>OZ038004.1:1100000-1345000 GCA_964035705.1 Porites rus | reverse complement strand
GCTGCGCCTCAAGCAACTCTTACGCCTCTCTCGTGCTTTCCAAACTTCCCGCGTGCTCAATAACCCGACATACGCACGCTGACGTAAGAACTAAATTGTTAAACGTAAAGTTTCTTGATAAGTATGTAACAAATGTGGTTACGTCAATAAGGCGATCTCAGTAACAAACCCAGATGATCTGCATTTATACCACAAATTTATCTTTTCTTTTTGTCAGGAAAACGAATTGATTGTTTGCAACACCTCAGATCTGGGATGATGTCTTCTGACCCGAGACTACTTTCATCGAATGGTAAGTTAACAAGTGTTAAGTCTGTTCACAAGTTTGTGGCCACGGCATTTTTTACTATGAGCTTGGACGTAAAAAGTTTGGGCTGCATGCTGAAATATTTTAGGCGTATCACCATCAGCGGTGATGGACTGCTCCCATCATCGGACGCAATAAACATACCCCGGCTAAGATAAAGAACGTTTTTGTTTTGTCTACATACCAATTGTGTGTCAAACTCTAAAATGAAGGGGGCTGCGACAACGTAGCAATTTGGATTCAAGTAAAGTTCCACGACACCACCAGCATCCACATGCCCTAGGCGGGGAACTTAAAGATGAAGTCCCTAAACATCAGCACCGGGGGAGGGAGGGGGGGGGGGCACTCCCATTTATTTCAGATAGGTGTGTGGCCTGACCTTATTTGAGGATGAGACCAACAAAAACTGATAACCAATTTCAGGTCCCGACACGAAAAATGGCATCTTATTTAAGGGAAAAACGAAGTCATCGCACAAAACTTCATTAAATCGCTTTTAGAATACTCTAAAGGATAAAACAGGTGACTTGGTTCTTACGTATCTAGGCATTTATGCAGTTGAATTTTAGCTGATACAATTTAGGTACTCTATCTAAGGATCACACAAGGAAAACAATGCCAACAAGGGCAAAATGATACCCTATTTAAAGATCGAAACTCTCAAAAAACCATAGCCTAGCAGAGGCACATACCTACCTAGCCAATATATGGGATGACCCGCCTCCCTCACTCAGTATCAGCATTTGAATTTATGTTTTGTTTTCTTTTTTAGACACAGTGACCCCACCTGGTGGCAACACAATCATACCAAATACCACAGGCCTACCAGACGCTGGATGGGGACCAGAAGTCAAGATAATCGCCCTGGTTTTGTACAGTGTCACCATGTCTTTATCACTGGTTGGCAATATTCTGGTGATCTATATTTTGTACAAAAAGCCCGAAACCAGACGTTTAACAAGTTTCATGTATGTAAACCTCGCTGTGGCCGACCTGCTAGTGACTACCGTAGTAATGCCGCAGTCCTTAACAATCATATTAACGGACGAAAAATGGATAAGTGGACTAATTGGAGAATTGCTATTCAAGTTCGTAACATTTATGTTTTATGTTTCGCTTACGGCGTCAATCTTCTCGTTAAATGCCATTGCCTTTGACTGTTTCTTCAGCATCACAAGGCCAATGCAGAGGTTCCCAAAGTTAAGGAATAAGAAGGTCTTTGTACCCTGTATATGGATAAGTTCCATGTGTCTTATGAGCCCTTGGTTAATCATACCTAAAGTGGAGGATTCCTACGCTTCCTACAAATTTAGTCAACTGGGTGAGCTTCAAGATGCCGTCAGGGGAATATTTCTCTACATAGTAACCAGCATTTATATATTTCCTTTAACTACAATGAGCTTTCTGTATGGAGTTGTCTGCCGCAAACTTAAGTCTCACACTTTGCCTGGCGCGTCTGTAAGACAAGACAAGGCGCGTGATCGAGCAAACAAAACCAAACACCAGGTGATAAACATGTCGATAGCAATAGTGGTAGCGTTTGGTCTTTGCTGGCTTCCCGCGCATGTCTTTCACACGATGATAGCGATCGATGTGACGGTGGTTGAAAGGTTTCCAGGGTATATCATGTTGATTTGCTACTGGTGTGGACACGCGAACAGCGCCGTCAATCCATGGATGTTGATCTGTTTTAAGAAGCGATTCCGAGCCGTGTTTCAGAAGATGATGGTAAGTCCGTTATCCCGAAAGTCGTCTAATACCAAGTCATCAAACGCGTCTGTAAGGACGTCGAGATGCCAGAAAACTTCAACACAAGAAAAAGAATTCTACCTATTTTCAAGTTCTGTGTAAACGTAACTCTTTACAATACTCAAGGAGTTAACATTAACACTGAGATGCACTTAATCTCTCTTCTCTTCTCTTTTAACTTCTCAGTGATAACGAACCGCTGCAAACTGCCGAGCAACCCAAAAATCCCACTTACGATGCGCGCAAGGCGCTTCCGCTTCCGGTTTGAAAGCCTTAAGACTCCATCAGACAGTGATCTAATCTCGTAAGAAGGTCTCTCCAGATAAAGTTAGCATGGTACAGTTCCATTAAGGTTTTGGAAAGTCTTTATCTGGTAGTGTTAACCGGCCGGTAAGGCCATGACTAAAGAGCAATATGCAAACACGTAGACGGAACAGTAAACACAACGATCTCTGCCATGTTCGCCTTCACACACACACTCTTGGCGCGCAATACCGCTGTGCATACGCACCACAGTCCTACCAACAGCAGGATGTCTACGCAATAGGTTTACACTGTTTTTTCTAGCAACAAGTGCAAGATCACTCGGCAATTACATGAGGTATATCGTCATGTACCACTAACAATGCAATGCAACATTGCTCAAAGACCAAGCTGATATCAAACTGCAACCACACCAACACGAATTACGTATAACGTTTGTTATAAGATGTGATAACAGATTTAAGAAAACTCCCAATTTAACAGTAGTACAAATGGGTTGTATGCAACGCCAGCAGGTCACTTTGGCCAGGCTACGAAAGGTGCGAAAACATTGAAAACGGTGTAATTTAGCGAGGAAAAAACAGGGTACTAGGTCTTAAATTGTTATGAAGTAATAAGTACGCTCAGTCGACAATGATCAGGGTGAATTTGTAAACGAAACGTTGCCTCAGGCCTATGATACCCAAATTATTTGAGTCTGCAATAAAAACAGCCATTTGGTATCGGCGCTTTTGAAACACTCCGCTTTATTAAGCCGTTCTAGAGTGGAGTATAAAGAATATTTATAGAAAATAACATAGACTGTAAAGAAAAGAGATGACATTTCTTTTATTTAAATACGATGAGCTGATGATCTTTAAGCCAGTATTGTCCCGCAAAGTAGCAAAACAAGCGTTTTTGGAAGTAACAATAGTTAAAGTTGCTCCGCAGCATGTTTAATACTTGCCTCCTCGGTTCCTGAGTTCCTGAGTCTGAGTCCTCTGTTCCTGAGTTCCAATATTCCAGTCTCTTTCTCTCCTTACCATTCCAGTGTACGCCAAATAGGGAGCAGTGGATCGAGACTCTTTGATATCCAACATAGGATCCTTACAGTCATCATAGACCATGGTTTTCTTAAATTGTTTGAGTACTTTTATCCTTTGATCACGGCGATTGGCCTGAGTTTGATCGCCTTTTGACTGATTCCTGCATCGTGACCTGAAAATACGTAGTATTGTATAGTACTGTATAGTACTGTAAATATAGTAATGTATCAGACTTGTACGCAATGTCACAGACAAAAATCTGTTTATTCTACTTACGCTTTTAACTCGTAAAATCTAACTCAGTAACATGTAAATATAATTACAAGATTATTACACTGTAAAAACTGATATGTCGACTGAAAAGAAATAATATTAAAATATTGCACGAAATGATTAAACTGAATTTGATAAATAAACCGTAATTTTAAAAGCTATTTTTCCTCAAATCATTAGAAAAACTGAATAAACCTTATGACACTTATGATATTTCTCGGAAAGAAACAACGTCGGCCAGTAAGTAAGTAGAGATACTTACAGGTATTGACTACATCTGTTACGTTTTTGTAAGATTCAGGCGCCTGAAAGAGATTGAATAACGTTAACATGAAAAGTAAAGATAGCGTTAAACTCATCGTCAATTGATGGGCTTGGGAACTGGTGCCTAAAGGGTTAGCGAGGGAGGCCAGATGCGAAAAATAAGGCAAGGAGGTAACCAAGGCAACCCTGGAAGCGGGAACCACCCCTTCCAGCAGCCGCTAACTGGCACCGTCACACTGAGAAAATACTCAGTGGAAAGAATACTTACCTGGTGAAATAGTTACCTGTGTACCCACACATGAAAGCAGGGAGGGAGGAGAGGGAGCAAGAATCCGCAAAGATTCGATAACACAAGGCAAAAGTGATCCGCAACGATCAGCGAAAATACCTTGCAAAATAATGCAAAAGGATAGTGGCCCTGAAAACCCCAAATATGTGAAAAGCGTACCTCTTCCATGACAAGTTTTGGCGAGGCAACTCTGATAGAAATCCCCTTTGACTTAAGATTATCCAACACATCTTGATAATCAAGCTGTCGTCTGAAAACGAAAAAACAAAGCATAGTAAAGTAGTTCGTGACGATCCAAAATCAAGAAATGCGAGAGGAAGTGGCCTTTCTCGAAAAGGGTGATTTGATCGAAAGGAGAAGGCATTTTCTCATAATCATGTAGATTTTAGTTGAGCTTTCATTTATCATTAATGACGAGTTCTTTAAGTCATACGTTCAAACAAAAGACTGGCAGACCTTGTTTCAGTTTACTTGTACGCTATCCATTCTAATCTTCTCAATTTTTCCTCATACTCTCTCTTAATGCTTTCCTGTATTTCTTCTGTGTTTGGCCTGCTCGCAGACATCTCCAAATTCCCCATTTTAGAAAAAGAAGGAAACTGGGGCGAGTTAACTTTCGCAGACTTCTGGGACTGTTACTAGGGACAAGGAAAAAATTGATCAATAGCTGACCGGCGCATCCACAGTTACGATCCCAGAAACCATTGCGGGACGCATTTGGGCTCCAGTCCTATTCTTGTTTTTAAGTGGCGAATAGGAGATGCTCGAAGACTATTCCGTGTTTTGTTTCATTTTAGCGCGATTATTCGAAAGTGGTTTTGGCAAATTCAAGTACTAACTGATAGATGCCAAAATCAACTAGCCCCTTAACTCTTAAAACCCTAATATCAGCATGTATATTCTCCTTACTTTTTCTCACATATTTCCTATGTTACACTGATCAAGAAGATTTGCCTCACAATCAAGACCTTTTTTAATTGTTGATAATTTGCTTTTTCCTTACGACCTTTATTGGATTGACGGTGCTATTATAAGGAGAAATTAACAGTTGGCCACTTTTAGGGACCAACCAAAGCTTACCGAGACTTGGATCTAGATAAAGCTCTGCCCTATAAAAACAAAACAGCACATAATGATAAGTTTTTTAAAAAAAAACAAGTAACCTTTCAAAGCCTTTCAAAGCTGAAGTAAAGTAATTAAATTGTACAAAAAGTTTTTTTTACAAACTTCATGCTTCCCTGAAACTTAAAAAAAAATTCCTGAGCTTTTTGAGTCAATTAAAGGTCACTTTTAAGAATCATTTCTAAATATGTAAATCTGCCTCCAGAATCAACTTAGGAGTGGACAAATAACAACAACAACAACAACAACAACAATGTATTTATTTAAAGAAATATAAAGTTTACAATACTTTATGTCCTGCAAATAGCTATAAAGCTAATCTAGGCAGGACAAGACTTTAAATAAAGACGTTATTAACTTACATAAGAAAAAAGTAAAGAAAAGAAATACAAAAACATACAGAAAGAAACACCTTGCATATAAATTCAAGTACAGGGGATTTTGTTATTTGAAAAAATAAAATAATAATTTGTTTTGAAGCTCACGTTTGTCTCTGAAACAGTTTCAGCACCAAAGAGCATAACAGTTTAACCACTAAAGGGCATTATAAACAAAGAAACTGAGAATTATCGGTTTATCTAATCATACACATCACTTACAGCCCCATGGCATGTTGTGCCAAAGGTTTGTCTCATTCCTTTCTCTGTTCCCGTTAGAACGTAACTGTGAAATTAAGTAAAAAAAACAAATAAAAAGTAGGCTTTTGTATATTATGCTTTTGCTTGCCCACAAAAACGCTCCACCTTGATGCTACATTTTTTCCACTAAAATGATCGGTCTCCATCAAAAAAGTCACTAAAACGCTCGATAACGCTAGTTATACAGACGCTTTTAACGCTAAAACGTTAGGTGGTAAAACAACAACGTATATAACTTCATGGTTTTCATAGAGCAAAAGATAACACTCCAACGGCTGTATTAGGGTGACATTTGAGTTTTCTCGATTTTGAATTTCGACATAAATTGTTCATTTTTTCTTTAAACTATTTTTGTCATTTTCATTTCCTCGCAAAAGAAAATACACTTTTCTGAAAAAAATCCACTAAAATGCTCAAATAATGCTTCATGCTTTTGCTTCACTAAAATGCTCGGAAAAATGCGAGCAAAATGTACAAAAGCCAAATAAAAAGTCAATGATGCCTGAGTAAGTACAAAACAAAGGCACTTTGAAGGGTGGGGTGTAGAAAGGGCTTACCTACAAGTACCCATGGTGCCTCCAATAAGAACTGGCTGACCAGTCAGCTACAAATAAAAGAAACTAATTCAGTGGAGTTAACAGTCACAGTTGGACAAGGAAATAATATATTTGCCCCCCCCCCCACCCCCCCGCTAAAAAAAAAAAAAAATCAAGTTGGTGACACTACTTTCGTACCACACGCCTCAACAAAGTAATTAAGTCGTGATGTACAGAATTTCCCATGCTTACGTACTGAAAAAAACTATAACACAATACTAACCTGATAATCTACAGGAATAAGAGGATGGTGAGGAGGGAATGCCCTGGTCGATCCTTTTCTATGTACAAGAAGAGTCTTTTGAACGCCATCTAACATCTTTAGTGCGGTTAAGAGAGGCAAAACATAATTTCAAGTAACATTTTTAAATTGTAACACGAACAAAGACTCGATGAGGTTTTATTTGAATGCTCACACCTAAGGATTTCATCCACAAAGTCCAACGTTAGCAATACATCTAGATAAATACTTTAAGCTGAAAGTAGCTAAAGAGGTTTTATTTGAATAGTCGCACCATAGGATTTTATCCACAGACTCAAAATTTAGAACTAAATACTAAAATAATGAAATAGTACCGCGTGAAACTACCGCTGAAGAGGTTTCGGTTGAATGGTCCACATTAGGATTTCATCCAAAAACTCCAAAGGTTAAACTTCAAACTAAACAAATAGTACTATGGGAAAGTACTGCCGCAGAGGTTTTGTTTGAATAGTTACACATTCTGATTTCATCCACAGACTCAAAAGTTTGAACTACACACTAAATATTATATTTCAACCACATTTGCAAAAGTTAGAACAACCTCAGCAGTCACATGCCTTCAAGTAAAAATATTGAAGTTTCTTTGCACGTGACGAGTGCCGTGAGGATACAATCAAAGACAACTGCAAACTAAAAAATATACAAATTTACCTCAGGTAAACAAACGGTATGTTTAAATTAATAACTACATAAAGGATACATGCTCCTCTATCTTTGCGATGTTGTGTGACACGTCATAGATCAGGTGCATATCCAGGTCATCTGGGGTACTTTTAAATACTTTGCCAAACGCTTGTCTTGTTAGGAACGTCATTGTGGATCGGTTGACCCAAGCATAATTAGCTGCGGCAGCCATACCTTTTAGGTAATCCTGCCCCTCTACGGAATTTATTCTTGCACAGGCAAGCTGTAAAAATGTGACATAATAGCTTTTAGCCATACCAGAATTTACCAGAATGACTTTTCACCCAGATTAGAAGGGTTATGTTAGAAAGATTTGACCGCTTTTACATTAAATCTGTGCTAAAGATTCCGGGCGAGTTCACAGGCGAGGAAGATACGAACACAATGGTGGGAAAAAGGAGCTTAAAACTCAGGACAAACCTTCAGGCGAGAAGTGAAGAACGTAACGGAGAAAAATGACAAACGTAATGGCGACCAAGTGACAAAATGATCAACATACAGGCGGGAAGGTGACGAACGTGTTGACAAATGTAATTGGCGGGAACAGCGGGAGAGTGACGACTGACGAACGCAATGGCGGGAAAGTGACGAATGCAACGGCGGGAAAATGACAAACAAAATGGCCGGAAAAAGACGAACACAATGGCGGAAAACTGAAAAACGGAAGGGCGGGAAAATGAGAATGCAATGGTGGGAAAATGACAAACGTAATGTGGGGGAAAGGTAATGAACGCAGTGCCGGGAAAATGACAAACCTGGCAGGAAAGTAACGAATGCAATAGCGGGAAAATGACAAACGTAACGGCGCTAAAGTGAACACAAAGTGCCGGGAAACCAATGAAAAGTTTAGGATATGAATGCGACAACCTTTTTCATTTATTTCGAATAGCTAGCACTTCTTAACCGAAAGAAAAAAAACAACTAACGCCAGCAAACCTGTCTGTCGTTAACTTCAATTTTATCTCTTTTCATTGCTTTCTCCATAGCGACAAGGGCATCTGCAAAATAACAGGCAGAAAAGAAGAAATGACAACGAAAAAGCCTTTTGATAATCGGAGAATTCTATTCAAAATTTCTATTAAAATCAAAATTGCTATAACTCACCAGTAGCTACTTGATGGCCGAGTCCTCTGCTTCCACTATGGATCATAATACAAACCTGAATTGTTAAAAAAAATTATCAGTCAGCGCCGGACTAAATTATAGAGTAGCCATAGAGCCAAACCAATATGGCTCGCTTCGAATTCCTGTCTGGGGAAAAAAAGTTTTTTTAGAGGTCGTGACCTGCTCTTATTGTTGAACATTGCATCTTTCTTTTTTATCACAATTTTTAACAGTTGCTGGAAATGCTGAAATATCGTGACCTACAATCTTTGACAAAACTACTTGAGACACACACTCCTTTGAATTCAAAATTCAAAATGCTCTCCCCATTATGTCTACCTAAGATCAATTTACCCCCAATACAATGCTGGTTCTCAAAAGAGCCTTTGCTTGGAAGACCCTAAATGGATGTAAACAAGGAACATTAAGGGAAGGGGCGGGGGGGGGGGAGTCAACTGAATTGGGGTGGTGGTCTGTCTAAATGCAAATCCGTAATTTTGGCCACCCTGGTTTTGTCCAAGATTTCAGCCCTGTTATCTCATCAAGATGGTCTTTGTCTACTGTCACGTCATATGGTCACTACCGTGGGTCAGAGCTCTTGGGTTTTAATATTGGCAGATGGATAAGACAGACTACCTCTAATGGGCATCAATGCGCAACTTGAACCTCCTTGATTACCTGACCAGGACGATCCACTCCCATTTTCTTTGCAGTGTGCATATTGTATATCTCATCTACAACTTGGATCTCAGCATAATGATTTCCAGCTCCTAATGTACCAAGCTTAACAGGAAAAAAATATTTAAGTTAATAGAAGTCATAAAATTTGTGCTAGTAGGGTGGGCTTGGTTTAGTAGTCACACAGTAAAATTGCTAACATTCCATCATGACACAAAAGCAAGCTTCTCACAAGTACAACTTTCCTTCCTCTTTCCAATACAATTGCACTGTCAACTTCCACGAACTTCCAACTGTGGATCAGTGACGTCATAATTATAAGCTAGTTATAACTCTCTCAGAAATTTCTAGGATATGGCACAAATCAGAGAAATTCTCCAGGGCCCGGTTGTTCAAATGTTGGATAGCTCTATCCACCAGATAAATCACTATCCAGTGGGATTAGTAATAGGGAAACTAATTGTGTTATTAACCACTGGACAGATATTTATCCAGTGGATAGTGTTATCCACCTTCCGAACAACTCAGCCAAGGTTTAGTTCTCCAGAGGACTGTTGACTGTTTGAGAAAGAAAAAGCTCCTGTAAGTGTTACAGTGTACCTGTGGTAAGCCTCTTTTCTTTGCTCTCGCACTAACTTTAGCTGGGTCGGCCTGCAACATGCGACCATATTCTTCACAGTGTTCCTTGTCTTCAGCCCATGCATATCCTGCGACAAAACAATGTGATTTACAACTACAATAATAGGCCAGGAATATTATGCCAGGAATTCAAAAACTCATCCAAAGATAACTTCAATTTTCTTTACTGCTCTAAATAAGTTTACAGGGAAACCATGCAGTTGATTTGCCGCTGTCAACTCACACACTGTCAACTGCCTATTGCGTGTTTAGAACTTTTGCTTGGTACTTTTAAAATCTTGTGATTTTAACTGCCAAAAATTTTTTATTTTGGCCAAGGTTAATAATGAAGGGTTAGGAGGTGACATAAATAAAGCTTACCTTCTCTTAGAGACCAGTCCACTCCCATGGTGAGAGCTTCCTCTAAATCTCTGAACAATAATAACAAATAAATGTTACCTTATTCATAACACCTTTAATTGGTTTTCGGTATATCAAATCAAAAACTCTTATTCACAGAGTAATTTGACAGCACTGTATGCATCCTACAGCAGACCTAGGGTGACAGGTGTGAGGACTGTGAGACACAGTGTGAACAGATAAAAGCCTCAAGTGTTGGACTAAAGAAGCAGCTTAACTGCATTCACCGTGGCGGATCCAGGGGAAGGGTCGGGGGGCTCAGGACCTCCTAAATATATGTGTTACCGGCTAAATTTGATTTCTGGTTAATTCTGAATTAACCTACCCGTAGGTAAAATAAAATTTAACCTGAAATCAAATTTGACCTGTAACATTTCTGTCAGAACAGACAATTACTTTAAAAAGCAGAGCTGCCAGTAAGGGTTGGCAGCTGGGGATTTCCCCCGTATATGAGGAATGTGACCCCCCAGCTACTTTCATAAGAGAATAGTAGAAAAATAAAATCAAAAGAAATCCCTATAACCGTTTAATTCACTGCCTACTTGTTGTACTTATCCGGCAACTTGAAATCTTAGTGACAGTCCTGAAAACGTATAACTAACTGTTTTGAAACTGATATAGCTACCTCCAAAGAGTCACATATGGCAATTTTCATCTCATAGCTTAGTAAAATAACTAGTATTTCACCTAACCTTTCAACCAGAGGTTTGTTGAAAATGACAAAATCTGGACTTATCAAATGTCAGATGTACTGTACTGGTGAACAGTATCAGGTCAGCAAGGGTGTAGTTCTGTTAGACGTACTGACAATATAATGTGTAGCAGTGTGGAAGGGTGGAAATTATGGGCTTCACTAGACAGAATTCAAAAGAAAAAGCTATCTTACTTTGCTCCCATGGGAATTACACCTTTAGAGCCAACACCCACAGGAATGTGATCAAACAGAGACTGCAAAAAAGAAAGAACAAACGAGCAGTCTTTAAATTCGCCACTTCAGAAACGAGAAGGAAACATGGTCAAGTTTACTTTTCCAAAGAATTCTGGGAATGTTACTGCGGATAGGGATAACAAATTGACCAGTGGCTGAATAGCACATCTCCAATAACAGTCCCAGAAGTCTTTGCAAAAGTTAACTAAGCCCAGTTTCCTTCTGGTTTTAAAAGTGGTGAATGTAGTGTACAAAATGTAAAGAATTCAAACAGTGGACAGTTAATTGCCCTGTCAGTTCTCAAAGTCCAGTTTAGGAGACTGCAAGCCCACTGTGGAAGACATCAAGTTTGTAACAAACATATCAGGTGTTGATTCACACAATCGTTTTGGGTATTTCTCTAACCTGAGCTATCTGTTCTTTAACAGGATGAACGTCCTTTTCATCAAGATTTGTCCTTAACAGTCTTACGCCACAATTGATATCAAAACCAACACCACCTGAAGAATAAAAAAACTACCACTTAATTGCTGGTCTTTAAGATTTTCTCCTAACAGTACAAGTCAATACCCCTTACCTGGAGAAACAACTGCTTCTGGAAGGGACATGTCAAAAGCTGCCATGTTACCTAAATGTACAACAACATAAATTAGAGATGATAAAAACTTCAAACACAAATTATTAGAAGACTGCTTGGTGGGGATGAAATATTTGACGGTCAGGATAAACCAAGGAATTAAAAATAATATTAAAAGAAATTTTGGAGTGACCTGCCAGTCATTATTATCACAGTGGTTTGACATTAAAAACACAATAAAAAGATTCTTCCTTGGCATTATGAGAGAAACAAAATCCTGGCTCCTTTTTTTAGACGTGAATGACCTTACAACTAGATTATCAAACAGTTAGGGCTCACCAATAGCAAATCCATAACCTGAATGCACATCTGGCAAGCCAACTGATTTCTGCATGATAATCATTCAAATAACACAATATTATTATTGAATATTATTTTTAAAATATAGAGACTTGTACGTAGGGCCAGTTATTGGAAAATAAGAAATATATATGTTGTGGTTCAATTTTATCCTTGGTTCAAATTTTATTTTATTTTCATTCAAACTTATTATCATATTATTATCATACATTACCATACCCAAAAAACAAAAAAACAAAAAATTTGAACCAAGGATAAAATTGAAGCACGACATGTACAATGTTGCCTTACACCAACAATTCCAGGTAAAGCTGCCACATTTGCAATCTGCTTGACACCAGGAAGAAACCCTCCAATACCTTGAAAATTATCGAACAAAAAATAATAGAGATATCATGAATCCTGACTATTCTGATTCCAGAATAGAGGAGAAAGAACCCCAATTCTATCCCAAAAATAGTATTAACCCTTCTCTGGATTAATGGTAATATTATTTTATTTGAAGCATTTATAAAATTAAAATAAGTGACTTGGATTACCTTGGGTTCCTGCAAAATGCTTCAGTTCATCAAACATCAGCTTTTCAAGTAAATCATTAATATAAAAGACTCCCTCAACCTTCAGACAAAACATAAAATTTATTGAAACGCATAATTTGCAAATACTTCAACATTTGTATAATTTTAAAATCAGGGCAATCATGAGAGTTAATAAAGTTGCTCTCACCATTCAACTGAAGATAATAAATATGTTCAGATGAAGGGGGAGTGTAACTTAATCTCTGTCATATGGTCATCCCTGCAGTTGAAGTTAATTTTATTCAGGGCTGTCATTAAGAGGTGGGGGCCGGGGTTTTCCCCCAGCTACTATAAACGTGGCCCCCGGCCACTTTCATAGGAAAATAGAGGAAAAACTTGAAATCCTAGTGACAACCCTGTTTATTCTAAATTAATTTCAAGGAGTGAAGAAGAGTTTCATCATAGAAACTGGCTTGAACCCAGACCTAAACATCTAAAGTTTTGAGGTAATTATCTCTCTGCAGCCACTACACCTCCACATACCCACTGAAAGGGTTCTCAGAATTCTCAAGTTGATTTGCTGTCAAAGGGTGAGATTTTTTTTCAGTGGCGCAGTCACTGACTTTGAGCTGCTGGTGCCACTGCTAAAAAATTTTGAAAAATTGAAGCAGCTAAGACCGGTTGTCCTTTATTCTGGGTGGGAATGTGACTCCTTTAAAGTTAATACTTAGATCTCAGATTGTAACTCCAAACTGGAATACACTATTGTGTGTGGAGGGAGTCCACGGTAGCAGTATGTATCCAGCATGTGAGTGTGTGTAATAAAGAGCAGTGGCGGATCCAAACCTTAAGATAAGGAGGTGGGGGCCCGGTCATCCTGACTCTGATATAAGAGGGGGGCTCAGTCCCCCCCCCAAAATTTTTCCAGCCCTTTGGGCCTCACTTTACTCTAAAAATAAGGGGTGGACAGGGCCCCTCCCTTGAATCCGCCACTGGACAGTAGAATTATGTCCAAGAAGATAGTATATAATTTAATTAATTATGTAGGTACTTAAATAACTAAAGCAACGATTTCCTACCCAAATATTTGACAGTTAACTGTTTCAATTTTAGATTGCTTATTATGGAAATAATAGTTTCAGCATGATGACATAAAACTGTCATGAATACTTTGAGTAGAAAGCTCTGGGTTTTACCTAAAAGTCAGAGAAGGAATGTAGAAAGGGAGAGCTGCAAAGCAAGAGGTCAATAAAATAATTGAAACTATTTGTAAATTTCCAAAGTCCTGTATATTTTTCAGTTTTTATGACATAATTTTCCCACATCAGTGTATGAGAAAATTGGTGTTTGAGGAAACACAACAACCTCATTCCCAGGGTCCTCTCATGAGCAAGAAAAGACCCTGGGAATAAGATTGGCGACAGGAGGGAAACAAGAAATGGGAGGGGAGGTGAAATGTGAAGGGTAGGTAAGTGAAGGGAGGAGCGGGGGGGGGGGGCACGTAAGGGGAGGGGTAAAATAAACAATTAAATAAAACTGAGCTAAGAATAAATTAATTAAGTTTACCAACAGTTTCTTATTAATTAAAAGAACAAAGGTGATAGTGTGCCTCATAAATTTTGAACAGCGTGCTGTTCAAAATTTATGAGTAAATTGCTATCGAATGGAACGAAATCTTTTTTAGGTTTAGAACCAAGAACCTACAGTCTCAGACAAAAATAGTTGGGACACTTAAACCAAACGCTGTTTTTTCCCTTCTCCTGCTCCCCTCGTCCCTCTCAAAGTTGGTTATCGCGGTTTGGTCACCAAATCTTGTACACCAACATTGAGGGGACAAGGAGACCCCAAAGTGTCCCAACCATTTTGACTGAGACTGTAGCCTCTCAACTTAGGTTAAAGTTACCTTCATATTTGGAACAAAGCCTTTCTTTATCAGGAATGAATTCTCATCTTGGCGCTCAATGAAAGAGCATTCTTCTTTATAAGTGCGGTGAGCGCTAGCCATATCAAGATAGTGAACTTAAAATTCGCAGAAACGACGCAGAACCATAAAGTCAGCTGAATTTTGCTGAACATGCAACATGGTCATGTGAATCTACAAACAGTCAGCGGTAAGAACCCTACCCATGATAGCATGCGTATTAAAAACTCGATCCAATCCTCTCTCAATCTCGTTCCCAGAGTCCGCGTTGCTTTGTCAACCTGAACGGGCAACGGGGACCTCTGGGATAGTCCGTTTCAACTCGAGTTTTCATTGGCTGAACGTGTGAGCATGAGCAGTAGATTTAGAGTTTTCAAAATGGCGGACAAAACTCCAGTGAAGACTCTACCAGGTCGTGAACGCGTTTGCAGATGTTGTAATTCAGATGTCAAAAACAATCCGATTGATTTATTTGGAGAAAAAGCAAAGGCTGAAAAACTCCTAAGCAATTTAGAGATAATTACAGGGCTTACTTTTGTTGCGGGTGACGAATTACCTGCGTATATTTGTAGGAACTGTTTTAACCGTGTAAGACAATTTTCCGAATTTCGGGATTTGTGTATCAAGTCTCGAGCAAAGCAAGAGGCATCGGTGAGGTTAAAACGGGGTAAGAAGGTGACAGAGAGTCCGTCTACAGCAGAGCTACGGGAAGCCAAACGAGGAAAAGCGGACACTGCAACCCAGCGTGGGTCATCATCGTCTGTTTATATGAGGAAGAGCTTGCAGATGGGGCCGGGGATTACTCCCACTTTACCCGGCAGAGATGGTGATGAAGCACCTGTTCAAAAGCAAGTTAGAATCCTGCCAAAGCCACTACAACCAGCTCCAGTTGTTGAGCCAAGCCAGGAAGTACCAATACTTGCAAAGACCGGCCTTCGTAACTGTGAGGTTCGTTCTGAAATTTACAAGTCGCTTATCATTGAACGTTTTCCAATTTCATTTTGTCATGAATAAGTAAGTTTGATTGTATTACTTTTTATTATAATTTGTGGAATAAAGTTGACAGTAAATTGTTAACTCTCGTTGTGTTTGTTTTGTTATAATCTAACAGTCTGACCTTGACACGCCATGAACGTAGTAAATGGCAATACTACAATGAACGCCTGAGTCGGGTTTGGATGTTAAATGCCATTTAGAAAACGACTGAATGTTGTCACCGAGGCATCTGACATAAGGGTAAATGCAAATACAAGGGGCTTTGCTCCTATTGTTGTCTACACCAATATTTAATTCATAACATTTTTACTGTTTTGCATGTTGTGTTATATATGACCCCACAAGCTTAACTGTTAATTTGAGTAAATAAAAATTGTCTAAATGAAATACTAATGAATAATATCTTACGTTGTTGTTTTACTAATTTTAAATGGCAAGTACAGCTGAGGTTGTGATATAAAGAATGCATACCTTTGTCAGTATGCTGAGATTTTTGGTGTTTGGTTCTTTAAGACCTGTTATGGTGAGGGTACAGTTGAACAGCAAGGCAGGTAAGTAAAGTTGAATATTTTATTAGGAAAGATTTATGATGCTTTTGGATCGGTAAATACTTTGAGTTAATTCAATATTTTTTATAATTGACTGAAATAATCTGCTTTTATTTGTCCTATCAAACTGGATTACTTAGAGACAAGATAAGGAACACTGCAAGGTCGAGATAAACCTGAACACAGTGGGTTATGTATTGTAGAGTAAAAACCCACGAGTAAGAACCTGAAAATTAAGAACCTGTTAGCCTAAAATTTGCCATTTATACCCCCTACAAACAAGGACCTGTTTAGCCTAGAAAATGAAAAACAGGTTCTTCTTTTTAAAAATCATATTAGTGAAATGCAGCTGTAAAGCTGTGCAAGAATCCTGTTAGCAGAATTAGGAGCTTGGCATTGCTGTGCAAAACAAAAGTGCAAATTTATTGATGTAATAAAAAATAAAGTCCAAGAGGTTAATATTGTTGTATCGCATTTTGAAATTGAAAAAGAGGCTGATTAATTATCATCTTGCTTTGTAGCTTGTTTTTTTTTTTGTTTACAGAAATAAGAACCTATTTAAGAACCTAAATAGCCTAAAATTGTGTTAACTACCATTTAAATAAGAACCTGTTTAGACTAACTCCAGAAAATTTAGGTTCTTACTCGCAGGTTTTTACTGTATATATATTAGTTATTGATCATTTCAACAGGTTAGTTTTCTCAATTGCTTATTTTAAAATATTATGTCATCTTCTTATGATGTATTAAAATTCCACTGAGCAATCTTTCATGTTTATCACTAGCTCTCATCTAGGATAAGGACTATGGGTCCAGAGGAGAGTGAAGAAATTATAGCTGCAGCTAACACCTCAAATTCATATATTCTTGCTGAAGCTGTTATGAAAATTCCCTCTTTGAGAAATGCCGTTAAAGGTTTATATCTAAAGTTAGTTGATGAGCAGTGTTCCAGACTTTGTTTAAGAACAACTGGAGAACCATCAGTCCTCCGTGTACCCAGTGCGCAGCATAAGAATCTTGTAGAATTCAAATGGGAGGCTATTTTGAAGGAGATGGAAGAACGAGCCCCAGATGTTTTGGACTTCTTGGTTGCCATGGCCATTCCGAAGCTAAAGGGCAATGATGGGCGTCAAGTCATACCCCTCTGCACAGCATATGGCATACTGATGAATGTTAGGTGCCGGGAGCTATCACTCGTACAAAAACTTAATGCCGTTGTTCTAGCTGTTGGAAATGCTACAAAAAGAGTAAATATTTACTAGTTAACTTCACTTTTTACAGTTGTGTGGTTCTATAAATAAAAATATTATAAATAATCTGATACAACATAATTTGTTGTATATTCTTTATACTGGCACTAAAACTTTTATGATTCTCTATTTAAGGTGAAAAATTTTTAAGAAACTGCACATGATTTAAAAAATAATTAATAAGTCGTTATAAAATTCTAAAGTGAAGAATGTGATATGCTGTTTCTCTTGGTGAAATTTATCCTAATATATTTTAGTATATTTAGCGGCATAATTTTGCAACCTAACAATTAACTCAAAATTTCTCTTCTCTTTCACTTACATGAAGACCTTCGAGAGAATGAACAAGTCATGTATTGCACAATCCAGGGAAAGTCTCAGAAATATCATGGATAGCCTTGGTTCTAACCTAGCCTCAGTTGTTAAAGCACATGTCGAATCAGGTCAGGACTTGAGGGTTGTATTTGACAACTTGGATTTTAGAATCCTTGCAAATATTATCCTTAGAAATCACCGAAACTCTGACATGCACTGGATTGCCCATTATGTTACATTTGAGAGAGTATCATCCAGACACCTAGACGATTCAAAGCCGATTGTTTCAGACATTAAAGACTTTGACAACATCAATTACCTCATGAGCAAAGATGAACTGGAGTGGCAGAGAAATGATTATATTATCCTTGTTGCCAGAGTTCTCCTTGAGTTCTTTCCATCACTAGGGCCTCTCCGTGATGTTGTTCCTTCTCATATTTTACACAGGTAATATAATATTTTTAAACATTATTAGATACTCTGTATTCATTTTGTGGTTCCAGAAATGATTCATAAACTACCCTTTTTCACAGAGGGTTAGTATTATTCATAATCAGAGGGAGACCAAAATTTTATAAAGGCATTGAAGTTAAAAGCCTAGACTTTAACTTCTAGATGGGCACAGGGGAAGGGTATCTCATCAAAAATAATGCTTTCTATGGGATTTATTAATTGGTTTTTTGTGAATAAAAAAAGAAGCCATTGTATACAGCAATAACTAGTTGCATAACATATGGACCAGGCGGCTGACACTATGGTTTGAGTTGCCGTGTATAATCGGCTGTGAATTGAACTCCCAGCTATGGAATTAAGTTCTTTTTCAATTGGTTATACTTTTTTTTTCTCATGATAGTCAGGGACAATCCCTGCCCTCCCTTTCTTGGTAACAGCCTTGTGTGGATTAATGTTTCTTTACAGTATTTTCTATGTTATCACTACCTTTCCCTGAGCCATAGTCTGCTTTAAAATAGCTAGTATGTGTTTTATACACAGCTGCTAGGCTCAGTGTAGTCCATATTTTATTCTCAGTTGCTATAATTAAGTCTAGTCCATGTAAACTGCTGATTCTTTGTTTTAAGATACTCAAGTCAGATGGCTGGAAAGTCTTGTGTTGTGGGGCTGCCAGTAGTTCCCTTTAATCAAAGTAAAGTTGGGGATGTTTGTCAATACCTGCAGTGGCTAGAGGATTTTTTCTCTAAAGTTTTCACAACTCAGGTAATAATGACAATATTATTGCTGAGCTTGACTAGCTAATTTCAACTGCCTGAAGCAACTGCCGTACATTATCAAAACATAATAGAGTGTATATAACTCAATGGGACACAGATTACAGTTGAACTTCCACACTGTGGGTCTTCCACTGTGGGTTCAAAATAACTCAAGCAAGATTTTTCCTGAAGTGTGTTGTTAATGTAACATATATTAGGCAAATTGGTTTAATGTTCACTTTAAGTTAGGCTGAGCACTCTTAAAAAGGACAATAATATTATTTGTTGGGGAGGAAAGGAGATGGTGTATAGAGGAGGGGGTAAGTTGTTGTGTTGAGTATTAAGTTTTTTGGGTTTTTGTTCCATGGTGTCAACAATTTTTTTCATGACCTGCAAGCCTTGTTATTCATTTCTGTAGGTTTTTTTATTTCCAGTTTGTTACAAAGGATTAAAATTTACCCTAAAAACATTCAATAAATGTGACATGGCAAATAATGTCATGCATAAACAGGATGAATCTCCTGCAGCTGATAGCAGTGCTAGTCAAAACCAACATGCTGCTAGCTCTGAAATGGTTTTGGAAAAAATCAGAGTACCATTGGCAGGTGATCTTCTTGGCCGAGAAAGGGTGACCAGTGTAAAGAAGACTCGTTTGGGGTGTGATAGTTCTGTTGAACGCTTTGACAACATCGTGGAGTGTCCAGCCCTTTGGCATGCAAAGCAATCATTTCTCTCTGTAAGTCTGCTCTATAAGACTTTAATATCACCCTGTATTTCCTTAAAACCCTTAAGTCCCAAGAGTGACCAACATCAATTTTCTCCTAACAATATCAATACAGAATTAAAGAAAAGTTTATGAGAATAAATAAAATGATCACCTTATATATAAGGGAACTGTTTTGATCTTTGAACAAATTCTCTCAACTATATAGCTACTGGTATAATAATTTTGTAAGGAAATTTATGGAGATTAGTTTGGAGAATTTGTATGTGGATTTTGGGGCTTAAAGTGTTACAGAATTAGTCTAGAGAATTTGATACAAGAATGAACCATTTTCTTATAGACTATAATTTTATAACAATTTTTTCTTTTGTTGATGTTGAGGGCAAAAAATGATTCTAAAGACCTAATGGCCAGATTAATGGGTATAAAGTTTACTCAAGTTACCAAATACTTGAACGATATCCGGTTCCTTAAATTACAGATTTTAGTCATTTATGTAAACTCCACATAGCAGCAAAGATTTGCCAAAAAAACTTCTAAGGCTTTGTGTTTTGAGGTGGCCATTACATGTAAAACTGTGCCTTGAACGTATGAAAAAGGTGTCTGAAGTGATGTTTATATTTCCTAACTAAAATGAGATAGACCGAGCACAGTACTTAAGCAGAATCCTGATCTGATGACATTGAATGATGATTGTGAACTTCCTCATCACATTTTGTTGCTGAGTTTCAAGTTGAGGTTTAGTGTTTTAAAGTGTTTGACCCTATTTTTAAATTGACTTTAGTATGTTTGGGAGCAATTGTACAACAACACATCCATTGGTGGAAGAGACATTGGTACACTTTATCACCTGAGGCAACATTTTAGATTGGTCAATGTCTCTAACAAAGTACAAAAAAACTACAAGAGTGCTGAAAGCCTCATGTTGTCTACAACCAAGGCGTATTTGTGTTCTGCTTTTATGAAATGGGCTGGTCTTCAGACGCTTGATGATAAACCAGTCAACTTGCCAAAACTTCCATCTGAGACTGACTCTGCTGAAGTGAAGAAAGATTTTCTTCACAAGCATATAGGAAAGTTTGTCGATGAATTTGTGCTTGTTGAATTTGATGTTGAGAGAGCTTGGAAGGAAGCTAGCCTAGAGTGCCAAGAGCAACAAAGAACACCCCTATCTGCAGCAGTACTCACAAGCCAGAGTCTAGGTTCATGTAAGGCAAAAAGTTAATTTAACTTTGGTTTGTAGCCCTTAGAGTTCACTCCTATAGGTAACATGATGTTAGAATGCATGGCAGTCTGTACTATACAAAGGGCTGGGGATGGGGGTTAAATTCCTTTGACTAAAAGCATGACCCCCTGAGCTACTTGTTGAAAAGAAAACAAACTAAGAAAAAAACCTGATAATTAATTGCAGACACTCAGCAACTTCAAGATCTTTTTCTCAGACCTGAAAATTTATTATCAAGTAAAATGATTCATTTTTTTTTTTCATTAAAATTGGAAGTTATAATAATAGTCATTGTTTCAAGAGGTTTAGTCCAACAGCCATTACTGCGACCCCGTGCAGCTATTAATACAATAACACAACAAACCGCCTTGTATTGTACACTTAATGTATATCAACCTAGTTAGTAACGTACAGCCATAATTAACCCTGGACAAATTGCTTATCTTCTAGCAGGTGGAAGAGGAGCAGTCCAACAGCCATTACTGCAACCCCGTGCTGCTGTTAACACAGTGTCACAACAAACCGGTAAGTGCTACAACCTGGTATTGTACCCTCAATGTATATCAACCTAGTAGTAACTTATACAGACTTAATTAACCCTGGATAAATGCTAATCTTCCAGCAGGTGGAAGAGGTGGAGTCCAACAGCCATCACTGCAACCCCATGCTGCTGTTAATACAGTGTCACAACAAACCAGTTAGTGTATTAATAGCAGTTAATTGGTATTAGTTAATAGATATAATCTTAGACCAAGTAACGTACAGACTTAATTAACCCTGGATAAATTGCTTATTTTCCAGCACGTGGAAGAGGTACAGTCCAACAGCCATTACTGCAACCCCGTGCTACTGTGAATACAGTGTCACAACAAACCAGTAAGTGCATGTACACAGCACTTGGTATTAGTTAATAGCCATAATCTTAGACCTAGTAACTTACAGACTGAATTGACCTGGATAATTTGCTTATCTTCCAGCAGGTGGAAGAGGAGCAGTCCAACAGCCATTACTGCAACCCCATGCTGCTGTTAATACAGTGTCACAACAAACCGGTATTGTGTTACAGCACTCAGTATTAGTTAATAGATATAATCTTAGACCTAGTATTAAACTTACAGACTTAACCCTGGATAAATTGCTTATTTTCCAGCACGTGGAAGAGGTACAGTCCAACAGCCATTACTGCAACCCCGTGCTACTGTTAATACAGTGTCACAACAAACCAGTAAGTGCATGTACACAGCACTTGGTATTAGTTAATAGCCACAATCTTAGACCTAGTAACGGACAGACTTAATTAACCCTGGATAAATCGCTTATTTTCCAGCACGTGGAAGAGGTACAGTCCAACAGCCATTACTGCAACCCCATAATTCTGTTAATACAGTGTCACAACAAACCAGTAAGTGCATGTACACAGCACTTGGTATTAGTTAATAGCCATAATCTTGGACCTAGTAACTTACAGACTGAATTGACCTGGATAATTTGCTTATCTTCCAGCAGGTGGAAGAGGAGTTGTCCAAAAGCCATTACTGCAACCCCTTGCTGCTGTTAATACAGTGTCACAACAAACCGGTATTGTGTTACAGCACTCAGTATTAGTTAATAGATATAATCTTAGACCTAGTAACTTACAGACTTAATTAACCCTGGATAAATTGCTTATTTTCCAGCACGTGGAAGAGGTACAGTCCAACAGCCATTACTGCAACCCCGTGCTACTGTTAATACAGTGTCACAACAAACCAGTAAGTGCATGTACACAGCACTTGGTATTAGTTAATAGCCACAATCTTAGACCTAGTAACGGACAGACTTAATTAACCCTGGATAAATTGCTTATTTTCCAGCACGTGGAAGAGGTACAGTCCAACAGCCATTACTGCAACCCCATAATTCTGTTAATACAGTGTCACAACAAACCAGTAAGTGCGTGTACACAGCACTTGGTATTAGTTAATAGCCACAATCTTAGACCTAGTAACGGACAGACTTAATTAACCCTGGATAAATTGCTTATCTTCCAGCAGGTGGAAGAGTTGCAGTCCAACAGCCATTACTGCAACCCCGTGTTGCTGTTAATACAGTATCACAACAAACTGGTAAGTATATAAAGCACAAATTGGTATCAGTGTGTAATGTTACAGCTCAAATTGATTTCTTGTTAAATTTTGATTTAACTTAAGGTGATTCTCAATTTCCTTTGTTTCGTAGCTGTAATCGTCGTTATGAATACACGTATGTAGATCAGTTAAGCATAAGTTACAGTTTCCAATAACACTGCACTAATAAGTTAATATTTACCAACAGCTGGAAGAGTTACCATGCCACATCCAGATCATGCAGATCCCTCTGTGGCTGTACATTCGGCAGTGCTACCACTTGGTGAGATATACAGAGTTAATAAGAATACTTAGAAATACTCCCTAGCAAGTACCACCTATTCAATTTTACTGCAAACCTTGAGACGGAATCCACCAGGAAATTGAGTAATTTTAATTCTCAGTGGACAAAAAACTTGTACCAGAATATTGCATTCTTTCTTACATTTTTTAAGGCCTAAAGATGTAATTAGTCATCTCTAATAACACCAAAGAAAATTTCTCATGGGAGTGCGAGAAAATAATGTGAAATTTCACAAGAATTGTGAAAACACAGGTAAATCTCTGAAAATTTCATGTGAAAGATGTATTTTTTTTGAAATTTGACATTCATATTCTCAGGCTCCCATAAGAAATTTTCTTTGGTGTTATTACAATTAATGATTTATTACCTCTTTAGGTCTTGAAAAATGTAAAAAGGAATGCAATATGTTTCAAATTATTCATCTGGTACAAGTTTTTTGTCCACTGAAAATTAAAATTACTCAATTTCATGGTGGATTCCGTCTTAATTTGTTTTGCATTTTCTTGTGGTAAGCAATAAATTATTTTAAAATGATTAATGCACAGTTTTCTTTTATAATTAAGGCTGAGCAAATTAAATAATTTATTAAGTTAATCAGCTATATTCTATTTCTCATAATATTATGTTTGATAAAATGAATACCGACTCAATTATTCTTATATATAAACATAAATTAATAAATAGAAGCTTAAGTTTGCCTTTCAATTTCCTTCTCCAAGGGCAAGTGGTTGTTTTGGTACAGTCAGTGGAGGGACAAAGCAGTTATGATGTACTAGCTGTTGGGAAAGTATCAGGAGTAGCCACGTCAGATTTGGTGCCCGTTTTGGTTGCTTTTGTTCAACCAAAAGCAGCTCATCTTCTCTCTGTTGGTCAGGTGGTCTTATGGCCAAAGACCCTGGTTGCAGTGTATGGAGAACAAGCTCAAAAAGAACCAGTCCCAGCAGAAATCATATCCCCCGTCTCCAGCATTCCTACTAGTTCCACAGAAGATCGTAGAATGAACTATGGACTGCAAGTCTTGCAATTGGGAGTGTTCTTGATGCAGCTGAATGACACTGAGGCGGAGGGCGATGGAGAGAGGAGTTTAAGGAACTGGAAAATGCTAATGCTCTATTTCAGGTCCCGAACACGAGGTATGAAGTATGCTTTTGAGTCCATGCGTTTTATAACATTTGTTAAGGGCTTATACAGTGAAAGAATGGCTCACCGTATTCTTCATGGCCAGTTTGTAAATGCAAAAGGTGGAAAAGGAAACAACTATGCCAATGATTTAAAAATGGAGCACATAGTAAGGAATGATAAAGGTATCCTAAAAGGAATGTGTGGGAACAAAACACTCAAAGCGGTACAGAGGTCAACAGCATCAAGTTTTCTTTTGAATGAAATAGTAAAGCAGTATGACAAAGTCAGTAACATTGCCCCAGAGTCTACAAGTCACACTCATGCATGCACCTGCGATGATGTCAGAGAGATGATCAACATTATAAGTGGACAAAAGACATTTGATTTCCAACCAGGAAGAAACATTAACAGCTTTCCTTCCATTTCAAAAAGTCCGTTAGATCAGCTGGATGTATTTGCCCTGCACACCTGGTTAACCCGGCACAAGAAACGCCTGGCAGCAAATCCATACAGCTGTGATGACTCAGGCTGCGAGGATGATGACCAAGAGAGTGCTGATGAGGAGGAGGAAGAAGAAGCTATTATTGTTGATGATGCCAATGATTTATAACTTCACCATTTCCCTCCAATAACAATAGTTAAAGACAGAATCAATTTTCAGTGACCAAAAACCTTGTACCATAGTAACTGAAACAATATTGCCCCCTTTTTCTCCATTTTTCAACGGCTACAGATGTAATAATTAGTTATCTGTAATAACACCAAAGAAAATTTCCTATGAGAGCTCGAGAAAATAAATATCAAATCTCACAAAATGACATCTTATATATGAAATTTTCAGAATTTTACCTGTGTTTTCACAATTCTTGTGAAATTTGACATTTGTTTTCTCGGGCTTCCATGACAATTAGTGTTCTTTGATGTTACTTCAAGTAACTAATAATTATATCTATAGCCTTTAAAAGAAGGAAGCGATATTGTTTAAGATATTAAGAAAATACGATGGGGTTGATCCACTTAAATGTACCCTACAGTTACATTGTTTGTTAATATTATTATTATTATTATTATTATTATTATTTTTATGCTATGCTAGAGCTTGGGGTGAAGTATGCTTCTGAATAATACAAAAAATGTCCGTTGCAATCTTAGAACTATATACAGGGAGAATTTCTTCAACTTTTTCAACAGATGTCAATTTGGGAAGGTGTTGCAGAACTAAATCAATAAGATTGATAGAAAATCCACTTGAGAGGGCCACACTGCCAACTGAACTCCTGCCTACTTCACTTTGCAATTTCAGTCTGTAATTTATAAGGTCTTTCTTGATTTCTGCTTGAATACCTTCACTGAACAAAGGAGTTAGCTCATTATCTGACTGATCTCTTGAAGAATCACATGGTTGATCAGGGTACCTGGTATCTACACAGTCCATGTCATCTGCAGCTCTTGCCAATAGGCAGTCATCACAAGCACACTGAGCACTGTGAAAATCACAGCACATATGTGCTGGTCCTTGGGTGGAAGGAACTTTATGATCAAAATAATTTAGAATCATTTTTCTTTTACATTCTTTTGACTTAACATAGTTTCTCATCACATCTGTCATATTTTTTCGTGATCTGGAGATGTCATATGAGTTGTAATATATGTCAGCCCTGGCAGGTAGACCATCTCTCCCAGCTCTGCCCACTTCTTGACAATAATCTTCCATTGAGTATGGCACCCCAATGTGTACAACTCTTCGAATGTCATTACAGTCAATACCTAGTCCAAAAGCAATGGTTACAAAAAGAACACGATGGGTTGAAGTGCCCTGTACTAATTCCTCCACAATCCTAGAGCGTTCACTTTCGGGATATTGGGCATGATATTGGGTAAACAATCTGTTTTTGGCCAAGCGTTCAGCATTGGGCGGATAAAATTGATCTTTACCCATCTTTGTGCTAAAATACAAAAAGCAGTCGGAAATAGTTTCAAGGCTTCCATAAATCAACGTAAGGGGCATCTTTACCTTATAGGCTTTCAACTCAGCAACTATGGGTTCCAAAATTGAATCAAGTTTCTCATCACCTCTGTCAGGACGAGTGTGCGATGCATAGTAAATGTTTGCTCTGTTTGGGTTACTTTCAACAATTTTTGGATTTGAAAGCCCCAATGTTTCCACTATGCTACATTTAGTGGCACTTGTTGCTGTTCCTGTCAGGGCCACAACTGGTACTAAGGGGAACAAATTGGTTAGAAACCCAATCTTCCCATATGCTGGCCTGAATGTGGACCTTAAATACAAAAGGGAAAAGCCCTTATTGAAAGAAAATTCACGTAATCTTTAGCAAAATCTTTTTTATAATTATCTCAGTGACTCTGGCTTTCTGGCATAATTTAATTATGGCACTACTGTATATAATAATAATAAGAGTACTGTAATTAAATTAAGTTAAGCCAGGAAGCCAGAGTCACTGAGATAATATTAATAAGCTTATACCTTGCACATTAAAACTAGCTTAATTTTCTTGTTATTGGTGCAACAAAATGTTGTTGTTATCTACTACAGAAGGGACCAGTGGAAACATGTATTTTCAAAACTATATCAACATTATAAGCCAGTTCAGGTCCTGTATGAATGTCACAGGACAAGAAGGAACAACTATATTACTTTTCTAAATAAGATCAACTTTCACTTGAAAATTCAGTATTAAAATCCAAGCTACATAGTGACTAAAACTTTTAAGAAGCTTAAGGCTTATATCTTATATGTACATATTAAAATAGAAGATTTATTGACAGATAAATAAGATTTTAATATATTACGCATGTTTACTATTCTATAAAAAAAATCTGTATCTTGTTATTAATTTTAATTGGCTTCATTTAAAATAGTGTGCAAAATAGTGTCCGACTTTTAGTCTTTATTAGATAACTATTTTATTTTATTATTTATATCATTTGTTATTAACGTTCATATATAAGCTTAAATGTGTGATTAAGCTAAAGTACACTAACCATTGTTGAACTAGGTGCGCCTCATCGATTACTATCGCCTGAACACTTTCTTGGAAATGCTTTTCTTTAAGCATTTTCGCGGTGTTCTTGTGGTCAACAAAAACCTCAGGATGACCGAACAACAAACTGCATTTCCTCACATCTTGAGGCAAATTTACTTTATTCTCTCCTTCCTCGTCTTCCACACTTTGCACGACACAGACATTTAAAAATCCTTCTAATTTTTTAAGTTGGTCCTTCATTAAGGCATTAAGAGGAGAAACAACTATAACGACAGAGTTTTCTTCTTGCTTGTCCCCTCTGCTTCGAAGGAAATCAAATATTGCAGGCAAAATTTGATAAATTAAAGATTTACCAAAACCCGTCGGCAATACGGCTAAAACGTCCTTTCTTTCAACACAGACAGCCCTTATGGCTTCAAATTGTTCCCTCTTTAGTTCCAGGTCTGGTTTTCCAAGTTTTTCCAAAGAGAACTTTATCGCCTCGTGAAACGAATCCTCTGAATTAGACGCCATTTTCCAAACTGGTTTGGGCCTGCGCAGTCGGGACGACAACAAGAATCCTGTTGTCGGGAAACGGATTATCCCAGAGGTCCCGATCCCTGTCGCTGACCAAAAGGATCGCGGCCTCTGGGAACGAGATTGATCCTCTCTAAGAAAGCAATCCACAATGGCGGATGGCCTAAGAGAGAAAACTATTTTACCCGAGAGTAAAGTATAAGGCGTGCTCTTATCTTTTATGTGAAAAAGTACACTTATCGCGATGGCGGACAAAAACAGGAAAACCAAGAAACGAAAATGGACGCCGGTCGTGTTGGACGATCCAAAGTTCTTTTCCGGCGACATGGAAGGATTTGTTTCTCTTGAGGTTATGGAGGAATATAACTTAGAAGAACTAAAAGAGATTAATGTTGATGTTTCACCTCGTAAGAAAAAAGCGAAAGTGCAAGCAGGACAGGTAAGCTTAGTGGTAGTATTATTAAGATGATATCACAAAATAATCACAGTAATAAACTTATTTGTCCTTGTGTTTTGTTGCAATTGCCTCGGTATATTTCTATTTAGCAAGCTTGATTATCGCGGAGAAGAGGTGATTTTAAGGTGAGAGTGATGAAGTTGAGACATGAAGATTATTGGGTAAGTTTTCCGTGTAACCCCATAAATTTTAAGGCTGTGCTCCAAGAAAAACTGAAGGGAGCCCAGAGCTCTGAGCCTGTGAAACCCTGGTGCCTGAAAAACCTTAGATTTTCTAGTTGCCCGCCAGCAAAAGTAAAGTGCCAGGGGCCACCTGCACCAGGCAATTCTAGAGCACAGCCTTGCATTTAGTATGCATACCTGTTTCAGCTCTATTCATTTTACACTACGGTTGTCCATTAAGCAGCCACCCACGGGGTACCAGTAAGTGGCTGCCTAAAGGAGGTTGGGTGCTCCATAGAGGTTCATCATAAATAAGCATAATCTTTACCTTCTTTAGCAGAAATGTCACTTTATTTTGAAACAAACATACGACAGGAGCAGCATTATTGTTCCACAATCAGTCATCACCTTCTATCTCGGACCGTACTTTCCTTCATCATTTATTGAAATAAGGCCTAACTAAGTGAATCAAGTGCTTGATGGCTAGTTAATGGAGGTAACAACAATGGGAGAACCCCTGTTGGGATGGCCAAAAGGTGGCCGTGGACGCTTGGTAGAGGTGGCCCCTCAACAGAGGTTTAATTTCCCATTCTTTTCTACAATAATTGTAAATAATTATTATTATTTTAGGACTTTGATATTAATAGAGGGTGGCCACTTAATGGAGGTTCAACTGAATTTGTGAGAAAAAGTATTTATCATTCCTGCATGCATAATAAATTTATGGGGTTATTCAGAAATCTAACCGGTTATTTCTTTGATCGCAATCTTACTGGTTATTGCTCTTTCACAAGACCTGGAACATGGCCCTATTATAATAACGAATACCATGGTGTAATAAATGGCATTCTCCAACCAAGTAATAGCAAGATTTATGGGGTAAGACCCTGATTTAATGAATTGCCATTACTAAAAAACACATTTTTCCAGTTCTCTGTTGCGTCATTAATCAGTCACAGTTCTACTGTACATTACACTGTGAGTCCTGATATGCTTACAATTTCAGGAACAGAAGGATCCACCTAAACCTACACCACCATCAACATCAGAAGAAGAAAGAGAAAAATCTGTGAAGGCCAAGAAGAAAAAGAAGAAAAAGAAAAAGAAAATTGAAAATGATGAGGAACCAGATCAGAAGCAGGAAGCTTCCGTTGAAAATGGAATAACTGAAGATTCAGAAGGTGCAATAATATTATTATACTATTTTGCCCATTTAAGCTGAAGAAATTCTTCTAAAATATTGGGCTCTGCTTACATGGTGCTAATCGTGTCATTTTAATAGAACTAGATATGAAGACCTGGGAATCCCTGGGAGTTCCAACCAAGATATTAAAAGCTCTCAGTGATCAAGGATTTACTAGCCCTACACCAATACAGACACTATCCTTGCCACCAGCAATATTCCATCATAGAGACATCATTGGGGCTGCTGAAACTGTAAGTTAAGTGTCTGGCATTTTACAGTGTTACTGTTTAATAAATGAAATATTAACAAAATAATGTAACATATCCAGTTTTGCACCAGGTGGCAAATGGAGAGATCCACCCACATAATGTAGCTCATCTTTATGAATGAGTCTTATTTTTTAACTTTAACATGACCGCCTGGGGTAGATAAAGAAGAGAGTTTTCAGGATGCTGCCATTTTTTAAATTAATTTTGGTATTAATAATTTTCTTGCAAATCTGTTTCTCATCTTCAGACTGTTTGTCTTTGACGCTATTATTTGCCTGTGCTAACTTTTTTCAATTCAACAAATTAACACCAATATGTGGTTCTGAAAATGTTATTCATTGCTCTCGCAAGATGTGTTCACTGTTAGTCAAGAAATTTTTATGCAATATGTTCATATTGTGATTCAGTTTTCTCTCTGCTTAAATTTTCTATCCCTTTGATGTATACTCATTATCCTATGTGACTCAGGTTTAGGTACAGGTATTCAACCAGGAAACAATCAACATACAGTTGGGCTAGGGATATACTCATCTTACAAACATCTCCTATTACTCTTTATTAGGGTTCAGGAAAAACCCTTGCCTTTGGCATTCCAATTATCACTCACATCTTGCATCAAAGAGCTGTCCAAGAAACCGATAGAGAGAATGAAAATGAGGAAAAGGTTGACATTTCAGAAACATCATCAGCTGAAGCTGGTAACAGCATGGACAGTGATAAAAAAGAAAGGCCACTGTTAGGTTTGATTATGACGCCAACTAGAGAATTAGCCTTGCAAATAAAAAGCCATCTTCAGCAGGTTGCAAAGCACACATTCCTAGAGGTATGAATGTTTCCTGTTTACTGCCTAGTTAGGTCAGTTGCGAGAGCGCCAGTCTGCCAAGCAGAGGTTGCGGGTTCCAAGCCTGGCCGGACCAACACACAAGGTCTTCTAGTAACTGAGAAGAAAGTGCTGCCTTTGTAATGACATGTTCAAATGGTTAGACTTTCTAGTCTTCTCAGATACAGTAACGATGAAAAAAGATTGGTCCCATCTCACAGCAGTTCTTGTGGGATGTAAAACAACCCATACCACTGTTCAAAAAGAGTAGGGGACATAGACCTTGGTGGTGTGGCCAACTTTTCCAGGGCTGGGTGGGTTATCTGTAAGGAGAGATCTTAATTCAGGGACAACCTCATGATCATCCTTCAGTTGTTGTAATGACTACCTATGAAAGTGTATGTATGTAATCTTTTGGTATATTATAACAAAGTGTACTGAATTTTTTGTTGTTATTATAATTATTGTTCTATTTTATCTCTCAATGAATATGCACACTGATATTAAACAATTTAGTGGGGCAAACTCTAACTGGCTTATGTTTTTCTTGAAATTTCATGGTTTATAACCTTCACATTTGCGCCATAAATTTGTTAGGTAAAAGTTGTCCCTAATATTTACATATTAAATATGTAAATATTAGGAGAACAAATTTTGTTCTCTGTTTGTTTTTCTTAAGATTGTAGCTGTGGTTGGTGGCATGGCACCACAGAAACAGCAGAGACTACTTCGCAAGTGCCCGGAAATAATAGTCGCCACACCTGGGCGTCTGTGGGATTTAATTTCAGAGGTCAGTACATTCAGACATAAATTTCACATTATTGTTGGGTCAAAACTTACATCATGACTCTCTAACGTACAACAACTTGGATTAAGGTATTAGCTTCTGGGAAAATTGAGGTGTTGCAATGGTGGGGGAGTGTACATCGTAAGCACAAGAAATTGGTTTTATTTAAAAGAATTGACAATACGAACTGGTCACTTTAGATAGATTAGTTAGCCCTTTGTCAGAGAGTCAGTCACTGCCCCAGGAGCGAATCCAGGATTTTTCTTAGGAGGGGGTGCGCCACTAACTGATTGATGACGTAAAAATATTTAAAAGCGAATACGAAGAAGAGGGCTTTTGATCAGGAAATAACATAATGTGAACTGCTGAGAATACATATCAAACGATAGAGTAGATTTTGTATGTCTGTCAAGCGACTGCACAGTGTTAATTAGAAAGCGGCTGCAGGTCATCCCAGGGGGTGGGTGCGCACCCCCTGCATCCTCCCCCTGGATCCGCCCCTGTGCCCCTCATCTACATGTATAAAAGCATTTGAGTTTAACTTGATATTCTGCTATTAGGTATATAATTTGCTTCTCTTATTTTGCCTGTTTCGCAGGGTGAAGAGCATGTTAGCAAACTGGAGCGGCTGAGATACCTTGTGATAGATGAGGCTGATAGAATGGTGGAGCAAGGGCATTTTCAGGAGCTTTCCTCCATTTTGGATGTCATTCACCGAACAAGGCAAGTGCAGTCCTATTTGATAATCCAACCTGTTCAAACATATAAACGCCACGCACCGTTCAGTTCAATAAGACATCATCAGGTTTAAGAAAAGCCACGAGCAAACCCAAATGCTTCTTACTTAACACATTCACTTACAAACTCATTGTGTGGATAGGGAAGGAGTACTTGGGATAAGAGTCAACTTACCTGAAAAAATGATTGTAATCGTTATCATTTCAAACGAGAATAATTACCACACCATCCACATTGTTATGAATCAACTTGTCGCGAACCGATGTTGAGATTTAGCAAATCGACTTTTAGATAGAAAAAGATGAATCTGTGGCGAATCAGCTTCCATCTGTTGCGAATCTGCCGAAACTTGTAACTTTAGCATCACCCTCTCAGAGATAACCAGTTATCTTGCAAACGTCCAAGGCAGTTTCGGAAACGTGTTATATAACGTCAGATATCATTTCTCGTTTTTAACGCCTTTTTCATTGAATAGCAGTCTCTTTCATTTTGTTAGTGAACGTTAGTAAAACGACCATCTGCCCCTGATTAAACAGAGGTTCGATTTTCTCTTACAGGGACATTGAAGAAGCCGAAGAAGATGGACAACCGAGTAAAAGTAAGTTTGTGTTTCCTGTGTATTAAATATTGATGCTCTTCTAGTTTCATGACTTATGTAACCACAATTTACTCTTTTTTTAAAAAAAAAAAACAGACCCTCCAAAGAAGAAAAGCCTGCAGAAATTTATTTTCTCCGCTACCTTAACCCTCCCTAAATCATTCAAGAAGAAAGGAAGAGAAAGAAATATTTCCAAAGGAGAAGCTTTAGGTAAGTCTTGCTTTTCTTGTTATCAGCCTTGGTTTTATTGTGTATTGTTAGCGGAAGAAGCACAGTTAGGGTGTCTTTGTTGTGAAGATGTGGAGCTCTTCTAGTAGCTGGAACTTTGGAGATACGGCCCGGAGGATAGTCCCTTATACAAGCCATATAGGTATGTGCCGCCCCAAAGGGTAGGGTTTTTTCGCCGTTTTGGTCTAAAAACGGGTATAGACTTTGTCCATTTTGGTCTGAAATCGGGTATGGTTTTCGAGGAAACTACAGGAGTGTATGAAAATATTTATCGTATCAAAGACAATCCCAGGTGAATAAAGAAGAAAGACTTTGTGAAATCTTTTTTGTTGGCGTTCTAATCTAAGTAATGATGACATAATTTCTAAGAGACTAGGTCTGAAAACGGGTGTGAAAAATGACAGTAGAGACTTTAAGATCCAACGACGCAACGGCGACAAGAACGTCGCTTAAAAAGTGAATTTGCGTTCTTTCAGTCTTTATAGTGATTATTCCTACCCACTTACTTTGTCAATTGTAGGCGAACCCTCCTGAAGCTGAATTTCAAAGAACCATATTCAAGCTCAGAAAGAGAAATAACATTTCGTCGTTGCTTGTTTACGTCCTCCATAAAACGCGAAATTAGGCATTTTCACGTCGTAGTCGTGCAAAAACGTGAAAGAAATGTACAAAAAAGTGTGATGCACGTGCAAAGTTGTTTTTTGCTAATTAAACCTATTGTTTTTTTTTTTTTTTTGACATTCTCGTTGTCGTCTGCGTCGTTGGATCTTAAAGTCCCTAGTATTTGGTCTAAAGTAGGGTCAGAATTTGGAGAACCAGGCGGCATGCCCCCACCAAGAATTCCCGGGAAACCCCCACCCCCATCGCCGGAGTCACAGCAAGCCAGTGTTGTGAGGTTTTTAACGGTTCGTAGTTAAAAGTTTTTCAGCTCATGATAAACGCGTAACAGCAAAATGAGGTCATTCCCTTGTTTTTTAGCATCACTTTGAAAAGACAAAAAGTAAAAAAGACATGGATTTTCTTTAATTTAAACTTCTCAGTATTGCATTTTAGTTTCATTAATGGACAAAGTCAAGCTTTACAAGAACAGCTGTAAAGTAATCGATGTCACCAACAAGAGAGGAACAGTGGAAACGCTGACAGAAACTAAGATATCTTGCTCCCTTGAGGAGAAGGTTTGTATTCTGCAGCCGGAAAAGTTCCCAAAACCTTTCTACCTTTTGAAACACTAATGCTATCATCGATTGTTTGTTATTTTATTGCCACGCTTTGTGAATGGTCGAAAATCCTGCCCAACTTCATCACCCAGTCAGAACTAAAACCAGTCGTGGCTAGGTTCACTCATTTTCCCGCGCTTGGCACCCGCTGCACACCAGTGATCCTTGCTTGCTTTGTCCTGCATTGCTACACTTTCTGATTGGTTGGAAGATCTCGCGGCACTTTATCAGCCAATCAGAAGAGTAAAACTAAAACCAGTCGTGGCTTGGTTCACTCTTTTTCCCGCGCTTGGCATCCGCTCCACGCCAGTTATCCTTGATTTCGTTGTCTTGCATTGCTACACTTTCTGATTGGTAAAAAAAATCTCACGCCATTCTATCAACCAGTCAGACGATTATAACTTAAACCAATCGTGGCTTGGTTAATTCATTCTTCTGCGCCTCGGGCACCTGCTCTATGGTACATGTGTCTCCATGTTTTGCAACCCTCAGTTTCAAAGCTGGTGTTACTGATTCTCGTTATGTTTATTTAAAAGCCGTTATTCAACCGTTTCCCTGCGTTTCATTGGTTCACAGGATCTGTACCTATACTATTTCCTGTCTCGGTACCCAGGCCGCACGCTGGTATTCTCCAACACGGTTGACTGCATCAGGAGATTAGGTTCCTTATTCCGGTTGTTGAACTTTGACCCCTGGGTTCTGCACGCTAGCATGCAACAAAGACAAAGACTTAAGAACCTGGACAGGCAAGCATAATTTGTTTTCCTCACTGGTGAATTTCCAAATAAAAAGTGGAACAATTTCCCACATATTCTCAACTCACTGGTATTTCATTTGCTTGTGTTTAGAACTTTTTGTTTCCTTTTTATTTCCTTTGTTCTTTTAATCTTTTTTTCGTTTTCTTTTTTTCCATTTTTTGTAGATTCAAGTCAAGCTCTACTGGTTTGCTTCTCGCCACAGATGTGGCCGCGCGAGGTCTGGATATCCCAGCAGTTGAACACGTGATTCATTATCAAGTCCCCAAGGATCCTGACGTAAGCATTTTGTCTTTTTCATCCTTGTCAAGCTTACTAGCTATTAAGGGAGTTAAAGCAAAGACCGGTAACGGGAACGGCAAAAAAGCAATAGGTTTAGATTAGCAAAACAACAACTCTCACGCTTTTTTGTACATTTCTTTACCGTCACTGCACGACTACCACGTGAAATTGCCTAATTTCACGTTTTCTGAGTTTAACTTTCTGAGATAAGCATTTTTACTGCAATGATGAAGGTTTAAACCTTTAATTTTTCTACATCGTGCTGTTTTACAGATTTATATACATCGCAGTGGCCGTACAGCCAGAGCCAGCAGAGAAGGTTTAAGCGTTGTTTTCGTGAGACCGGAAGAAATGGGTTCTTACAAGAAAATTATGAAGACGCTCAATGCGGGTACTGTATCCACTGCTAAACCAAGAAATACCTGTATTCTGAGCCACTCTGTGGTACATTTGTTCATTAACCTGATAAATCATACATCATAATTTGTCGTCTCAAATTTAGGGAACTTAAGCAAAGATGACCGTCACGACAACGAGAACGTCAAAAAAGCAATAGGTTTAAGGCGCGAAACAAGAATCTTACACATTCAGCACACTTTCTGGTGCATGTTTTTGTCGTCACTGCACGACCACGACGTGAAATTTCCTTGTGCCATTTGCTGTGGTGAACGTAAGCACGCGACGACGAATTTTTCTTTCTCTTCCGAGAGTTTAGTGCGGTCCCAACTCCAGGGAAATTCGCCGACATTTAACATTTTAAGCCAGCTAGAATAAACGCAAAAAAGTTGGGAAAAAACGCAAATTCATTTTGGATGTTACGTTTTCCTTGCCGTCGTCGTCGTCGATGCTAAACCCCCTGATAGTTTAGTGATACGGGTATTAAGTGTGATGTACAACACTTGCTGATCAGCCTCAAGGCTAGCAAGTTCTTCCCAAGACTCGACCTCTGCATCTTCCATTAAAACTCCAAGCAACGTCTTTACATGTCTGCCATGAAACCCACGGATGAAAGCGAGACTTCACAACAGTGAATGAGGAAACAGGATTTCCTCATGACAAAGCAACTAAAGTTTTCTGAAAACGAATGTGTTGCATTCCGACTACGATATAGTTAGCAGCTTTTTTGTATCAGGAATCAGGTTGTTCAGATCCTATTACGAAGATACGCCTCGTTTAATTGAAAACCCTTCTATGATATTCTTCTATAGTGCAGTTTATGACTAAATCTATTCAGTCATCAATACTTTTTTGTTGCAGGTAACGACCTTGATTCCTTCCCAGTGGACATAACCTTCATGGCTTCTATAAGAAGAAGGATCTCTTTAGCCAAGACAATTGACAAAGAAGAACACAAGTAAGAAGTGTCCTCTACCCTCGTTTCTACAACAGTGTGTAACTGTGTTCAAAGTTTTCGTGAATACCCTAGTCTTCACTGCGGTCAAACGTCTTCTGCTTTTTCTTGTTTTTACTTGGTAGGTTTTCATTTATCAGTAAGTGGAAACACGAGAAAGGATATATAACACAATGAGTTGTCTAACTATCTTTTCATTTTTCTTAAAATATTGAGATTCTGTTAGCTGAAAACGTTTCGCATCCGACTGACCTTATGCTGGCAAAATGGCGCCTGCCTTAACACCAGTTTCAGTTTTCAGTCACTTAGAACTTTTCTAGTAAACACTCGAAAAGTTTGGTAAATTTACAGCGTATTGGTAATATCTTAAACTTTCAACACTAAAATTAGCAACCTTAGCTTTGAAGTACCTTGCTTAGCTTTCGCAAATTTCTCTGGTTTGATCGCGGTGAAACCCTAGCCTGCGAGAAAGCTCTCCTTCGCCCCTCTCCTCCCCACCCCCGTACGCCCGGAAGAGCTTGCTCACAGGTTATGAATACCCTTAGTCAGATTGAGCGTGAGACTGGATCAGTGTTGTGCCGAACTGAATTATGGGACTGCTTTGAGGAACCTATCACTTCTTTCATTGGCTGTTACGAAATTGTGCGGGGAACTGGGCCAAAGTGTTTAGTCCCCCTTGAAACTTAACCTTGAAACACTCCCATAGTGAAATTCGTCACATGACACAGAATTTGTTTGACAATCAAGACAATTTAGTCTCTGATATTTTTTTTCTTTAATCCTTGTGCTATAGAACAGGCTCTGTCACTGCATGCATCTCTGAACTGTGAATTTTGTTATCCTTTTTTTTAGGTTCAGACGGAAAAAGTCAAGCAACGATTGGCTTCTTGCTTCGGCCAAAGCTATGGAGATTGAAGTTGATGAGGATTTGTATCCTTTAGTGAAAGAAAGCGCTACAAGTTTGTGCTTTCAAGAGAAGGGTGAAACTCAAACCTTCTGGTCAAAAATGGTTTAAAAATCTTCCCCGCTGTAGATATCTGAATAAATAGCATCACTTGCTCAGCTGTTGTCCGTTGTCGTTCTAAGGGTCAATGATCAAGGGAAAAGAGTTGCGTGACGTGACGTGACGTAAAAGGACGGCGGCCTCGAAAATTTGTCAATGATTGGCCCTGTATAGTTTCTGGTAATACAATAAGCACAGGAAAAACGGTTTACTATCAAAACAATTTCCATAATCTCCCACCTAGATCTCTTGTCGACGAAGCTTCGTCAACTTAACAAGAGTTACCATTTCCAGTTATTTTCCTTTGACGAGCCTTAACAGGTTGGAGGATTTAGGAGATTCTGGTGAAAGGAAGGAGAGACAGGCAAAGCTCAAGCAGATGAAAGGTATGATTTTTTTTCTTTTTCATTTATTTGTTTTTAATTATTTTTTTTTGTGCAAAACCAACTGAAACAAACATCGCGATGATGCGATGATTAATTCAGTGAGATGAGATAACCTAACGGCTGATATCCTTTTTCAGATCAACTTTCCAGTTTGTTGAAGACACCATTGATACCTGCTGGTTTCAGCGGAAAATACCCAACCAAGAGCGGATCCCTGATGATGCCTGGAATAAAAGGTATACAATACCTATGGCAGATGGGTGGGGAGGGTGATGTATCGCGTGACATCCTCTCCTGTTACTGCAATCCGCCATTCGAGAAAAAAACTGGGCCGAGTTAACTTTGTAAAGACTTCTGGGACTGTTACTAGGGACAAGGAAAAAATTGACTAATAGCTGACCGACGGGTCACCAGTAACGATCCCAGAAACACTTGCGGTACACGTTTCGGCTCCAGTTCCCTTCTCATTTCTAAAGTGTCTAGTTGAGTAGTGGCAATACCCAATAAACAATCATGTGTTTTCTCATTGATTATTCACTGATCAGTCGCATCTTCTTGCTATCGTAACAACAAAAATTCTACGAAGGTCAGAAAGAACATCATGATTTTTTGTTCCTTTTTTAACGTGGAGATCGCAGGACAAACTAGAATCGTCTCGAAAATTCCTCCCTTCTTGATCTTAGCTTTTCCCACGCCAGTATATCTCACCTTACTTTTACATCAGTTAATACCAAACCGGTCATGTTCGTGTTTCTTCCCCTTAACACAGATCGTAACATTCTTTTCACACTGTAAGCTTTGCGTTCGACGCTTATAACATGTCTTTAATCTTGTTTTTTATAGCCGAAAAAAGTTGTGAGGATAATGGAAGAGCAGCGGTTGAAGACGTTAAAAGAAAGAAAAAGAGAAGGAAGACAAAAAAATGATGAATAAAGTATCCAAGAAAACAAATTGATTCTTTAGGTTGCCTCAACGTGGAAAAGGATGGAGAAAAATAGACCCTTTTCGAGGAGGATTCACTGACGATACAAGCAAAACGAAAAGAGAAAGCTAGCAAGGATTAAAAAAATGTATTTTGAGACGAACAAACTACGGTTAAAACAAGATACTCTCTATGACTTCGTCGTTCATGGTTTGCGCGGTAGAGAGGTCCCTTCTATGCGTGGTCCTGCCAACACACACGAGAAACAATTGATAAATATCACCAAAGCTGAAACATTGAACGAAGACATGCTTTAAAACCTTTGCCATTATTTATTAGTCTAACAAGTTTGATAACAAAATATAATTCCATTTCCTATATAGTACAACGTTATTTTACAAATTTTTACAAATTTTTTATACAAAGGTAACTTTGCTGTGGAATTATCTTTGGTACTCGAATTTCAAGTACGTCTTTTGTCAGCTGCTTGGGCCCGGGTCTCTAAACTTAGGACGCCGTGAGTTGCTAGCAACCGTGGAAGACTGGAGCTTAGTGGCTGGAATGTGGTGTCTGGCTGTTATTGAAAAAAGCCCAGGTCTCCGCGCAGTCAGTTTTATCTTGGACAGCGGTTTATCTTCTGGATGAAGAAGAACTGAAATAAAACGTACAGAGAAAAATAGTCAGACATCCTTCGTTTGGTTCTCTGTTCTATCCTCGCCTGTATGGCAGGCGCTTGAAAGTAATGGGTGTCAGAAATAACGGGGCGTGCGAGGGAAACACGCGAGGGGAGAGTGAACTCCCTCTCTACTCGCTTATCTCCCTCGCGCGCCTCGTTCTTTCTTACTTCCATGCACCTACTACGCAGTGCAGGCTAGTTCCACCCCGCCGAACGTATTGCTTTCAGCTTTTGTACCCCCAGTGACATAGTTTGCTGGCAAAAAACACAAGCAGCCTACACTGGTCCAAGTAACATGTTAACAAACGAAAGTCACTGATAATTGGCACACTACTGCGCCTGCCTACACAGCGTTTTCATATGACGTCACGTCCGCAATATTTTTGTTCCAAAACAATGAAACGGCGGCCATGTTGATGATCCAAACCAGTCCTGTGGAAGTTGAATCTTTTTCCTTTTGAAAAATCTTTCCTTCGTTCCAATAAATTTGCTGCAGGGCACGTGAGTGAAAACGTTCTATACACGAGCCTTTTGCTTACGTTTGCGCCCCTGTGTAAACATGGCTTCCAGCTATATTATATTGATCTGATCTATATTTACGAACGACCTATTCGTGGACGGTAAAGGAGAGTCCCCGGCAGGAAGATAGATTCCCTCTTCTCTGTGCTGGGGGATGGGGAACAGTAACAAATCCCAGGGGTATATGCCCCGGGGGCGGGAATGCAACTGGTAGAATTGACCAATACATCAAATGGCCTGCTGCTTGGTCAATAAAACCGGCCATATTCTTAACCCTTTCACTGCTATAGTGTTTGATAGGGTTTTGTAAGGCGACTCTAACTTTTGAGCGTGTGGACGAAATCCTATGATGTGACCATTCAAATGAATGCTCTCTGCCTGTACTTTCACATGATGCTATTTGTTTGTCAAAATTTTAGGAAACGAGATTTGGTCGAAATTTGCCTTTGGCCACATTTGGCAGTGAAAGGGTTAAGAAATGAACACGCCTTCACAGCCTCACCTTTTCCCAACACAGCCTTGCTAACTGGTACTCCGTGCATCTGACACATTTCCACAACATCATTATACTCTTTCATCGTCATCCTACGATAGCGGTCTACCATCTCCCCTAGCCTACCACCCATGGTGGAGGGCGCCACAGTTGCTTTTTCTGGTACAACTCTCTTTCGTTGCTTCTTTTCTTTCTCTTTTCGTTTTTGCTGCTTTTTCGAGCGTCTCTTTTTTATCTGCAACGAAGATACTTACAGGTTTTAATTAAGAATAATAAACTTCCAACCCGTTGTTCAGTCTCCAAGTCTTCGAACTTCCGTCGGTGATTCAGTAATCTCTTCATCATAGAAGTGAAATTCTTACGAGCGAAACAAGTATAAACTTCCAGAATTTTATTGGCTGCCTTAAGATCATAACATTGAAGAATCAAAGGAATTTCAGTCTCTTTAGTTCGAAATTAAACAATCGTGAAACGCGGCTTTCAAATTGTCGGGAAATTTAGTACACGCGAAAATTAGTAAGGTAAAAATCCTCTTTACTCCAATTCTTACTCTCTCTCTCCCCAGTCCTCCAATTTCTCGTGCTTTTACTTACCCACCTGGTTGATTTATCTTCAAATTCAGTGGCAACTACGCAAAAAGTTTATTTTTGAAAAAATAGGCACATTGAAAAATCAACGAAATCTTGTTTTATCCATTGTTTGTATAGCCTGTGTAGCTGGCGGGTTTACTTGTGTGTTTTTCGTTTGTGGTTCGTAAAAGGAGAGAAAGCCGCACGAAAGATAAACAGAGGTCAAACGAAGAACGATAAGGGAGGGGGCGAGGGCGAGGGCAAGGGGAAAAAAGCGATTCTCTTTGCCTTATTTCTCTCACCCACTGCCCCTTTGTTTCCTCGTTTGACCCGCGAAAAAACTGCCTGCTACACAGGCTGTTTTTTTTTCACTGTGTGAGAGAGCCGTATGCGGCGACTGACAAAAACTTATCACGTTTTAGTTTTTCTTAGAGTAGAAGTTCACTCGCGTCAATTAAAACCTCACCTCATCCTCTGTTAACTGCTCCACCTTTTCTGACAACTGAAAGGCTGGAATTTCTAACAGAGTAGGTGACATGCTGCCGCTACTATGTGTACCAGTTGGTGAAACTGGGCGTGCTCCTTTCATTTGTGGTTCAGAATCTGGTCGGTGGCCAACAAAGGCTGCAGCCGCTGGCGCCATCATGCCTGAAGATGGCGAGTAAGGTCTCAGTGGTGACGTCGAGGGCCTCCTTGGGGAGGGGGACTTTGGGGCTGAGGGAGGTCTTTGAGGCAAAGGGGGCATCTGGGGAGACCCTGGCCTCTGTGTTCCCTTTTCCTGAGAAGGGTCTTGGCTGGGTTCTGGTTCTTCTGGGATAGTTTCTGGTCTCTTTGTTGACTTAGTTGTGGGATTTTGGACAAACTCAGCTGTCTGTTTGGTAACCCTGCGGTGATGAAAGTAATTCAAAAATTTTCATCGTAAGTCACTTCAAATTGAAGCCTTCTGGACTTCATTTAAGGAGCAACACCCACATAGGAGTGGACATATTGGACCTTAAATATTCTGCTCAATTTTGGGAATCTTGACAAAGAGGGACATTGCTTGTAATGAACGCATCACTGACAGTGATATGGCTTCAGCCCTTTTCTTGATCTGCTAGTGTTTTTATGGACTGAAAGCAAAATGTTGTTTGACCTCATGCCGAGTCAGACACACTATTTAACTTTGGTGAGCAGGCAAGATGGAGCAAAACCTGTGTTCTGACTGTCTATTAGTAGGGTAAGATGGACCTATCAGGATTTTTTGCATTGACGGGGGGGCGGGGGGGAGCTTATCCTAGGGTATCTATAGCCCCGCAGAGATCACCCAAACACATAACTACATTATTTGCTTCATGACTCATGAAACACAACATTGTTGTTCGTGAACTCATGACGAGACACCCTCTTGCTCCTTCATCTGCATTAGCCCCACAAAAAAAGGTCTCTTGACCATCACATAATTCATCCTGCTGGATGTTGGCGTCATTCATTCTTTTGCTTTTTTATTGATGTCCGCTTTGTCACAGTCCATAAAAACTTGAAAAAAACTTAGCCCATATCCAGCCATATTGATCTCACGCTTGGGCAAAAATGCATACTTATTGCTCACCTTTCCTCCAAGTAAGATTGTCTTCCCACAGCCAGCTCCCTGTAATCCAAAGCATCACTGTTGTCTCTGTCCAAGGCAATGATCAAATCCTCCAGATCAGCTTCAGTCAGTGGGATCTTCCATGACCGGATGATGTTCCTAAATTCTTGCCGAGACACCGCCCAGTTTTTGTCTTTATCAGCTTGAGCAAACAGGTCCAGCAGACGCAATCTCTTGTGCCCCAAGTATTCCTGTATAACAGCCAATGCAGCAGGGGAGGGGTGGTGGATGGTTGGCACACCTCTATCCTCTCCAGTTATAGAGGTGTCTTCTTCAATCGCTGGGGGAGGAGTAGGTGCCTTTATGAGAGCAATAATTTATTAAAAAGCATTAGTTAGAAGTGGCACTGTAAGCTAAATGTTTTGCGCAATTTTTTTTTTTTATCTGGGGATTATCTTAGTTACGGTTACACAGGATGCTACTATTCCTTCTTTCATGTTCCCAAGAGTGACCAACATCAACTTTGTCGTAACATTATCAGTATACAATCAAGTCGAAAGATTATGAGTATTAATAAAATGATGACCTTATTACGTGATATAAAATAAAGAAATATGCTTTGATCTTTTAACAAATTCTCTCAAGCAGTCTTTCAAGAAATGTATGGATGCCAGTGTGGAGAATTTGTATGTTGATCTTTGGGTTTAAAGGGATAATAAGCATGGAAAGGGGTACCATTTGTAAATAGAGGGTATATGAAAGGGGTACCTTTTTCGTTAAAAATGGTATATAAAAGGGTAAGGGGTTGTACCCTAGGGCAGAGCCTTCCGACCCGTATTAATTAAAACTTTGTTGATAACTCCCCTCCCCAGGGCCATTGGTGTCTTATAGACACTGAGGAATTCTCCCCACCTCAAAGAGGCAAGCAGCCATAAGGTGCAGAGAATTGCCAGTGAATCAAGAACCCCACAGTTAGAGACTGAGTCTTATTAGGCCAAGCCTTGAACTGAAGTCCAAGGTATTGAACAAAACAGAGAGTAAGAAGTTTCAGGTTTGCCAAACAGAACTTACTTCTTTGATGGTGATTTCAGGTCGCCCTTTCAGTTGCATCCGTTTAAGCACCCGACTTTCTAGTTCAGTTCTTCCACTCTTGTTTGTAAGCCAGTCCTGTCTAAGCCCGCAGTTATTTAAGATGCCTCTGACCTTCTTGCGTTCCTCTAATCGCTTCTTATAACTTTCCACTTTAGTAGCAAAGCCATCTGATTCTGAGTCAGCTTGAAGTTTCTTGCCTTTAAAAGATAAAAATAACTATTTTAGCACTGAAAATCTTACTTATTTCACTTGACCTTGATTTATGTTGTGCACTCCCAGAATGAGGAGCCAGGCAAATGTAGCAGCTGGAGTTAACTCGGTTAAAAAGCAAATGTGCTGCTTGAATGAATGCTCTAAGGCTATATTAAGTGGTTTGTTTTTTAAATTTTCTGTCACTGTAGGCTCACAAGATAATCCAGGATTTTGCAAAAAGACGCCACCACACAATAAGGAAAATCTTGGTTCTCCTCATTAACTACTAATCTTTCATAAAACTCGCGACATTAAAACATTTCTGTCCCTCACTCACTCCACTATAAATTTCAAGTATCCTGTACTAATTTTCTCGTACCTTTGCCATCCGTTGTCGCAGAGATATCCCTGGCTGGACATTTTATAGAGGGGACAATTATAACGCGTCTTCGCTTCAATTCGCTTGGTTCGCCCCATCTTAATACACTCTCGCGGTATTTCTTCGATGGCAATAGATTGCGAGATTTCGGTAATTTGAATCCTTGTTCCTCATAATCCTCTGGTCCTCTAATTTTTGTATTCATTGAATTTAGTAAGGAATATCGAAATCAGAAGGCCTCTAAATAGTGTAAAAACCACAACATCAAAAGTCACACATCGTCCGCCATATTGGATACTTGTGATTCAGGCTGTTGTCTGCTGGTTGCCATGGAAGAAGAAAGGGTCGATTTGTCCCTCCCCACCCACAGTATATCTCACACTCCTTAGCGCAAATAGTGCACGGCAAGAGCCATATAAATGGGCGCACGGTGATGAACTCATTTTTATTAGCTCTAAAAAAATCTAAATAATTAATGCTCGTGATTTAATAAAAAATGGTTAGGGTTTCATTTTTACTTGACTGCAGGGAAGTCAAAGTTTTCTTGCAAGTGGGGTAGACCGCGAGCGGCACTCCTTCTTTTCTCAGAGCCAAGCGTGGCGAGCGAATAAGTAAAACAGTAAATGATCCAAATTTAGGTGATAAAAAGGAAGAAGATTGGTTAGTTGTTGATTAGCTGGTTCAATCGATGGCAAGGTGGCATGAAGTTTGCGCTAAGCTTACTGCTTTATCAGGGGCAACCAACGTCAATTTTTTGAAAAATATCTGTTCGGAAGACGATTTGAGATCTAGAATTTTCGGAACATTTGTTGTAAAATTTCTTGCTTGCCTGCCTCTCCTAGGACTTTCGAACTTCTAAAAAATGGTATAATTGCCCATTTTTAACGGATTTTTACCCTGAAAAGGTCACCTAGAATTTTCGGGAGCCTTTTTACTGACTGAAATTTTCGAAAAGCTAAGTTTTGATCCCTAGAACAAGTTTTCGGATCACTAGACTTTCAGCTAGGAAATCGGAACAGATGAAAAATTTTTAGGGGATGAAAATATGCCTATATCTACCGATTAATCACTAAAATACGTTTAACAATGCTATGTTTAGGTGGTTTTTAACTATATTCTCGTTGGATGCCCCTGCTTTACTTACTGCTCACAACGTCTGTAGTTGTTGCAACGAACTTTAATAAATTAACAATTCTTGTAACTTTTTTTAAGAAAGAGCAGAGAAAGAGCAGGGGGCGATATCAGCCAAGTCTCGTCACCAGTGTCTCGTTTCTTACGGCTGCACACTTGCTACATCATTAATAATTCCATTTTAAGTTATTTTTAGAGTTTTGTAATTAAATGGAAATGTAATTCCTTGGAAGTCCACCTATTGTTAGAAACGTCCTGAGTCCACACGCGACTGGGGCAAAGCTAAAAATGTAGAGTATTTTATTCTCTACATTTTTATTCTTTTAATCTCTCGAAAACACTGAACAAAAGTTTACAGACCTCTTCAGAAACCAACTTGCCATTAATTCAAACGTTTAAGTGGTCTAAAAATAAGTTTGGTGAATTCACATATCCCAAGGGCTAAACTGGGCGTTTCCCTCTTTGCCCACTATTATTCCCTCTTGGTGGAGGAAAATGTAACCAATCAGGACAAGTACGGGAAAATGTACCCCGAGAAAGTCTCGATTGGACTTGACTTGTAGTCGGTTGGGAGAGTGGTCACAATATCAAACAATCAAAGCCGGTTCAATTCATGACATTTCTGTCAACCTAATTTGATATGCCTTATCACGCAAAAAGTCTTTCTTGTGTCGCACGTTACCAAAAATGGTCACGTGTTCAATCTTCCTTGACTAAACTATGTCCAAGAGCATGTCCCTTAGCTAATAGCAATATAAAAAATGTTGTTGCTGATGTTAAGAGCAAGAAACTCCCGCTACTTTTGCTATTCCTTGCGGTGATGGTGACTACAATATGCATTGTACGAGTATCTCAAAACTCTTTTGACTAACACACAAAAAAAGATTGACTTTTACTTACTATTCCAACTCTGCTCTTTGCAAAAACTTAAGACACTACAATAATTATGATGTAACAATATTTTTTTTCCTCTGCTTTCTATACCGGTGTTTGCTTCAAAATTAAACCAACTAGCAGAATTAAGCCAGACAACTCGCAACTTGTTACTCTAAAAGATCTTTAAATGTTTGCTGCTGTGGTTGATCTCCTGTTTGAATAACGATCAAATATCTCCCGCCTTCGGGCGCCATGATTATCTCATTCTTCTTGGTGCGCACCCGAAGAATCTTCAGGTCATTTTGAGGATCAGTGTCCCGTACCACCCCGCGGGCGAGGCCGCATAGGGTGTTACACATAGCCACGTATTGAAGAGTGGTGGAGTTGTCAAGGGTCGTTCGTATGGGAATACCATCCTCGCTTATGATAACCAGTCCCACTACGCCCTTGTGAGACTGAATGCGCTCCAACGTATCCTCTACTTGTTGTCTTCTGTAGCTTGTCATGTCTTTACGCATGCGCAACCGTTTTTCTGCGGAAAAATGTTCCAGGACACGTGAGGGTTTTATACATTTAACTAAAATCTTTAGGTATCGTTGTTATTGTACTCATTTTGGGAGTAAAAAAGTTAAAAATTACTTTTACAGATAAATGGCGAACTATTGTTTTTTAAAACTTTGCGAAGATGATCAATGTATGAAAAATCAATTGTGTGTGATTTCATTCCTTTCAGGCACCAGAGAGTAATTATTTAAAGGAATACTGAAGTCCGACAAAATACATACTTAACACTCTACTATTTACTTACCGCCTTTATACTAAGTTTTTCAGAAGATTTAGCTCACGACTCCTAAAAAATATAACACTGGATTATCAACAACGACAACGACAACAAACTAGGATGCAGGTTATGGTGGAGAGAAGACATAATTCAGTTGATAATTCCCAACCGCTAACAGCTTTGAGCTTAATCTGCCATTCTTTTCTTTTCCTTGGACTTTTCTCTTTTCTTAATAATATTCTAAATCAATTATTGACAAATTGAAACTTTTTCATTTTTTTACGAAGTGTCTTCAAACCAGCAGCTCAGATCAAACCGTTAATCGTATTTTAAGCAATGAATGTGCGCAAAGGCTACTTCCTCAGGTCGGTTAACTGTGTCATTACATAACTGAAATGAATAGCTTATTTCAAATGTGCAAATTGATAATTTTATGAAATTAAATTTCCACGTAGAATATAACTGAATTGATTCTTCACAACAGCTCCTGCAATAATGATCCAGGGTTATTCTTTGTATCCAAACAAACCGAAGGAACTGAAATACAAGAGTTTTATGTTTAAACATTTGTGGTTTGTATGATTACCCTTAACGACTATCCAAATTACTTACCTTCGATTTCGTCACAAGAGAGCCTCCAGTTAAATATATGCTCTGTTTTCGTCGACCGACTTCTGCTTGTTTGTGATTCAGAAAGTTATTCGAAAGAGCTCAGTTCTAGCTTTCTCCACACCAGATCTCTGAAGTGACAAATTACGAATTTGGAAACCGGGCGCTGCAAAGTAAACGAGGCAACGGCGGTATTCATTTGGACTATGCTGAAGAGAAAATTTGCATGGAAAAACATCGTGTTCGAGTAAGAGTAAACCGTCTTCATTGTTTTGTGACAAGATCGGGAAAATGGGGACTTATTGTTAATACTTGAACAAACAATACGCTTAATTTTGAGGTGCCTTTAAAACAAAAAATCGTTTGATCTATATCAAAATTATTACTCTCGAGATCTAATGTAAACTAAAACTGCAGTTAAGTTTTATTTCTCACTGACAATTTCCTCATGCATAGATGAATATCATAAATCAACATCAAGACAAAACTGATGGAGCTTTTAATCAAATTAAAGCACCAGGAAGGAAAGTCGTATTTCAAGAACAATTTCAAAACTTAAAGGCTACAAATATCAGTATCATTATGCCTGTCTGTACTATTTTCTCAAATACTTTTTATTGAGTGTGAGAAATATAAGGCATTGCTTTAAACTTCATGCCTTCTTGCTACTTCACTGATTAAAACACTCGAGCCATCCTCTTAACCAATGGGAATATAGTTTCTGTTTTTTTGAGAAGAGACCTCGCCGTAAAGTTAGTTGATTTTTATGATCGTGAACAAACTTGTCGTATAGGGGGAAGGGGAGGGTGTAAGGGTGAGTGAAAAAAAAAACTTTAGCTGGATTCCATTTTCACTGAAGTATCAAGAAAAAAGCTCGCATTGAGACCCAAAGCCTCTGCCAGGTACGTAATGAGTATGACTGCAAAGCGCTCATTCAAAGCAAAAGATCAGGGTACGTGCTCAGCTGAGGAAGGAATCTTCCCACGCAGTCGTTTCATCCATTGACTGGCTATTTCTGGACGTCCGCACGATGATTTTGTTGGTTTATACTAATAGCTTTAGTTATATGTCTAAAAAAATACTTAATCAGGCTTCAAACATTATTTTTTTCGTTTTCTACACGTTTTTCGATTGTATTCCAAGTCAGTGTCAGGCGATGAGGTATTATGGACAAAACCTAACTTGTTCCAGGCCTTCACGGCCAGGTATTGGGTAACTGGCCATCCATGCACCAGTTCACGTTTCCAACACTTGTTCAAACTGAATCAGAATTTGAATGAATCAGTCCATCGTCTCCCGGTAATTCAAGGTCAATTAGTACGAGGGCACACCATGGAGCCGCGAAAAATAAAACGGTTTGATAATTTCGGATCTTTTTGCAATCGTGAGAGGACCCCATGCCAAAAACAGACGCTGAATAAAGGATCGTACACCTCCTTGTACAATTTCTTTTACATTTTCTCGAGTTGTTCTTGAATATTTTACGCGCAGAAAAGCGGTTTTAACCCCTCCAAAATGAATAAGGTCATGAGTAGTAGTAATTAGTACTCCTGAGCTTCGGACCTCAAATGCAGTTACCATCAAAATATATAAAAATAAGGTAGAGCAGTTAGAAGACGTGACATGACTGGCAAAACTTTTTTAATTAATTGGTGAGAAAGGAATTGAAACACAATAAAAAGTTATATAAATAACAACAACTGAATAATAGTGGTGGTTTTAGATTGTAATAAACCCCGAAGGAAGCTCGAAAATTCCGGTCGTTAAACATATTTTTAGCTCAAGAGGAAGGGAAATTCAGGGTAGGTGATTTCGGCACCTATTGAACAATTACATTATAGAGGAAGCGATTCAGTGAAGTGGCGTAATAAACATTAGTTTTGCAGTAGATTTTACCCTGAGAACCCATTTTCCTTGGCTTTAACTCGCACATAATCTAAAGATCGAAAAGTGAAAATTAAGATGCGATAGAAGGTAGTTTACGGACACAGTGCGCTGGCATAATAGCCAAATTCCCATCAAATCATTGAAGACTTATCCTGTGTATTTATAGGAAGGCAAGCCCTTTGATATCGTTTTCTTGTCGCCATGATGATCAAGACAAATTATACATGAGGATGTTAATCTTGCATCAAAGACATTATAATGCCATGCAACTTCCTGGCATATACTAAGAGCTTTGATTTCGTATTTGCTTCGTTGTATTACTTCTAAGAAGAAATTTTGCACGTTCGTAAAAAGGTATGTAGAGAATGGTAGAATTCCATCTTTCTCGGAGAAATTTAAGCGTTGAGTAAACGAGTTGAGATACAAAGAATTCCAAGTTATACAATCTGGCGAAAGGTGAGGTATTTATAGTATATAACGAATACAACAGGCAATAGAACTATAGGGAAAAGATAGCAAGTTTGAATCGAAGTGCCACCACTAAGAAATTAAAGCGAACATAGACGCACCCTTGCAAAAACCAGCTGCTAGGTAAAAGTATATAAATAATAGAATACCTCGCAAAAGAAAATTCAGAGACTGACCACATGATACAGTGAAGCTTCGATACATAACGAGCCCCTTTTATATAACGTGCATCTCTGTGAGGAATTACATCCTTAGTCAGAGTAATTTAGTTTATCCCCGATGCCGACAGAACAGAAAGACATATAGCTAATGGCGGTATAACTAACAATTTTACCAGCTCCCAGTTTCAACCTGGCCCCAGTTGCTCAAAAGCTGGATGGCGCTATCCACTGGATAAATCACTATGCAGTGGATAAGTATTAGGGAAACCAATTGCGCTATCCAGACGTAGAGATGAGATTTATCCTGTGGATAGCGCGCTATCCACCCTTCGAACAAATGGGCCCTGATGTACATCCTGCGTCACCTGAAGTAAATCAGCAAATCAAAGAAACCAACCCAGATAGTTGCGGCACACTGATAGGAACGTCAGGCGTTCAAGTACGGAGGAGAACAGGGAGTTCGTCCACGCGAGAACGCGTGGGGCGCGGCTCTAACCTGACCCTGCCTTTCCCCCTCCCTCGCGCGCTCGCGCGTCCACACGAGTTGTCCCTGGACCCAGCCCTCTTCAAGCGCCTGCCACGTAGACTGATTGAAACGAGGAAGAATAGGATCACTTACAGGCTGGGCGCGCATCGCCAAGGACCGGTGCACTAGCCCAGCTATCTTCAGCCAACTGAGCCATCTCTACTTCTCTCATAAGAATCAGATTCGGATTTTTATTGCACACACTTACAATACATCGTCCCAACATTTGTCTGTTTTGTCAGTTATACCGTAACTAATAGAGTAGAATGGTTATGAAGTCTGTTAGAATCCTTTGTTTCAATTATGATTTTGGGGACTTGAAGATGCACAACATCGTTAGCCAGATTCTAATGTAAATTTAAATTTAAATTCAAGTTCAAAATGTAAATTCAAATGTAAATTTAAATTCAAATTTTAGGACCCATCATAGTATTCCTTTTCAGTGTAGCTCTGGCCCTGAGGAAGACTTATTTTGTCAGCCGAAATATTGGCCTCAAATAAATCAGCCCTTTGCATTATTACCAGCCTTGAATTCAGTTTTGTTTTAATTTCCACTTAAGGTGACGTCTGGCATCGGCATCTCTACATTAGAGATCCGGCGAGAAATAACCAGTCGGTTTTATTTACGCGTTGAGTGGACCTCTGCATTCAAGGGTTTTTACTACATTCAATAGCTATCCTATCATTTGGATCTTATTGACCAATAAAAACGTTGCATTAATTTATTCTATCACAATTTGTGAACAAAAAACAATTGAATTGTGCATTATCAGAGATCTTTCAACGTAAACCGAAGCACCGTTGGTTTGCAGCCTTTCATAACCAGTCTCCTCTAGTGACTATGCTTTTTCAGGCCATACAAAAAAATAATTAATTTCTTTTAAAAAATCGTTTGTCTTGATTTCTATTTGCAGATCGTAGCATAAAGGAATCAACTTTTTGAACTTCATCATGGATCTTCCTTTCAACACAGCAACAGTATCGCTGTTAACAGTCGCTTATATCATTATTTTCTTGGTGGCCCTAAGTGCAAATATTTTACTTGTGTACATCGTTTTCAAGCAACCCCCTTTGAAGACAACTATCAATTATTTGTTTACTAACATAGCGGTGTTCAATCTTCTGGTAGCTGTGTTCATTATGCCATATTCTGCGAGGCATCTTTTCGTTGCTAATGCATGGTTTAATGGTGTCCTTGGGCAGATCTCTTGCAGATTCATATATTTTCTATACGGCATCTCCACTGCAGGGCTCGTATTGACTTTAATAGGTATTTCATTGAATCAGTTCTACGCCATTCTATTTCCATCTAAAATCATCCCATTGATACGAAATACCAGACTTTTGACTTGTATGATATGGATATTATCTGTGGTATTGATGTCTCCTTATCTTGCCATGTATGGTGTCAAGGAGATTTCCGGCCAGCATCAATGCATTTACGTCGTGGCTAATCGTGTTATCATTAAAATTCACTTTTCTTGTTTGTTCGTTTTTTTATACGCCTTCCCTCTCTCACTTCTGACAATACTGTACATTTTTATTGGTCGAAAACTGTGGTTCCGAACCCTTCCAGGTAACATCCACAGTATTCACAGACACGCAGTTGAGATGTCAAAACGCCGCGTAATACGCATGCTCATCGTCGTCATAGCAACATTTGCGTCATGCTGGCTTCCTGTTCACGTGTTTTACATGTACATGGCGTTTGAAAATGACGGAAATGTAAGCCTGGATTCTGATTGGTCGTTGCTCATTATGTTCTTTGCGCATGCGAATAATGCTGTTAACCCTTGTCTTATAATGGCGTTGAACCGGAAGTTCAGAGCTGAATTAATTAAACTGTGTACAACTAACAGAATACCGTGGATGCAGTGCTTACGACGAACAGGCCACGAAGAAAGTGGTTGCCAGACCGATACTCGCCTCACCAAGATGCGGAAAATTCAAGCTGTGGAAAATTTAGCCGAAGGAATTGCCAGGAAAAGAGGAAGACTGTATGATCTGAATCTTTGGACAAATGCTTGTAGCTCCTCTCCTGTTTCGCTTGTGCAGTTTACTCATTGCGAAGATGCAACAGAAACAGAGAACTAAGGAGTTCACAGGGGAACCTAGGGGGGAGGGGGTACTCCCGTATATAAGGCCTATACGGGAAGGCTCCGCCGAAAAGGGGTAGCTATTTTAGGCTTCAGGAAATGGCAAGGATTTCACTAGTTGGAGTATATAAAAGGGAGAGAAATCCCCATTTCGCTGTGTGAAAGGACCAAAAAGGGCCAACAGCTTAACAGACGCATTTTATGGACGTGGAAGAGACAAGAAAACCTCTTGGTTTAGTGATAAAAGGGTAAGGGATTGTCCCTCGGGGAGGAACCACCCCGTATAAAACTTCGTTAAGTACCCCTTCCCCGAGAGAAGAGTAACCAGCATTTGGGTTGCCTGACAAAAGTAAAGCGCGCGCTCTGATTGGTCAATTATTAATCTATTCTGTCATTGGAAATTACGGACCTACGAATAAGCATGCAAATAGAGATTTCACAGGTTGTTCATTAATTAAAGATGGCCGAAATAAATTTTAACTGGCACTGTGAATTTACCTCCTTCCCATGATGGCCGCACTACAAAAAAATGAATATTAGCCAAATAGAAAGAATTAAGATGTTGGGGAGTTAAAAACCGTTGTTTACACTGTTTACCCCTGTAAAGGGCGTGGTATTCAAACAAGGTTTTCGTTTAGAAACGGGTTTCATTACCAGGAGAAACTGTTGAGCGATGAGCTCAAATGTAAGAATTGAGTTTATATATACAGCTTTTTCGAGAAAGGTTGTCGGAAAAAGCGCATGCGCCAATCCCGAAAGGTAGGCTCGACAGCTACAGTGTCAGGAACAGTGTATTGATCATGTCCCATATTACCTTTCGGGGTTGTCACGTGCACATTTTTTTTCCGACAACCTTTCTCGAAATAGGTGTATATAGACGTCGTCAATGTTCTCTTGAACCACAAGACGAAAGCGGACAAAGTGATAAATGGTTAAAAACATGAAATAGACAACAAAGTGCTTTAACCACATATCAACAAACTTGTTACCACAAAGTTTTGAAACTTTATTCCATATTTAATATTTGAAGATATAATTAATCACTAATTAAAACAGCCTATTGCTGAAAAGCTTGGAATTCTGCTCGCAATTTCGAATCGCTTTTTTGCAAGTTAGCGCACAATCAAGCTGTTTGTAGCACGTATGAAACTATTACCATTTTTACAATTCCTGTAAAACCTTGCGCGCTTACTTGGTCGGAAGCTAACAGAGTATGAGCAACAGAAATGGCCTAATTCTGTCCTCTCTGTCAAACGCGCGCGATTTTCCGCCAGTCTTTGCTGAAATCCGGCGATCAAAAATTTCGGTGTCTATGTAAAAAACGAGTCGACGACAATTTTCCATTGTTTACATTCTATTATTTTATAGAAAAGACCTTCAAACTATTAAAAACTTTGCAAGAACACCACTTCCCGTCGCACCTAAGATTTCAACCTTTCTAGGATCTTTAAAGTGTAAACAGTAGATAATCAATAGCGATTTGTAATTTCGTTTTTTTTTTCAACTAAACGAAACATCGGAAAGCAGAAATTTCTTCTAAAAAAATTCAGCTTACTCTGCAAGCAAAACAAGCTGTGCATTTAGCATATACGCTTGACGAAGAAACTCGCGTTTAACAAACGCATATCCTTTCAATTTGTAAGACAATTATGAAAGGCTCCAGAGCAAAAAAAAAACGGAGCTAATTGCAATTAAAAGAACTAGCGTCTTTTGACTAGTAGCCTAAGCTAAGGTTTATAACACTACCTCAGTGTTCCAAATAGTCTGAAATGTCAGCTGTCTCCACGCCCCCCCCCCGCCCCCTCGTTACCCGTTGGAGGAGCGGGGGGAGAGAGACTGAGTCTCTCTCTCTTCCCCCCCCCCCCCCGTGCCTCCCACGGGTAACGGGGGTGGGGAAGGCTGACATTTCAGACTATGTTCCAAAATAATGAGCTTCTTAGGCCGGGCCAAGAAAACACGGCGGTTGCTCTGAAATTCTATACTATAAAAAAGATCTATCAAGATTTATATCATATAAAATACAGTCCCTAGATCAGACCAACTTGTTAAATTTTTTTCGCGTTGTTGTTGGATTCAGATGCTCTAGCTGAATCAGCGCCTAGTTTAAGGTTCTTCAATCGGTTCATGGCAGCTGTGGCATTAAACGCTTGCTGCAAGATAAAGAGGAAAAAGGCAGACAAGAATAAGTAGACAGTACAAGCAATCGAGTAATTTATTTCAAAATGGCTCTCGTTCGCCACTCTCGCTCCAGGGACCAAAGGAGAGGACCTTGGGAGGGAGATGTTCTGAGTTCAAAAAACTCTCCCGTTTAAAACGGGGCTACGGGCAAAACCTTTGTCGTGAAAATGTGTTTTATTTGCATAAAAATAAAAAACACCCCCACTAGAAGCTTGCGCCTTCGGCCGTCGTCTAGGAAATCGCTCAGTATTTTTCCTAGATCCGCGCCTGCTAGGCAACCGGAGATGACCATTACACCCGCCTGTAATATCCCTGCCCCGCCTAACTAATGTACTATTCCAACATATCACCATATCATACCTTCCATTTTGCTTTGTAAAAATTCTTTTTCATTTGTTCGCTGACTGAGGCGTGAATGTCGCGCTCTCTGGCCGCTCCACCAGAAATCCTGAAATAACATAGGAAGCCAGAAACAGAGATTAACTGAAGAACAGGAATAAGCCATTTTACTGAAGTGTTTTCAAGTCAAAGCGCATTTAGTTACAAGGCTACGGCTTGTTCCTCCATTTAACATTTCAGTGAATTAGAATCTAGCTTAACTAATGTAACCGTGGCTCGTCGTTACCTGTAAATATAGGTAAAAGTACAGTCAGGTAGTCTTTCTATTTGGGCAAGTATCCGAGCTTACTTGTCCCATGGACAAGGGTACAGGCAGGAGCCGATTACTAGTAATAGGCTCCTGGTCAAGACAGATTGTCCTCTCACAAAATCATTAACTAAGGCAAGCAAGATGTGAGAGCCGCGTCCTCAAACGACAAGGTTGAATTCGTGTTTTTTTTTCAAGCCCTGCAACAGAACTCCGATGTTACAAAAACAGGGAGAAGGGCGACTCGTTTTGCGAGCGTGTCTCAAACTAAGGCAGTGTTCAGTTGCAACATGCGCGTATAATCATCGTGTTTGACCGTTGGAGTTTTTTAACGTCCCTAAGCTTTAAACATTTTAAATGCAAGCGCATAAGCGGTATCGATCCACAAATTTTCAGGCCTCCATTGATAACACATAGGAAGGACAAGTACCCTGGTTATGGTCATAAGGGAGTTTCCCCAGGAGTATAAATCTGGGTTACTAGGCTCTTTTGATTAGTAGTCTATCAGCCGTGTTAAATTTTCATGGGAACCGGAGAACACTGGAAGAAAAACTATTCATGTAAAATAAACAAGATAAACATGGCGTACCATGGGTGATCCAATGCCTGTTTGCAGTTGTAGCGTTTCTTGGGGTCGACTTGTAGTAGACACGTGATAAAATGTTGTGCTGAAATTACCAGTAAAACGCACATAATTTACTAACGGACAAGACCACCCTCAATCGCAAAGACAAGCGCCGGTAAGAAAAAAATTCTTAACAGCGGAAGTATTAAAAGGCTTATAATTCCGTTTATTGCTAAAATATGCTAAAACTATACTTTTGTTCTCAATGAATTTCTTTAGATTATCAGTAATGAGTAGGTTAACCGATGTCAAATTCGGTGATGTCTTGTCAAAACTCGACAGTCAAAAATGACTTTGCGAAGACATTGGAGGCAGACGGCGTGGCCGAGTCCTGGGATCGAGCCGCTAATTTGTTCTCGGTAGTTCCGAGTTCAAATCCTCGACCACGCTTGTAAATAGCCAACTGGTTATCTCCTGCCAGTTGGGGTTTTTAATCCTGTTATGTTATGTTGTATTTGAATTATTTGTTTCGAAGTATTTGAGGGGAGTGCGTGTAAACCAGCTGGATAAGCTAAGTGCACTTTCCATTATAAACAAGCCTTTAATACGAACATTTTTTACGGCGGTTGCAATATAGCACGTCCGAAAAGAGAGCTCTAATACTCACCCGATTCCGAGATATCGTCCCTACGATAAAATTTAAGAAAAAAGAAAGAAGAGATCAGTTTTGTGACGCTGAACTACATGAAGTGGGTGTGGACAGAAAGCAAAGTGCATTGTGGGTTGCACCATTTTTCAGGAATGGTTTCCTTTTAATCATAACACGGTAAGTTAGATTTATATAGTTAAGCTTATTATGTTAAGTTTATGTTACGTTAAAGGTTAGACATTCAAATAGTTTGTGGATTATTTATAACAAGGAGAGTCATGAGCTTATCGTCTGAGATCATTCCAGCCGATATAAGCTTTTTTGCTTTCGTCTGTGTTTTCATGCAGGGACTGAAGCTCTTTAAACAGTTTGACGGTTTATGTTTTCAGTTTGTGTTTTCATGCAGAGACCGAAGCTTCTTAAACGGTTGGATGCGTTAAAGACCATAAAAGCAAGTACCGGTAAGTGTATATCTTTAAAAACGGTTAAAATAGTTACATAGTGATGCCAGCGCAGGAAAGACATCATATGAATAAACATATTTCGGCCACATATTTCTAGTTTGAGTCCTATCGCAACACACGTGATCAACTTGAACATTACTTTACGGAGAAGTAATTCATAGGAGCCTTATCATGATTAACTGTACTTGATATCCAGTAAGAGAAATACTTCCGTTGTACCGAAAAAGAGGTGTTAATTCCTGATTTGCCACGGTCTTGGTCACGAAAATCTGTTTGTCATTAGAGTCATAGAGTAACCGAATATTTTCTACAGATTTTCAATCCTGAAGAAGCACGCATGGTCTGTTTTCTTTTACAGAATCCTCTTAACCCGATGAATTATTTATTCTAAAGCATTTGGCAAAATCATGCGGGGCAAAGGATAGGAAAGCAAAATCTCAGAGTGTTAACCAGTTCAACATTGATTCACTCCACGATTTGAATTAACAAAAGAAACTTACCAGTACGGTGAATCAAATTCATACTCCCCTCTCATGATTTGTGCAAACAAATTTGCATCGCTTTCATCATAGAACGGGGGATATCCACAGAGTCTTTAAGATAAAAAATAGTTAAGAAGTAATTTAATATAAACCTTTAAAGACTTAAGCTAAATTAATGTTAAGCTTAATAATAGACTCATCAATTAATATTGGGAAAACAAGCGAGAAAACAATTCACTGGTAATTGAAGTTTACTTCCAATTTTCTAAGCTCTAATATCATCTTGCAAAATAAATATATAAGTAAAAAATAAAGAGTTTACAATGTTGAAACTTAAATGTGCTGCATGTCCAGCTATCACTGGTTTATCGTTAAAAGTAAAGGGATCAAGCAAATGTGACATAAGATCTTGATTACTGATCAAATTCTCCTTATACAGCACATAAGAGACAAAAGGAAAACGGCAAGGAGATAAAAATTGTAATTGCCTACAAAAAACACTATCAAACTTACAAAATGTAACAGATTACTCCAAGTGCCCAACAGTCCACAGCCTTCCCATAAGGTTTTTGTCTTAAGACTTCTGGTGCTGAAAATATGAATGAAACATAAAAATATAGCTACATCCGTGAGCAATTAAATGACAGAGTTGAATGATAAATTTTTATAAAAGAAGCCCACAATTCTGGGGGAGGTAATCCCATATAAGGGCTAGATAGGGAGGTATGTGCTGCCCGAAAGGGTATTGTTTTTGAGGGCCTCAATTTTTGCCCTTGTTGGTATAGTATTCCTGGTGTGATCTTTATAATTATAATGTACAGGGGCGGATCCAGGATTTTTTTTAGGAGGGGGTGCACTCGTCTCTTGCTCTACTTCATCACCAATAAACCACATAGTTTTTTTTTGGCAGAATACCAGTTGTATTAGAAAACCGCAGGTCATCTCAGGGGAAGGGGGTTGGGGGTGTGCACCCCCTGCACCCTCCCCCTAGATCTGCCCCTGATGTACCCATATTATATTAAGGTAAAATTCAAGTGTGTCAATTCCAGCTACATGAGAAGCAAATCATCTTTTAAAACTGAGCTTTACCTTAGAGTTATCCTTGGGCCCAGGGGCGGTCAGTTGGGTGGGGAAAAACAGCAGGGAAAGTTTTCAACAATGGGTGAGGGAGCCCCTGGGATGCTACTCAGAACGAACCAGTTCCACAAGTCATTTAAATGCTTGTCTCTGAACTTTTTGTGTGTCCAATCGGAGGCCAGCATCTATCATGCTGCTTTCGTGATCTTCTTATGTACAGGGGAGTTTACCTGCAAACTCGACTGTTCATGGTACCTGTCTGGCTCATGCAGGAGTCATCCAAAGAGAAATTGAAAACAATATTTTTTTTTGGTGGGGGGGGGGGGGGGGCAAACAAAGTACTAGGAGGTGTGCAAATAACAAATCCATGAAACTCATTCTTTTCTCACCCTCGCACTGTTTTCCTTGGTTCTTCAAAATATTATAGCACTCCTTCGAAAAAACTGACATAATTCCAAAACTTATTTCAATTTAAAATCAGGGACAAAAGTCATCTGCAGGCTATCACTTAGATTACCCTTACAATGATTTATTTAAAACATGAATTAACTTACCAACATATCCTGGTGTTCCACAAGCTGTAGCCATCATACTATCATCATCTTCTGTTTTTGACAATCCAAAATCGCTAATCATTATTTTTGAATCCTCATCTGGGCTGAAACAGTAAATTAATAACAAGGCATAATTTATTTATTTATTTATTTTTTACTGATAAAAATTGGATCTATAAGGATAACTAACCAAGCCCTTCAACTTTATAGACACTTTTATAGCCCCAGGCCAGGAAATGATGAAACAATAATTTGATAAAAAACCTGATAATAATGCTGATACTTGAGAGAATGACAATGCACAACAATATTTTGCAGTCAAAGTCATCATTACATGTCTCTGAAAGAGGTCATTGTCTCTCAGTACACCATAAATTACCTGTTAAGAGAGGCAATATTAAGTGCAAAATATTTGGATTTAGAAAAAGCTTGAAAATGTAAGTTACCTGTAATAAAGGAGGTTTTCAGGCTGAAAGATATAAAGCAAAATAAGTTCTGGATTAACTAATAACAGCTGATAAAACTCTGTAAGTATAAACAATGGCACTTCTTTTTGAGTGTGGGACTAAGATTGATCCATAAAATAAATATAATTATCTTGAAGATTCAATAGTAATAGCTGTTCAGCTATGGAACAATGATTTACTCACTTTTAGCTCAGTTAATAACATGCAAGTTCATTCCCCTGGTCAGGGGGGATGAACATGCCAGGTTGCCTTGTGAGTTTGTAAGTTCCTACCATGGGACATTTGTCATCAAAGGTCTGCATGGGAGTAGGGCATTCGCCATTGTCAAATTTCACATTTTAAGCAAAAAAGATGGCCTGGATCATAGGTTTCCTTTCTCAACAATATCATTTAAAGTGGCTGACACCTTTCAAATTGTTTCTTAAAGCAATATAATATATTGCTTTTGACAAATTCCTATGTTACATCGTATTATGATATAACATAGAATGCAAATAATTTGAAACTATAAGATAGCTGTGTAGTAAATTATACGGCACCTTTAAATCTCTGTGCACTATGCCTTTATCATGTAAATAATCTACAGCTGAAAGAATTTGTCTTATGAGGTCACTGGCATCCTTCTCTGTGTAGTTTCCTTTCTCTACTATTCTGTCAAACAATTCTCCACCTTTTACCCTGAAATGAAATTATGGGATGTTAGACACGGGGCCTATCTCTAATTAGTAAAATCCAACTAGTGGTCTATTATCAATGCTGCGTTCTGATTGGTTGAGCTACTACTAGGCTATATTTTATAGCCACCTAGTAGCGAAAAGCGCAGGCTTTTTGGTGGCAAAAAAGGATTAAAATGTAGCTTTAACTAGCTATTTTTTTTTCTCAATATTTTTGACCAACTAGTTGGATTTTACTAAAACAATTATTCCTCTGGCCCTCATGGCCTCTGAGTGAATAGCCCATTTGGCCTTCGGCCTCATGGGCTATTGACTCAGAGCTCATTCGGGCTCAAGGAATAATTGTTAATAATTACTGAGTTAAATTATGCAACAAACAATGATGATGGCAATTAACCCTGGGTGGTTTTAGGGGTAGGACCAAGGGGCCCACCCTCCCCTCTCCCCCCCCCCCCCCTTTGCAGCATCTTAGTCATCATCATCATCATTATTGTATCATAATAATTGGAATAAATCACTTAGCATAAAGGAACATGTTGATAGTTATGCAAATTCTCCGATCACCTTTACAATGCGTAAGAAATACATAGGAAGGAGAGTAAAGAGAATATCTGTGCTGATAATATGGTTTACATGTAGCAAAATTTGAAACTGTTCAGAGCAACTTCAGAGCACCTGCCTATAGCACGTCATCATCATTCTTAGTTTCAGAATGCCCCGTGCTTGCCATGTCATGTAAAGAAACAAAATTACTAAGAAACAGATATCAATATTTGACTTCTTAAAATATTAAAATTTCAGTTATAAAAAGAGAAAAATTAATAATTATACAGTTTATACCATTTTATCTAGAAAGAGCCTTCAAATTTTATATTCAATCAAAAACACTGCTTCTAACTCGGATGACATCGTTCAGCATTTGTTTCTCTTTACAAGGATTTTTTTCTTTCCACATGACGTTCAGCGTTTCGCCCACGCCCGCGCACGTACGAACTCAGACTAAAGTTCAATTTTTGGCATAGAAGATTATAAGTGAAATTATCAGAGATGCAGAGTTCAAGTCTTTATCACACAGCGCCAAAATAATCATCTACATGCTTTAAATGTGAAATTAACCCGCTAGTTTGTTTTAGTTGAAGATAACAAGAGGGTCTGAGCCTTTGGTTTCCAAAATCCAAGAGGCGGCATGCATATTTTATTTTAAACTGCCAAGAACTCGACACGATCACGCTCGCGCCATTAACAGTAGTTTTCGGTCTGTGACTGGATTGACACATTTATTGACCCCCAGTAAATCCTAGATTACTTTTCCCTTAGCTTCTGGTTGTGAAGTTGGAATAAATCTGGCAGTCTTCAAATTTTATTGCAATAAACATGAAACCTATCAAATATGATTAATTACTTTCGAAGACTGTTGTTTATTTAGCATATTTTTTAACGAAGAAAACTACAAATCTTTAATTTTTTTGACTAGAAATGTTGAGTTGCTTGGGATTAAATCGCGACTTTAGGGCTAGACTTTGGAATGACAAAGTTCTCTTTTGTTTACTTTATATTTCCAGAACGTCAGCTTGCCTTTGACTCAAACGATCGGCGGAAATTAACTAGCTATTAGTGATAACCCCTTGGGATCGAAAATAATTCCCATCTAAAATAAGGAAAACAATGTTAAAAGAGAAACAAAAAAGCGTGAATTAGAGCTATAGTCTCGCCGTACGCAATTTTCAAATTAAGGAAAACGCACGTTCGAAATTGTAAATTTATTCTCGTGGAAGAACTCCCACGGACGTTAATTGCTTCAAGAGTATTTTACAAGTGCAAGATCGACCAGGAAATGTTTTCGTGTTATGAATATCAAACAGCGTGATACAGCTAACACCTTCAAGCCCACATCGTCTGTAAAACATCAAATTATTGCTTGATCACGACAAATGAATTCACCACCCTTGAGCAAATAAGTAAGGGAATTGAAATTTGGAATTGGAAGAAAATTAAGAAGAGGCATACTAAACCCGAGTAATATGTAGCAAGTTAAGGTCGAACAGATCGCTAGAATTTTTTGACAGATCACCACCCGAGCGTTTATCAAATTCAAAGGGCAAGCTGCAGCGAGATAATTATTATCAAACAGCACTCGCTGTTTGGCCTCTAGAAGTTTGATTAAATTTTAATCAAGATTTGAACAAAGCCATTAACATGGCGTATGTGAGAACTGAGTTTAAAAATGCTTGAGCTACTTACAAATCCATTACTAAATACAGGTGGGTTTTGTTGTCGAATATTTCCCACAGTCGGATAATGTTGGGATGGTCGACCCTGTTGGTAGAATAAATACACAGACAAAAGTAAGTAATGATCCGATTGCTCAAAGAACGAATGATCTTAATTAAAATACACGGCAAACGTTCGAAACGTCGCACTGTCGTGCGTGTAGAAATATTTTATGACTGGCTGGGCAAAGCATGCAGTCGCGATGTAAATGAACATGGACCGGTTATTATTTGTAGTAATGACTCACTTCTTTAAGATAGCGATTTCGTTTTCGATTGCATCTTCTTTGCCGGAAAGATTTCTTTTGTTGATGCATTTAACAGCATATAATTGGCGAGTTGTCTTGTCTTCGGCCATAACAACTTCGGAGAAAGCGCCCCTGTGAAAATGAGCAACAGTCAAGTCGGTCAGAATTGTTTATGTTTTAAAACATAAAGGTTTCACCTCAAGTATCAACCGCTCAGGGGAGGAAACCATTTGACATCACTTTTAGCACGTCTAATCGCAGACTTGAATGGAACTTTACACTTTGCTCAAATCTTATTTTACACACTATCTGCCATGCTTTTGTGGTTATACTTACGTCCCCAGAACTTCGTGAAACACATATTTCTTCGTGATCTTCTCGTCGAACTTTTTCTTACCAAACAGCGGCATTCTGGAAATAGAACATTTACAGCAGTTCATTTAGCTGTCCTTAAATTAAACAATACCGTCCTTAGGTTAGCATGGCATTCGTTTCGTGTTGTGTTCAAAATAAACATACTTCGAATCGTCGTATGTTTAACAATACTTGTCAAACTTCTGCGGGCTACACTCGCCACATACTTTTTTGAGTGCTTGTTGTTAAGAACGCGTAGTACTAGCTAGGGTGGGGTGGAGTGTATGTTATTTTTATGTAACATGAGCAATTAAAAACATTACATCCACCTTTTATCCAATTTCTATTTACAGACCATAAGAATAATCCACATATAGTTTTCTCCGTATTCACTCCTTAATACTCAAACCGCCTCTTTTTTTAATTTGAATGCAATCGTTTACAAAATAATTCGTGCGTTAAATAAGAAGTGCACACTTGATATTCACTTTCGTTCCGCACATGAACATCATTAAAAAAAAACACGCATTAAGAAGACATATAATATTCTCAGGAGACCTGACATTATCTGTGTTATTATTTACATTGTTTGATTAGTTAAATTTTCAAAAATAGCCACAAACTTCTTTCCAACTTCTCTTTCACTTCCGGTTTACGCCAGAAATCTTTATCGTGTTATTATTATAAAAATGATGATATTAATATGCATCATCATTAACTTCGGAATCACTATCATTATCATCATCATTGATCGAGCTATTTCACTCTTTTATGTTTGGCTAAATGCACATGATTCTGCGTTTCGAACCGGAAACCTAGATACCGAAAAACAGTTGAGTTGAGTTTCTTCAGGGCAGGAAGCGTGAGTTTTTCTTGGCGCGTGCGAGGGGACTACATTATAAAAACCCATTTGAGAGAAAGGGGAAACCCTTTAAATGCTTTATAATTTGTTCGGAAGTTCAAATTAAAGGACATCGGCAGAACGTGATCCTGAGAAATAAGCGATTTGGGGACCAGGTGGAAACAGATAATAGAACACGAAATTTATGCCATCTGAGAGGCATCTCGACACTGGACAACTTTTTTCAAAATACTTCAAGTTCAGCGAGATCACAGTCAAGAAATAACTTCAAACATTTCACAAGAGCAGCGTGCAAAGAAATCGTGTCCGAAAGCCCGGGGCTAGTGGATTTTGCTATTGGGCCAGTGATTTTTGTTCTTAACTTGCCCAACGGGCAAGTGCCGTTTTTTGGGGAAATTCAAATTACAGAAGGATTCTTATCAATCCTGCTAATCAAAAAGGGTTTTGGGGCTAGTTGAAATGACTTGTGGGCTAGTACATGCTAGCTGCAGCTTGCCCGAATGGCAGGCTGTAAAACTGACTTTCTTTGCACCCTGCAAGAGATTGACAAAACGTTTCTTCCTACTACTGGGGTTAAGTATACTGATTACGAGCATTCCAAAAATACAAGCAACATACGTTTGATCAGTGTTTTCATAATAAATGTATTATCATTAATCATTATTATTATTATTATTTATTATTATTATTATTACGATAGGCAAGCGTGTGTCCCCTCATTTTAGAAAGTCGATAATTGCGTGACCTTGCAATTGTAAATTAGTATTTCAGGATCTTTTAATATTGTTTATTTCATCAAAATTTTAGTCTATGATAGTGGAATGTAAATTGGTCATACGTTAATAAGGATTCATATCAGTTCAGATCAAAACAGTTTTTGTACACGGTCAAGTGCCACACGTATAGGCCGAAGTTGAGTTTCTTCAGGGCAGGGAGCGTGCGTTTTTCTTGGCGCGTGCGAGGGGAGTACATTATAAAAACCCATTTGAGAGAAAGGGGAAACCCTTTTAATGCTTTATAATTCGTTCGGAAGTTCAAATTAAAGGAAATCGGCAGAACGTGATCCTGAGAAATAAGCGATTTGGGGACCAGGTGGAAACAGATAATAGAACACGAAATTTATGCCATCTGAGAGGCATCTCGACACTGGACAACTTTTTTCAAAATACTTCAAGTTCAGCGAGATCACAGTCAAGAAATAACTTCAAACATTTCACAAGAGCAGCGTGCAAAGAAATCGTGTCCGAAAGCCCGGGGCTAGTGGATTTTGCTATTGGGCCAGTGATTTTTGTTCTTAACTTGCCCAACGGGCAAGTGCCGTTTTTTGGGGAAATTCAAATTACAGAAGGATTCTTATCAATCCTGCTAATCAAAAAGGGTTTTGGGGCTAGTTGAAATGACTTGTGGGCTAGTACATGCTAGCTGCAGCTTGCCCGAATGGCAGGCTGTAAAACTGACTTTCTTTGCACCCTGCAAGAGATTGACAAAACGTTTCTTCCTACTACTGGGGTTAAGTATACTGATTACGAGCATTCCAAAAATACAAGCAACATACGTTTGATCAGTGTTTTCATAATAAATGTATTATCATTAATCATTATTATTATTATTATTTATTATTATTATTATTACGATAGACAAGCGTGTGTCCCCTCATTTTAGAAAGTCGATAATTGCGTGACCTTGCAATTGTAAATTAGTATTTCAGGATCTTTTAATATTGTTTATTTCATCAAAATTTTAGTCTATGATAGTGGAATGTAAATTGGTCATACGTTAATAAGGATTCATCTTATTATTATTATTATTATTATTATTATTATTATTATTATTACTATTATTATTATCATTATCATTATCATTATCATTATCATTATCGTCGCTAGTGCGGATATCTGAAATACGTGTCTATATGCTTTTATACTTAGGGCTTTTTATGGACACTGGTTTAGCCGTCATTAGTATAATTCGATTGCAGGATCTTAATATCTCTGCATAATGGAATTCTTAATTTTAGAGAATTTTGAACTTTTATTATTAATTATATCTATTTCCTCTTCTTTTATGTAAGGTTAAGTTACTTCTATTTTTTGAAAATGAATAGTTTTTTCTATCTTCACTTATAATATATAGGATTGTTTTTGTTCTCTAATGAAGGACGAGGGGTTTCTTTTGTAACAGATGGAATTGTAGATAGTGTTTTTGATGAATTAATTAGATTTTTTGTAACAGCAGGTTGATTGTAAATAGGATTTTAATTGAGGTTTTGTAATAAAGATTCTTTTATATTTTATCATTATCATTATCATTATCATTATCATTATCATTATCATTATCATTATTATTATTATTAATATTATCATCATCATCATCATCATCAAAACCTAAACCACCGCGTTAAGGTTAAAGATGATTCATATCAGGGTGCAGTAAAACAGTTTTTGTACATGGTCAAGTGCCACACGTACAGGCCGAAGCGCACCTACTTCGTAGGAGATCGAAGATTTCTGAACTCTACAACGTTTCCTGAGTAATAACCAGTTCTCACCACGCTCAGGATAATTTAACAGTGCTTTTTTACCGCTAAATTTTAATCTCTATTTTATTTCGCAAGTGTTAGTTTTTTTCTTTCTCCCTACTGTCAATTTTGCCGGTTCGCTCATAAGTTGACATCTGCTAGAATGTAACAATCTGCACATATATTATTTACACGAGGGAAGATTAGACTGATAACACAATCTTTTGACGCTGGTAGAAAGCAATAACCGAAACAGATAACGTGCACGTAATAAGGTGAAAATTAAATGCAAAATGTTCAGGCGTATTAAACAATTCCGAGAGAGCAGGACAGAATCTTTTGGTCGCTTTTGCACAGCCTATAAGTATCAGGCTTTCCTTCTGAGTTATCAGAAACGAGATTTGAAAATTCCGGTTGCAGGAAAAAGTCTGTAATGGTCAGGTTACATACATCCTGATGAAATTGCTGCGGGAAGAAATGAACGAGATTTGTCTTTTCCTAATGTTCCTTCTGATCCAAATACACCGAGAAAAATTACATCAAAATATTACTTTCTTAACCGTTTATTGAAAGTAAACAAAGGAAACATCCTTTCTGTTAGGACGAGAAAATGTTAAAAAGAAACTTGCAGTTTCGAGTAATTTCATTTTCCGCAGTTCCTTGTGACGTGCACTTACTTGACTGCGTCGATGTAAATTTTTCGATTCATTAAACGTACATAAAAAAAAATATTCTCCACTGTTCGTTCAGTTTTTACCGAGGTCTGTTGCTTTATTAAACATCCCAAGATATATAAAACTGGAAAATTTTTAGCTATAACGATCACAGAGATCTTTCTGATGTTTTTTTCCGAGAAACGGCAGAGAACCGAAATTTTCTTCTCTCTTTAAAAATTGTCACGCGAGCGACCCAGTCACGTGACCTGGCAGGTGGTCGACTAAAATCAAGCTCTCTCTGAGCCCGTGTATTTAATCTCGAGAAACCGATGATTCTGATACAGACTTCGTATTGCTTCATTCCTAGGAGCCTGTGTGGCAGGCGTTTGAAGGGGAATGGACAGGGAGATCGAGAAGTAACGCACGCGATCGCGCGAGAACACATAGTTTACTTTCCTATCTGAGAGGTAGGGTGGGGGAACTTTTGCGCGTGACACGCGCGCAAAATCGCTTGCATGCTACAATAGCTCATTCACATGAGATGGTGTACTAGGGAATCAGTATGATTCTGGGGATGGAGTCGCCGAGCCTCACAATACTAGAGAATGCACATCGACAAGCGATAGCTCTCTACCCCATAAGCATTCTCGTACAACACGCCTGTCTCTTGAAACCGCGCGAACCGACAGGAATTCTGTTATTTGTGCGGGTTAGCGCGGCTAGAGAAAGGAGTCGCACGTTTATTCGCTCGCCCCTCATAACATATCGCTATCGCATCTAGCTGATGACACGAAGTGTGAGTACGTAGTTTTGTTTGAAAATGTGGAATGAAACACAACACCATTTATTTCGCTGCAACTTGCTCTGCTTTAAAGATTTTTTTTGGCTCTATTAACACTCTCCTTCTTTCAGCGCTAAAAGATCAAAAATTACTGTCAACTGAAAGTTGAAAGGTTATCATCAGTCAATTCAAGGAAAGTTTAAATATCCCACCAATGTTAGTCGTTTAATATTTTTACCGTGTTTTGACCATTTAATAGTAGGCAAGAACTTCGTATATAATGCGCAGTAATAAAACATTATGATAAAAATAGACTTTGTTCTTTGCTATTGGCTGTGTTAATTATCCTGTCAACTTTCCCAAACTGTTTATTTAGCGAGACATTTGTTTAGTCTAATTTTGCAGCCATAATCAAAACCATAGGATGACGAAAGCCGCTTATAGGTGTCTTAAAATAAATCGGATTGCAAATCTTTTTTATGCATTTTATCCTTGAATTTTATGATTATCTTTCTCCTGCCCTTTTCTCGGCATAAAAGGCATAGCGACTTGTTATCAAATCTTGCATCCACAGCACAAAGACTTCAAAAACCGGTATGACTTTGTTTGTGTTTGCCGAAGCTCCGTTGAATGACTTCAATGTCAACATTTTTAGGCGAGGATATCTCGTAACTACTTACCCTTGTAATGCAAAGGACACACAAGAAGCCTTAGAACTGTTAACAAAAAGGCGCTCATTTCCTCCACCTTTGCCATTCAATCGGGTCTCCTTTTTTTTCGCTCTTTTAGAGCTCAATAGATAAACTCGGGTAAATATTATTGTTGCGGTCTACATTTCAGAAATTACATGTTCAAAAAAGATTGGGCAACACACAGAAGCTAATATATTCTCAATAATAAAGAGACATTGCGCATCGCATATTATTCATGTTTCTTGAATATTCCTTTTCGATGTATGTCGCGCTTATTGAAATACTGTACGCGAAACCCTTAAGTGTCGGTGGCAAAAACCATTTAGCGGTTTCCGCACTTAGGGACCTCTCTAATCCAATCATACAGGAGTTGCTCGTATAATCGCATATTCTTCTTTCCAATATGTGTACTAACATTGATGAACAGGAATTGTCTTTCTAATTCGCAGTCATACAAGAGGTATTATCGCTAAAAATTTGCATGTCTAGCATAGCTGTAACACTGCTCTTACACGCTCTAGTAAACCTTGCTGATAATGATTAGTGGGATAGTATTTAAACCCGGCATTCTGGATAAGTTAGTATTGCACAGCAAAGTGTTGTTTCGATGTCTGTCTGGCAATCTACTCTCGTACTCACCGCTTTCGACGAGAGTTTTTCACCTCGTTACTGCGTTCTTCATCAGTGTCTCCGTTTCTTGCTGATTCTACCTCTTCCATTATTTAACTTATTGAAGCTAGGTCCAAATGGCTCTTCGCAAAATATGCGAAGTCAACGAGGCGATCGAGGATTCTGTTGTGATAAGACTGCCTACAAGGAACTGCGACGTTTTTATCTGCTTTTTATACTGACACCATGGCAGAGTGCTTTGTTTTCAAAGCGATCTAGTACGCCTATTGGACAAGCTTGATTCATTGTTTAACAATAATATCATCGACTGTGTTCGCTTATTATTGACAAACACCATGTGTCTTTGCACCTGGGGCGCGAGGACATAATATGGTTCTTTTTTACTTCAAGTTAGATTCAAGTGGTGTCCTGCTACCATCCAAAGTCGAAAAAAATTCAATGAAATTTCATTTCGTAACAGCACAAATAGCAAATGGTGCTCCGAAAAAGTATCACTACAGAAATTTTTATTTAGAGAGGTTCTTAACGAAGGGAGAGCTTTTACAAACTAAACGCTTTAGCCGAGCCTCTGCCAGTGCTAAGACGGCCAAAAAACCAGCAGCATTGATCAGGGGCACCCAACGAGGATATAGTTCAAAACCACTTTAACATAGCATTGTTGAACGTATTTTAGTATTTAAACGGTAGATATAGTCATATTTTTACCCCCTAAAAATTTTTCATCTGTTCGGATTGCCTAGCTGAAAGTCTAGTGATCCGAAAATTATGGGCATCAAAACTTACCTTTCCGAAAATTTCAGCCAGAAAAAAGGTTCCCGAAAAATTTAGGTGACCTTTCTAAGGTAAAAATCCGTTAAAAATGGGCAATTTTACCATTTTTAGATGTGTTCGAAAATCCTAGGAGGAGCAGGCAAGCAGGAAATTTTACAACAAATGTTCCGAAAATTCTAGATCTCAAATCGTCTTCCGAACAGATGTTTTCCGAAAATTGACGTTGGGTGCCCCTGATTGATACCAAATGACCTGAAACACCGTTTGCTAGTCCAAAATGGCACACTTTAAAAGACTGGCAGAATTCTTTCGAAACATCCGGCCGATTTTTTTATAACAAATTCAGCGAAACTGGCAGTTATTTGAGTGAAATTTAAGGGCCAAGAGGCAGGGTTTTTTGGGCCCTGTAAGCTTGAAAATCACACAAGCAAACTAAAAAGGCGGAAAAATAGAATGAGCGTGGAGGGAAAAATAGGAGAAGCAAAGAACAATATGCTTGTATTCTTATTTTTTGTATTGGCTTCTTTGAAGATAGTTTTTGAAGTCTATTTGGCGGTAAAATTTTCAAAAATCATGATCCGGCTACCGGATAGATTTTCAGGCGTGCAAACCCCTAAGCGGTTCTTCTATGGATGAGCATATTGGCTTTCCTCAGGTGGGGGACTTTAAGGAAGGCTCAATACCGCAATACCGTAAGAAAAATTGGCAAATACAGTACCGAAATACCGTGTCAAAAACAGATGAAAAACCGATACCGCATTTATGATCTAAATTATGGGGCCGGTTCCTTGTCACAGACTGAACCATTGCCATGTTTAGTATGTAAAGGCCTGGCTTTTCATAGGGGAGGACTGGGGGAGGTACTTCTCCCCAGGGGCCCGTTTCTCGAAAGTCCCGGTAACTTTACGGGCCCGAAATCAAATATTCAAATCGAAATATAAAGAATAAGAGCGCGGGTCCTGGCTAGCAAACTACTCCATTTTGTTTCATTAACTGACAGTTTTATCGTGTTAGATGCAAAACTATTGAAACCTCGATCGTTAATGTAAACAGAGACAGCTTACAGGGCCCGTTAATTATCGGGACTTTCCAGAAACGGGTCCCAGGAGCCTCCTGTTCCCTCTTCGGAGAAAAACTGCAGGAGCCCGTTGCGTGCTGGGAAGTCACTTTCATTGAGCAGCATCATGGGAAGGTACTAGGGATTTCAAGATGGCGGCCCGTAGCATTTTTAGGGCCGTTTCATTATGCAGAAGAAATATTGCCTTCATTGCGGGTTCTTCTCGAACACAAAACATTTTCACAAAATATAGGGAACCACCAAACGGTTTCCTCTTCAATGAAAAGGTGAATATTCGATTTTCCAACGGTTTTGGTACTTTAGAACTTAGGTAATTGTCCAGTTGTGTTCGTGTCAGATAGGCAAAGGTTGCCATCGCCTGATTGAAGCTTATGTTCATTTATGCTTTTGAAATTTCTAGGTTTCTTTCTTTAGCTTCTTTACTGCTGTCACTCCCTTCCTGTACTTTAATACCATCTCTACGTTTTAAAGTGTATGTGGGACGTTTTAAAGTGTATGTGGGATGTTTGGCAAACAAAGAAAAACCACTATGATTTAGCAGCCTCTCTACTTTAACAGATCATAGGTAATGATGAACTGGAATGCATTTCCGAGTTCCCAAAACTCCCACTTTCAAAACGAGGCTAAGTGCAAAACCTTCCTTGCGAAAATGAGTTTTGTTTGCTTGGTATACAATTTCATTTGCACAGCAATGACTTTGCACCTAGCCTCGCTTTGAAACAGCAGCTCAGAAGAAACTCGTAACTGGCCTCTTCAGTTTATTGTGTGATTTCCAATCTTTTCGGGATCATAATTCTCTGTTTGAGGCCTCTGAAGCCTGAAGAGAAGCAACTTACTATCAGTCTATAGTAAACAATTACTCCATTTGTGCCCATTGGATATGTGATGGTAGATAGCCAAGGTGTGTAGCGCCGAGTTGGCTATTATCATCTCATATCCATCAAGCACGAGTGGAATTATTGTTTTATTAAAAATGCCCACAAAATATCAAGAATTCTTTGCAACTCTCTTTCATAAAAACCAATGATTTTCAGCTTGTTTTTAATTTGAACAGACGCGTGCAGTTACCATATTTGGAGAGCATGGTATAATGGCTCATATACCATGATGGCTAAGCCAATCAGAGCTCTTGAATTGCATTATCCAATGATTCAGTGTTTAATAACATAAAATATAATGTTAATCAAAACGCTCTCATATTCAACACCTGAGGCATGAAGTGAAGAGACATACTGTCAGTCTATTGTATAATTTGTAATCATATTGCTGCATTTTCAGCCTCTGAAGCCTGGAGAGAAGCGTCAGTGGGAGGAGTGGGAGGAACCTTGGTATCGCTGGTGGGCTCTGATTCTTGTCGTCATACCTGTCATGTTTTATTACAAACCTGATACAAAGTGAGTAGCCAGTTTTGATGTCTGGTCATTTCAATTGCAAAGTCTAATGAAGTCGGTTCACTTCAAGAATGTTCGTGCTGGCTCGCAGAAAGTTTTAAGTGGAGGTTAAGTTTCTTTTGTGACACCAGCTAATCAGAAACAAGCATGTGCAAAACTAGAACAATAATTCTAGTCTTCTCTGAAAGCTACAAACTGTGAAGTAGAAGGTCATGATTTAGTTTTCTGTTTGCTTCATGCCATGACATTGTAAAGATCGAGTGACCACTTAAATTAAATCTATTTGGTATCACTTTCCTTTGCTATGTTACCTAAGTAGCCTGAGTGTTACCAAAATGGAATTTGTCATGTACTACTACTTTGAACTTTTCCTTTTAAGTGTTAATAATTCATCTTTTTACTTGTTACAGACCTCACACTTGGGTTAAATCTATTTGGTATCACTTTCCTTTGCTATGTGACCTAAGTTGCCTGAGTATTACCAAAATGGAATTTGTCATGTACTACTACTTTGAACTTTTCCTTTTAAGTGTTAATAATTCATCTTTTTACTTGTTACAGACCTCAGACTTGGGCAAGGAAGCAAGCATTAAGGATTGTTGCTGAACGAGATGCTGCATATGAAGCAGCTGCTGCAAGGGGCGAGGTGGTTGAAGAGGAAGAAGCCGGTGATGTGGTGATTAACTGGAAGCCTTTGATGTAAAACCTCTTTGTGTTGAAATGAGAGAAATATTTTTCAAACTTGTCACAACATAAAATCATTCCCGATAATTAATTTTAGTGCTGTTGCTGTGTGAAATTTTAAAGTAAAACTTTATGTTTGGCTCTTTTGTAAATAAAGAAATGTCTACCTAAAGAAAAGCAGTTTTAGCCTATTCTTGACTAATTTTGTTATGAAGAATGCAAAATCTTGATAGGTATCAGACTCGTACCCAGTTGCTATTTATGTGTTTGGGGGGTGAGAGAAGATTCTGGGTAAGGTTGAGGCGCGCAGCGGGTCTCATGGGAAGGTAAGAAGGAAAAATAGCTATTTTCCTTCTTCCCTTCCCATGAGACCCTGCGCATGCCTCAACCTAATCCCCAATCTTCTCTCATCCCAAAAAACACTTAAATAACGACTGGGTACGAGTCTGGATAGGTATGTCTTATATTATTAACAGATCTTACTTTTTTTATGCATATCACAAGTGTGCACTCAGAGTGCAAGAGAAGGTGGAAATCAAGTCACAATGTGCAGCTCATCTTCCTCATGCTTGCCCATTTTCAATTACCGGCATTTCAAAAACACAAGCATCTGCAATCTTTGTGCAGTGAACTTCATTGTTGGTGTCTTTTCTACCTTTTCTCAGCAGAACAGAGAAATAACCAATATCGTGGTTGGCTCCAAAAGTGCAAAGGATGAAGCAAATCCTGTCTATCTAATACCCACTTGAAATGCCCTACTTTGTCCCACAAGAAAAGCTTTTGTATCTGCTGTTGACAAAGCTTGCTACACATATTTTCTTGTATACAGTTTAGAGTACATGCAATATTATTCTAACTTTTGAGTTTGTGGATCAAATCCTATGGTGTTACCATTCAAATGAAAAATCGTCAGCAGTACTTTCCCATGGTAAACTATTTATTTAGTATGTATAGTTCTAACGTTTGAGTCTGTGGACGTACATCCCATGGTGTTACCATTCAAATGAAACCTCCTCAGTGGTACTTTCACATGGTACTATTAAATAGTTTTTTCAATACTCAACAAACTAAGAGTTGGCATTGTCCTCAATAATATTTATTTAGTTTTTTACTATTACTTCAGAGTGAAATGGTTCAAATACTAACAAAACAAAACAGAATGTCTCTGCTAAGAGCCTTCATGCCCAGTGTCCTTCTTTCCTTCAAGTGTAGTTCGAGGGCATCTGCTTGGTGCCTCGTCCTTCACATGACGAGGGTGAGGGTTGGAATGCCCATGGGTGGTGCCTGAACAACATTTGTGAGGTGAAGGGCTATGACCATGACCATCCTCTTTCTTTTCTGATGGTTTGTCTTGGTCTCTAAGGGTTAGCGCTGCTACATCTTTATCAACAGCAGTCTTTTCCTAAAGCAAGAGAAAGAGAACAAATTAATAAGAAAGAGTTTTCAATATTTACATGAACAGTTGATAATGCAGTATAGACGGTTTTTGGAACCAAAACAATATTCCATTGTGATAGCCAATAGGAGCAGAACTAAGATAGCTGTACACAGTTAATGGCATTAATGAAAAAACGTACTTCCAGTTTTAAACCAGTCAGATCTCTCTTCATAGCATATGCATCTTCACCATCAGCATAGTACTTTGGTTCAATCTCAGAAATGCTGCAGGTACAAAGAAAGGATACTTTTCGTTAATATCTTGACTGGAACTACATGTATTTGCCTGTGTGTAGTTCCGGAAATATCCATACTGCCCCCTCCCCAACTTGAGGGATTGGAAATTCCTGGGGGAGGGGGGGGGGTCTCAAAAAATTAAAAGAGTTAATTACAGTTAAATAGGAATTTTCTCAGAAGGGTGGGTACCTAAGAGAAAATCTCTGACCTGATGAAGGTATCAATATCTTAGGACGTACGCATTTACAAAGTGAAACCTGTAGTTTTTCCTTGAGATTTGTGAAGACAAGGGAAAAACTGATAAGGTAAAGAATGGTCTTTTTAGTTTTATTAAAAATTAAGCATCTCTTACCTGAAGCCAAGGGTCTTGTTGTAAAGATGAAGAGCGGCTCTATTGCTGTTGAAAGATGTTAATACATGGTGATAAGCAACATTATAGAAAAAACCTTTGATTTTCTGCTAACCAACACATTACAACAGAAAAAATATCTTAACAACATGTTTGAAAGATTTTGTTTTATTTCAATACCTTTTTCTTACATGAAGAGAAACATACTGAGCATTGAAACATTCAACCATAGCTCGAGAAGCCTGCAATTTGAAACAAAAAGTAAGCAAGTAAACTTTGTATCTCAGCAAAACTGTTCTAATGAAACTCTTCCGCTTCCTGAGGACCTGTTCAGTGGCATGTGACTGTTAACGATACAATAAATGGAAATTTATGTGGAGACACAAACAGGGCAGATGTTTCTAAAAAACATGTATGCCAAATTAAAAACTTCAATGACAGTGTATATATGTCACACCTGTGGACAAAAATTTTTCAGACAAAGAGCTAGTAGTAATGGTTTAAAATAATACAAGAGAATATTTTACAGCAGTAAAAACAACAGATGATAAAACCTGTTCCATGAGCTTTTGTGCCAAGCCCAATCTCCTATGAGAACGTTTAACAGCCTGCAAAGTAAAACATAACAAATATCCATAAAGAGACCTTCTGGCCGATACACAGTATTTATATCTGACCTTTGAAATGCACATTGGTCTAAAAAAGAGTCATAAAAAGCCATGTTTAGTGTGTTGGTCTCCTACCAATATCCTTTTACTTTTAAAGTCAATTATGAATAAATGTAATGAAAGTTATTTTTTTAAACATCTTTGGACCCTTTTGGCATTGAAATATAGTTTACAGTGTGACTGGAAAAACCGGGAACACCTGAAATATTCCAGGAATATTATTTCTGTCCAATCACGTGTCCAAAATCCACTTGCCAAACTGCAGAGTGTTTACTGTTGTTTGCGCGGCAAGAACTGTATCGGCTTTGGATTTTCTGGATAATTTTCCGAAGAGTTGCATTTCATTAATTAAACTATTTTATCAGTTCTCCTACCAATGAAGTGATGTGACCATGAACTGCTTCATCTGGCTCTTCTTCCCTAAATAAGAAACAAAAAATCATTGTCTCACTGTGCTCAGAATTTATTGTACTGAATTATCATTTTTGATCATATTAAAACAACAAGAACAAAAGAAAATGGTGATTTGAAAACTTTTAGGAGAACATGGGTTTCATTTCTTTGGGCCTATGAATTTTTCACTTTTGAATTATTGTTGCACTATGATATGGTGAGTAATAATTAAATGGCTTTTAAAATATTTTTCTCAATATCAGACTGCCCCTACTTTTCCTTCAGATTTAGTCATCAGGATTGTACAGTAGGTAGCCTGTGTCATAGACGCAATTTAACCTCGGTTAAAACGTCTGTGAAGCAACATTGATATCATTGTTCTGGGCCCCAAACAAACTCAACAAATCATTGGAACTGCATTTTGAATTTCCTTTCGTCAAATCGAAATGGCTTTATTAACAAGCCAATCGTGACACACTCAAATCTTGGTAAACAAGAGAGGGCCAAGAAGGATTTTGGTGCTGTTTCATGGACGAACTTAACCACAGTTAAGTTTCGTCAATGACACATGCTAGATTGCTGGGAGCCTTTCACGGATTACAAACTACTGGCCACATAGTAGTTGATTATATACTTAAAACTTACATTTTTGCCAATACATATCCCACAATCTTTCCCTTTTCATCCTCAGCAACATAAGACAACTAAGAAATAACAATAAAAAAAAAAAGTAAATGAGTAAAAGATGTTTCAAATCCCAGGATAGAAAAACTTACTAGCATACCCAAGCTTTTGATTTCATTGCACAATCTTCATCAAGTGACCAAGTCCTTTTTTTATCCTGGGATTTGAAACCCTGTTTACTTTAAATATCTTTACAACATGATTCAGCCAGTCTTTCTATGCTTATAAAAATAAATGGATTAAATGTAAGAGATGTGCTGCTAGGAACGATTTCAATGATGATTTCCAGTTCTTGCACTTATTGCAGGAAGTTCCAATTCATCATCATCATCATCATCATCATTATGTGATCTCCTTCCTTGTCTCCTTTTAAAGAATCTTTAGAGCTTCACACTTCTTATGCTTAATCTCTCCTTTCAGCACAGACTGCTTTCTCTCTCCAGGGCTTCAGCTTTTTCCAGAAAAAATCCTACCCTCCTTCAACGAAAATCAAACTCACCTGTGGCCATGACAAACCATGGTAGAAGTAATACTTCATTTGGTAATTTTCTGGCAGGCACAGCAAATTACAGTGTTGCATGTTCATGAGATCCTCTGGCTGAAATATATTATTAAGGTAGTGCAAGATATAAGTTTAAATCAGTACACTTTTTAAAGAGTAGTTGTGGACACAGTCGAAAGGGGTAAACATCACACTGAAAAAATGTAGTCAGAGGTTAGGTGGAGGCTTTAAATTTTGCAGTTGATGAATATCAGATGGCAGGCCATTCCAGTCAATGATAGTTCGCGGCCAGAAGCTGTATTTGTACGTGTCACAGGATGGCTGAAGTGGAATAAATTTGAGATTTGACAAATAATTGAATTTCGCTTACCGTAGCACATCTAATATTCATTTTGGCTGCTAATTTTCGAATCGAAGATAGGAAATTTCATCTATTTCACTCTCTTGGAAAGAACATGAGCAGTAGGTATGATCAGCGGTTTGACATTTACCCAGAACTCCTTTGGGTGACACCGCGCGAAAAGAATCAAGATGGCGGTGATGGCGGATACTTTTTGTGATGAGTTTCAAAAATTAACAGTTGCGTTTTTCTTTTTTCCTGATACTTGTGGATAGATTGAACCCCGTAGAATGTTGCTTTGAAATGGATGAAAGGTGCTCTTTGGAGGCAATTGTAAATCGTATCACTTCCTCAAATTCCTTAAATCCTGGCTTAAATGAAATCGAAAGAAGCGATTCAAGATCAAAGGTTCGAGAGGTAATCTTCATCGACGACTCCCCTTCTACTACTATAAATGGAGAAACGCCAAGTCCATCGATCCACGAAGAAGATGATAATTCAAGTGTGCAAGAAGTTTTTCTTGACAACACATCTGTGACATTAAGTTCCCGGCCGCTTGTCGTGCACATTGAAGATGACTTGGACGAGGAAATCGAAATCAAAGGTTTACCGAGTTCAAGTGAAACGTCATTAAATCTTAATAATTCTTCCTCGATCGTGATACCTTCTCAGGATTCTGGTAATCAAATAACCTGCTCTCCAGAAGTTAAACACACACTCAAGAATTTTACAGTACCTTGTTTAGATTCAATAACTTCCCTCAAATCTCAATATGAATCCAGGTATGAACTTCATCTAAGACTTCGCAAGGTTGCAGGCTGCAATAATAGAGTTCCTCGAAGTAGGCTGTATAAATTTAAGAAAGACCTACATCAACAACTTGATGAGTGGGAAAAATATTTAAATGAACAAAGTCATAATGAGGCATATATTGCAGTCGAAAACACGATAGATAATGAAGGCCCACCAAGAGACTTTGAATACATCACTCACAATTTACTGCACGAAGACGTACGTCATGTACATAATAATGACTTTCTTGTGGGTTGTAGCTGTGAACGAATTTGTATGAAAGAGAGTTGTGATTGTCCGCGGAACGGTGCACGTGGAGGACAGTTTGCTTATGATAGAAATGGGCGGGTGCGTGTTAAACCAGGGACACCAATTTATGAGTGTAATTCACGCTGCCCTTGCGGTCTGTCCTGTAGGAATCGTGTCTTGCAGCGGGGACGCACTGTTAAGGTGAGGTGAAATAATGAGCTAATCTTGTTAAGATGCCTTTAATTTGCTCATTCTACACCCTATTGTTTTACCATGCACCCTCAATAACCACGCAACAAGAAAGCTGGACAAACTGTTTTTGACAGCTGTAACATTGACAAAATTGTGTCGTGCCAAATAGACCTTTTTACTGATACGGTGGCCATATTGAATTAATTCTATTTAAGGAGTATTATAGGATGCCCAGGGGGCATGAGCACATTTCGTTTGTATTGTTGAGCGCTTTTTGGGACGTTTTTTTTTTCTTAAAGTTTTCTTAGAATAAGACTGTAATGGGAAAAAAGATCCTTGTGTCATGTTTTGATGTAATAATGATCGCCTTTTTCCCGAGAAATGTACAATGAAAGATCATATTTCTAATACTAAACTAGAAAAAAGGCAATCATTATTACATCCAAACACGGCACAAGAATCTTCTCACCACTGCCAAAAGAGAAGTAGTAACAAGAGTACAACAGAGACCACTAATAGGGTCATGAATACCATGACAAAAATAATCTGTGTTTTTAGTTTTATTTGACTCATATTTTGGAAATCTCCATGTTTGAGGTCCCAATCTCCATTTTTTTTTTTTGGGGGGGGGGGGGCTTTTTTTCAAACACTCTAGATTTGCATGGCTTAGGGGTTAGAAGGTCTGCTATTGTTATCATAATATCATGGTGTCTTGTCTTAAAAAAATATTTGTATTGTTGGGAGAATATCATACTTCACTGATGCATGGGTGTATTATTGTCGCCCTAGGAAAAAATAGAACTTACAATCCAGTTCTGTGTATTATCAGGTAGCAATATTTCGTACTCCAAATGGGTGTGGCTGGGGTGTCAAGACAATGGAATTAATAGAAAAACATCAGCTGGTCACTGAATATGTTGGAGAGGCTATTACTCAGGAAAAAGCAGAAGAGAGAGGCAAAGTTTATGATAGCTGTGGGCAGACATACTTGTTTGATTTGGATTTCAATGAAGGGGAGTGTTTGTATACTTTAGATGCAAAGAAGTTTGGCAACATATCTCACTTCATTAATCATTCGGTAAGGAAGCTCCCTATGGTTAGCTTTGGGCGTGATCCATTCAACCAAAATTTCTGGAAATTTCGGTCCAAAACTCAATGGATCGGTTCGGTCCAACTGGAAAAGTTTCGAAAAAACGGGTCCACCTTTTGAGGTGGACCACTTTTCCCGATCGGACCGGTTGGAATTTTGGTTGAATGGATCGCGCCCTTTGATATCAACAAGTATGGCAATATATCACTTCATTAATTATTCAGTAAGGATGCTATCTGTAGAAAGTTTTGATACCAACAAGTATATTCTACTATACTCTCCATACATCTCCTTGTGTAATAATGAAGACATTTTGCTTCAAATTTTTGGTTTTCGTGCAATTTTTTCTATCTCCTATCCCGTGTAGCTTACCTCTACCTCTTACCCCTACATTAAGAGTGCTTTGCCCATGTTATGTTCTTTCTTTTTGTTTCTCGCACTCCGCGCTCATTTTCACAAACTTGCTTCTTTCGCATACTGGTCATTATTTGTAAAGAATAAGAAAACAAGTTCTGTGTATACAGTTTTCTCCTTATCAGGAGGTAACCGGTAAAATTTACCACCTGAAGCAACAATTCTTACCACCTGCAATGGCCTTAAGGTTTACTGAAGTACTTACAAGACAAGCTGTGATCTGATCTGATTCTCACATGCCACAAGGAAATGAATGAGTATGGAAAAGCACTAAAGTATACACAGCTTTTCTTTTTTTGGACCATGCATTTTGGAAAGAGAACATTGAAGACAGAGTAAAATTATTGGAATAAATTTGTTTTGAATTGTTGTGTAAAGGTAACAGCGGCCGATTTGCGTAAAATAGATTTTAAAATGATGGAATGATGATTCAGAGAACTTGGCTCCCAAATTTCTCAGCAAGGGCGGGGCTATGTCCTGCACCCCATAACCCTCCTGCCGCCATGAAAGTGCACCTTTGGTGCATATTTTTTGCCTTACCTGCCATGAATGGTCCCTTACCTGCTGAGCTAAAATTTAGGGAGAACACTAGTACAGGCTAGAATTTTCATTACTTTCTCTTCACAGTGTGATCCAAATTTGGATGTTTACGCAGTTTGGGTAGATTCACTTGATCCCAACTTTCCACGCATAGCTTTCTTCGCCAATCGTAGGATCAAGGTTGGTGAGGAGTTGACATTTGATTACCAGATGACCATGTCAGAAGTGGGGAGCAGCTCACCAAGGAAAAAGGAACGTATTAAGTGTCATTGTGGTGCCCAAAACTGCAGAGAGTATTTGTGTTAAAAATTTTATCAAAAAAACATAACAAATTTCATGACCTTTTCATTAGATGGTGAGCTAGGGATGAGACTACGAGCATTCTCTCTTTTTTCTTGGCCTGTCAAGCAAAACGCGCAAGACACGCAAATGACCACGCATGTGACTGAAGGCCTGAGACTTCCTTGTTTCTCGTGTGCGTGAGCACTCCTCTCAATCAAAGATAAAGAGAGATTACTCGCAGTCTAGCTAGGAATGTGTTGAATGTACATGTACTGTTTTAACTTTACAATCTGTAGTTGTAGATGAAATCCTGTGTTTGACTATTTGAATAAACCTCTCCTTCTGTACTTTCACATAGTAATATTAGTTTTTTAGTAGCTTAGAGTATGAAATTTTGGTCTGAGCAATTTACAACAGTGAGTAAGGGACAACACACAATCATAAAATATAATATGGAACTCTCTGAAATGTAGTGAAAATGGTCTTTGAAAGAAATACTATTTAGGTATGTACATTTAGCATTTTAAGTATTTTGTTTACAGCTCTTCATTTCTTCATATTAGTAAACTTATGCAACAGGATGGGAGAGGAAAGAACATGGCAAAACCTTGCGTGACATGTGATGATAATAGTGTTTCAAAAACAATTGCTGTTAAATGTTGCATTGCTTTTAACAAATCTTTTTGTAAAAGATCAGAACACAGTATAGCCTATTCCAGGCATTCAGATTGTAGAGCGCAGGAGAAAAATTCACGTTTTCCCGGTGTACAACTTAACTCGCTCCCCACTTACTGCCGCTCTCGACTATCTGAACGCCTGGAACAGGCTAAACACAGTAATATTAAGTGAAGAATGCAGCAACACATGGAGTCTGTCATGCTTGTCACACACAAGTGTTTGGCCGTTCTCTCCTTTTTAACATCCTGTTGTGTAGGCCCACCATTATTGTTCACGAAGCACATGTATTTGCAATTTTCTCAGTTTTTTCTTTTTACCGCTGGTTGTGCTCGCTTTGCTTATTGTTTCTTTCTTTCTTTAATTCTTTTGTGTTTAGAGAACAGTGTTTGAGAAAAATAAACCTTACATCAGCAACAAATACAAAGTGAAAACCATCAGAGAGTTATATAATTATTGTGTTAAAGAAACATTTGACACTTTCTGTCATGAGTATTTATTCTAGTCCCAGGTATGAAAAGATGTGTACAGCCAGCTCTTCACAAGAATGTGTTTATGTAAGTTGTTATTAGGGAAGATTAAGACTGACTTTTTACCTCTTACAATAAGCCTTGTTTATGAAAGAATGGCTGAGGTAAGCAGACGACTTTTGCCCTGATTCTGTAGTCAGAAATGCCTGGATGATATAAGCCATAAGCATTCCCAGAGCCTTTATTATACTAATATATTTATTGGACCAATCATGAGGCACTGGGATAAAACATATTCTCAGGTGCTTGAAATTCTGCCTTTACTGCACACATGTATCCACTAAGGCCACCTAAAGCAGAGCTAATTCCTTTGGCTAAGCGTACTGAAGGCTTAGGAAACGAGGAAGTAGACTACAAGCTATCTCTCTTTTCTGAGTCTGTCGAACAAAATGCGCTAGACACGAAAATGACCACGAGCGCATGACAGGAGAGGCACAAAAAAGGGACAAGCAGTCTCTCTTGTCTTTTCAGGCCATTGCCCTCGTTTCTCATGTCTTCTTTGATGCTTGTACATCTGTTTTAAGGTAGCCTGTGGATGGAAGTGTACTGTGCATGTGGCAGGCGCTTCTCTTGGCCAAAAAAAAAAGCAACAGCCATAAATTCTTTTGACTTACATGTAAGTTTTAAGCCCGAATTTAAAAGCAAGGACCACCTTGACGCACATTTGAGAAGCTTTTTAATAGGTTCTATCTTCAAAAAAGAGCTCCTGGCTGTTCTTCCAAGTAAAAGTGGTCTGTTTACACAAGTCCAGTTCTGCCCCGTCCCTCTCTGTCATGCAACGCCCTCTCCCCTCGTTGTGTAACACAGAGAGGGGTGCCAGAACTGGACTATGTTTACCTCTACATAAACAGGATGGCTCTTTCACTTTATAAAAAAATATCTTATACTAGTATATTTATTGAGCATTAGTTAATTTATCCATAAAATGTCCTGAATTTGAATGGCAGAAAAGGAAACCTTTTTGGTGTATAGCATGTCGCTTTTATCAATGCTCACGCTTCATCAGACTCATTTATGTTAAATGTTATTTTTTTCATTGAGCAAATTGTAAAAAATATATCTTATTTTCCTGATATGTGGTTTTTTCATTTAATAGGGGGACCTTTATATGGCTTTTACCACCGAAGACATTGCCAATTTCGTTTCTTTACGCACTTTTAATTTTCCTTTCTCCATAATACGTTACTTGCAGTTTTTATGTAAATGTCTACGCCAGTTAATTACACGCGGCAATGACCAACTCGAAAGCCGAAGCTCCTTTGGTCAGTGCGCACGTTTCAAATTTGATGATTTATGTAATTTGTTAGTTTATTTTTTTTCTTACCTTTATGTATTGTACTTTTTGTGGTAACCTCTTGAAGTAGTGCCAGACAGAATAGAAAATCTGAATCTGAATCAAAATACAAATGGCACAAAGGAGCACACAAAAATTAGTTACCGTGGCGCATTCAGTTTATTCACCCAGACTGTTTTGTTTGGCGATCATTAGTGTGAAACTTTGAGAAATGGGAAAAGTTTCGAGTTTTTCTTTTCATCTTCAGCAATGACATGATTCTGAGTTTGAAATTTGCGACGCAGAGCGAGGAGAGATGGCTGTTTTCGCAGGCTAAGCTTGGTCACTTGTCTCTTCTGACAGCAAAACATACGGTGAAAAAAGATACTTGTCCTCTTAAACCGTAATGGTGTGAAAATTTTTCTTTTTTCTGGTCACTTATTTACATGTTCGGTCAAAATGACCGGCAAACCAAAAGTTTCTCCGGACAAATGGTCATCTCAGCCGGACATTGTCCGTTGACTGGCCGTTATGGGATTTTGAGCCCTGTTTATTATCTCGAACGTGCCCAGCCAAATGACGTCTGAGGAACGAGCGCAGAAATTCCATACTTATGAAACGTCACTACCCAGATCTGGGTAGTGCTTCTGATTCGTCGTGCCCCATGGGAAATTTGATTCAACCAATCAGAAGCACTACCCAGATCTGGGTGATGACGCGTCATCAGTATGGAATTTCTGCGCTCGTTTCTCAGACGTCATTTGGCGGGGAAACCAGTGGTAGCGTCACCAAATGTCGGCTGTTTTCTCAGGCTACCCTTTTTTGTGATATGCAAGAAGAACGGGTTTCGCTACAAGCGGGGTAAAACCCTTTTACTCTTGTCCACCATCTCATCCGCCGTGACGTCCGCTAAACTCCATCTCGTTCAATTCGTCAAATGTTGGCAATTTTTTTCTGGAGCTGAATTCTAAAAGACTATCGGAGTTGAAAAAGGCATGGAAAAATATTGAATTTTACATGGAGAAATTGTACCAACCCTTCTTCTCCTTGTCCAATAAAAATCAACAACAAGGGCTACACTCTTTCGTCACATCCATGTTTTATTTCAATTCATTTTTGACACGTCCAGTTATTGAAGAGTCCTTTCTCGTCAACGTAGCAATGAAACTACACATCTAATGTACACCACTTTGGAAGGAATTCAATACTCCTTAACCTTCATTTGATCTTAGCTTAACTGCAACAAAACCTTAACGTATTCCCAAACTATTTTCTTTCAAAGAGAGTCGATCGCGAGAAGACTTAACCTGAAACAGTACGCGAGAAAACTGGGCTCTTTGTCCAACTACTGTTTCACACATTTAACATCATGTGCAGTATTGAGCTTAGAATTCTTTAATTGACAACAGCAGTATCCCTATGAGCCTTGCGCAATCTCGTATCCAAGTCCCGTTCTACGCCCAACCGATTCTTAGCGCATGACAAAAGGGAACGAACCCTGGGGACGAGATTGGAAGCCTCAGTTCCAAGGATTTGCTTTAACCACTTGTTTCATTATAACTAGCCGAAGAAGCAAGCAAGAATCAGGCAGATCATTCGGTAACCAATTGTTTCACTACATGGGCTCCTGCCATAGTAAAGTTAAATAGCCTATTTTACAGTCAAAGTTGGAAGCGAGGCTGGAGTTGACCTTGTTTTGAAACAATGCCTCCTCCTTTATAAGGTAAATCATGTTGTTCTTATGCTAACTCGTATTTTTCAAGCAAAATTTCTATTAGCAAAGGGAGGAGGTTTGTATCAAAAACAAGGTCAACCTCAGCCTCACGTTCACTCAAAGGCTAGGACACCAAGCCCACATCTATAAAATGGCCTTTTTCTCAAAGGCAACAAGTTAATTTGAGAACTAGCAATTCAGCTGTCAAGGGTTCTAGCAAACAGACTACAGCATTGTGGGAATTTTTCTTCTGACTAATGTGTTTAAGGCAAATTTATGCAAAAGCGAAACAATCGCAGCCCTTGGTGGGGGTAAAGATAACAACTCTATGCGATTAAAAACTTAAATTATACATGCACAAATATTGATGATGATGATGATGATTATGATGATGATGATGGTGATGCAGAAAACGACAACGATATGTTCACAAATGTAAACTGTTTCGCGAAAAACTTACTCGTTCGCTTGACATTTTTACAAGCAACGTTTCTTCATAACAGAGGTTAGGTGTTAATACAAACATCAGTGTTGAAAGTCATAAGAAACATTAACAGAAGTGAACTAAGAAAATGGGAATTACTGGACTAATAAAATATATTTAAAAAAGATTCCTGAATCTGGTTGGCTATTTACTTCCCTGCTTATGGTACAACTTGTGGCAACAGTACAGAAGGCACTACCCAGACTATAAAAGGACATTTTTTTATAAACATGATTAGTTCGTTATAGGACTGAGTGGAAGCTAATAATTCTAGCTTTCAAAAAAAATTATTTTGTGGTTGTGATCAAACAAGTAAAACTTCCCTTGTGTTGAACAATACGTGTGATTAAAGTGAGACAGGGAAGCCAGTCAGTCCTGTTACAATTATTAACATCAACAAAACCGTGCTTCGAAACACTTTTTTTTATCCAACATTTTTTTAACATCACCACCATAGTGAAAACAAGCTTCTCCCCTTTCCTCGTTGTAACTTTTGCTCGAATCTTGGGATCCCTGGGTTACGCGTTTCACAGTCACATCGCCAACCGTTTGCACCAGTTTTAATAGAAAGCTGCTAAGTTGGCAGTTTGTCCTGTAAACTCTTGAAGTATGCCTCGTGGATTTTGGCAACAAATTCTGGATCATTCTGAAAAGAAATGAACGACAAACTATCATAAGTATACAGTACATAAGACTTTGGCAATTAACTGGAACCTTTGTCTCAGTCCTAAGCGCTCGCGCAAATGTTGTTTTTGCTAATATTAATATACTGCTTGTTAATACAGTCAAACCTCCCGTAAGCGACCACCCAGAATGGGAAGACTCTGAGGCCGCTTGCAGGAAGGGATCGCTTAAGAGAATCGAACCACAAGGGGTCTCTTCCGAGAAGAGGACCGAACACATCTACATTTTGTAAGAGAATTCACTGCATGTAGTTTCCAAGTTACGATATGTGTAGTTTTATGTTGTCACCAAAAGTACATCGCATTCTCTTAGTAGTGAAGTACATACAACATGCATGGAGATCAAACCATGCCATAGGAGGATAAAAACAATGGAAAATTCTCAAGTTGTCATCCGAAAAAAGTGCCCGCGGTCGCCTAGGATAGGTGGTCGTTTGCGAGTTGCAACTGTAGTGATTCACTGGGAAAATTTCAGTTTGGATAGGTGGTCGTTTCTGGGAGATGGTCGCTTACAAGAAGAAGTCGCACATGGAGGTTCCATAGCCTGAGAAAACAGTCGTTTCTTCTTAGCAAGGAGCGAGGAGAAACGGCTGTTTTCTCACGCAAGAGGTTCGACTGTACGCAGGTGCTGACTCGTCCCCAGTCGTCTCTACGTCTCCTATTAATATTAACGAGAGAAACGCGGTCAAGGGAAGCACGGGCAGCAGATGCCGCACTAGGTCTCCCGCGATCGTTTCTTGACCGCTTGCAAATAATAAGAGACGACTGGGGGCGAGTCAGATGCAGGTGAAATATGTTGAGGGTTGGAATCAATCTTTTTAAACACGCTTAAAGGTGTTTTCCTCTTTTGAGGATGCCCGTTCTATAGGTCATGTTGCTGATAAATCTTTTTTAGCACGTGTTCGAAACGTCTAAAATGTAATGGTAAATGTATTGCAGGTGCTTTGCCAATTTAACCATTTAATACCGGTCGGATATTTCGGTGATGCTTCATGTAAGACCACTCGTTGTGCCTCTCTTTAAGCAACAAAAGTTACCTTCAATAAATACGTCATTGCTTGAACAAGCTGCTCTTGGGTCAAAGGTGCAATTTCCATTTTTGGAGCGGGCTGTTTCGTCTGTGATGGAGGTGTCATAATCGGTACTTTCCCTGAAGACTGGAAAGCTAATGGAGACATAAGAGAAGACCCCGCTGCGGCAGCGGCTGCGGCCGCGGCTAGGGCTTGATCCTGTGAAGGCTTTTGTGGGGACTCCTGCAACACAGAGAAAACCCGCCACCCGGTTAGTTCACTTGGATAAAATAATAATAATAATAAAGAATAAATTATTATTATTATTATTATTATTTTAATAATTAATAATAATAATAATGACAATAATAATAATAATATTACTTTCCAAGTCTGGTTTTTCAAAGTAATTACATCGATATCATGGAGAAAAATCTATATAAAAGTACAAAAGATTAAAAAATGAAACTATAAAACTATATATTTACAAGATTTTAACGAGACATGATTAACATAGCCCCTAAGAGACAAAGACAATAGTAAGCAACCCCTGTCTTTAAAAAACAGACTGCTTAATGAGACGATTTAAAATAATGCATAAGTTCCTTCTTGAAAGTCACAACGTTTGTTAACTTAGTGGGCCTTTCGAGTAAAGCGTTCCACAATGAAATGGCCCGATAATGAAAGGTCCTTTGGCCAGCTGCGGCAGTTCTGTACCCTGGAAAGTCAACCTTATTCTCGTTGCGCGTGTCTCTCCTGTGAATTTCAGACCTCGTTTTAAATTTTTTAGCAAGATAGGAGCCAATCAGCCGGTCAGCCTAGCGGGACGCCGCTGGTTCACAACTCGGCCGGACCAACACTCAGGGTATTTAGCCCTTTAAGCCCTAAGAGTGATCAGCATCAAATTTCTCCTTGTACTATCAATGCTTTGTAAAACAGAGTGGTCATGAGAATTACGGACATGATCACACAAGATGAATTTTCTTGATATTTTATCAACTTCTCCCCACTACTCCTATAGGAGATGAATAGGGGCAACAAATGAGAATCCAAATTTTGATCTTAGGGTTTGAAGGGTTAAATAACTGAGGAGAAAGTGCCTTTGTAAAGACATCTGCGAACGGTTAGACTTTCTAGTCTTCTCGGATAATGACGATAAACCGTAGGCCCCGTCTCAGAACCTTTGAACATATGCTGTGGGACGTTAAAGAAGCAATGTTCGTAAAGATTAGGGGACGTAGTCCCCGTTGTTGTGGCCTTTTTCTTATGGTGGCGGGGGGAGGGAAGGGACAGATACGGGACCGAGTGAATTGGTACCACGCGCTGTTACGGTCACCCTACCAAGATTGGCGAACTTAAGTAAATTCTTTTCCAATAGCGTTCAAACAAAGACACACTTACACACTACGGTGCCCGCATACGCTCACCTTAACTTGAGCAGCAACTGTTGATTGCGCAGACGCAGTTGATGGTGTGGGTAGTGTAACCATACTCTTGATCTCTGGTCGATCGCTTTGAAATAACTATAAACAAGAAAAACTTCATTGAAAGCACGTTCCCATCCAACTTTCCTGAACCTAATAGTTTTCGAAAGCTGGATCATGATAGTGTGTAATCAAATACGTATGAGCCAGGAGCCAAGCTTTTCAACTGTTTCTTGCGGCTCGTAATTCTAAAGTAGGTGCCGTCAATTTCTACGAGGACGCGTCTTTCGTCATCAGATTTGTCCAACCAGCCAACCAAGACAAACACCACGCCGCACGAGGAAGATCGATCGAATCGATCACACAACGGGGATCACACAACCGCGAAAGAAATGAACATTTTACACATTTGTACCTTCCTTTGAGCTCCCGATTTTGTGCTGTCAATCGCAGAGTCATCCTGTGTCTGAGTGATGAGTCCACCTGGAAACAATCCTGCGTTACTATCATTTAAAAACAACAATTTTCCTCCAGACCGATTTAACAACTCGGCTGTATAAATTTAAAGAGGTCACAAGTTGGTCTGAAAAAACACAGCCGACATTTCGCGACGTCACCACTGGTTTTCCCGCCAAATGACGTCTGAGGAGCGACTGCAGAAATTCCACACTGATGACGTGTCACTACCCAGATCTGGATGGTGCAAATTTCCCGCGCGGCACAACCAATCAGAAGCACTACCCAGATCTGTGTAATGCACGTCATCAGTATGGAATTTCTGCGCTCGTTCAGTCCCACATCTCAAAAGTAGATTGCATATGGTAATAAGTTTACCATCCCAGGATTTGAAACCTCGTTTACTTTACATAGCATTATGATAGGATTAAGTAACTCTTTCTTCGCTTATATATTCCTTTTACTTTCTACCACAACTTTCAGCTGCCATTTTTGACATGTTAGTCAATTCCACAGCCGGTTGGCACCAACCGCAATAGTTGAAAATTGTGTGACATAAATTGCGTTACCCAAAGATTCTTTAATCTCTCACCTGGACCCACGGGCATTTTAACGTCAGACAGCGTTAGGCTCTTCACTTTATTGTGTCCTTTCCTTGACTGTCTCTCCCCTCCAGGTAAAACACTATTCTCTTGCTCCTCCCCCTTGGGTGTCGTCTTACTACCCATGGGAAAGGAGGGCTGTTTATCTGACAGATAAGTAGCGGGGGAGGAGTAGGCTCTTTGCTTTTTTGGGCGAGTATCCTCAGTTTGAAAAAGTCTTTGAAGTTGCTCTTGCTGAGCTTGGTTTTGTTGCAGAAATCTTTGTTGCTGTTCTTTTTGTTCTTGAGGTACTGGTTGTTTTTGAGGGTTGCTACTCGCTGTAGACGAGGTGACTGGATTACTTGCTTTGGTCTGCATGGGTGCAAAAAAAGGCAAACCACAGAATGAATGAATGAACGAATGATGTGCATTACTTGAGTCTAAAATCATTTGCTATTTATAAAGCAAAGGAGTCAACATTCAGATCCTATAATAATATTAATAGTGTTACAATACCTCATTAATATATCTTTCTTGTGCTTTAGCAAAAAGCTGCATGATATCAACTTTTTCCTCTGTTGAACTCTCTTTTTTATCCGTCTATGAAAAGGAAACGTTAAGAAGCTAAATAAGGTTGCATGAAAATGTCATCTAAAGACCTCAAAAAGGGGACAGAAAAAAGGGATAAAGAAAGAAAATCACCTGAGGACTTTGCACAGGTGGAGGAGGATTACTCACTGGCCTGGTTGTTGGTGATGTCTCCGAAGAGAGCCTGCAAACAAAATGGACATGCAAGATTTAGCGCTTTATGTAACTGTAACATTCTTAGAAGAATTGCCTGGTCCTGTTAAAAATAGGGAACTTAGGCAAACATGAGGACAACTACATGACCATTGCACAACTAAGAAATGAAACTCCCATGGAGGATGTATACACAAAACAAATGTTATTTTCCCATTTAGAACTTGGATGCATTCAACTCCAGGAAAACTTGCCTCATTTGACAAATTGGGAAAGGCTAAAGTCAATAAGTTTGAAACAACTCAAATACATTTTTCAGTGACTTTTACACTGCTATCATCATAGTGGTGGCTTGAGTTCTCGAATTACTCTATTAGTACACTAAAACTGTTACAAATTGTCTTTGGGTAATGATAGGTAGGAAAGAAGTGGACAAAAATTTAAAAAAATTAATTTGGGTTGATTCAATATAAAGTTATGTACATGTGACTTACTTTGTCAACAGCATGGCCAGTCTTTTACATTCATCGCTATCATAAAACCAGATGCCATATATCTCCTCTAAAATCAAAGAAATAATAATGCCAGTTTGGTCTAAGGATACGGCACTTTATTATATGGCTACAATAGTATGTGCCATCTGGTTGGCTGTTTTCTACTAATGACCAGGCATCACTAGCTATGTGTCCAAAGCATATACAAACTGTGTTTAACTTATGGACAGCTGTCAAAAAGGGTACCTGCTGACCAGTATCACCTGACTGTATCGCAGGCTCAAGTGTACAATTCATTGAGGTGACATGTTTTTTTTAAAGTTATCCGCTGACCACTTGTTGGTTTTAATTGATTGCAGGCTCAGGTCCATAATGAAAAGGCCATATAATAAATAACTTATTAACCTTGACTGTTCAGTCATGACAGGGAAATCTCAGACCGAGGCCTTGATGTATTGACATCGCTATCACTCAGTCAATAAATCAAGGTCTCAGACTGAGATTTCCCTGTAATGGCCTCACTCTTTTCATGAAGAATAAATTATAGTAGCTGGAGAAAGGTGTAACATTACAGTAGAATATTGAAAAAGAGGCTCCATGTCTAAATTAAAAATATTCATAGGCTATCACACATTAACAAACAGAGAATTCTCCGATCTCTGATGCCCAATGAACACCCTACACAGATCAGCGAAAGTTTGGTAAAACTTGTTTAAAATTCTGAGGATACTTACTTGTGAGGTTTCTATATAACAAAAATGGATCCTGAAGTTTAAACTCCATATTGTTTGTTATTGGTTGCGTCATATTGTTCATATTTAGTCTGTTCATTATGAAGAAGGCACTGGAAGGAGGAGTGGATCTAAAAAATGGATTACATACCACAAGATTAATAATTTATCACATTAAAATCTGACAGCTCAGTTGACGGGGAGCCACCGGGGAATTGGAGGTGGAATTCAAATTCCAGAGACCAAGTTGCAAGCTCTCCTTCCTTTTCCCTCCCCACTGCCAGAGTGCCCCAGACAGCTTGCTCCCAGGCTAATATGACTCATATATTTGTTTTTAACACTACTGGTAATTTTATATAATAGTTATACAAAACTTTAACTTTCCTCCAAAGATTCAGATTACCAGAACTCTACTGTAATAATTTACTGACTTACCTGCTATAAACAAATAGGGCTCCTTCCACATCTGTTTTCTCCTACAATAAAAATCAATACAAATAAACAACAATGTCATGAAAGATATTGTTCGTCATGAATAGTGTGTAATGTTGTGATCAATATCTTAGCGACAATCATCAGACAAACAATAAACAAAACCCTTAATAAATATACAACAAGTTTCTAAACTTACAAATAATGCTCCTCTCCTCTTTCAGCATGGTTAAAAGCACTTAAAAGTTTATTATGACACAATGGCCCTTATCAACTGGGGTGGTTGTATATGAGGAGAATTTTAGGAGCCCTAAATACAGTCAAAACTCGACTAACAGCCACCTATCCATATGAGTCACCTCTCTAAAACGGCCACGTTTTTGGCCAACAGTCAATGTTTCCCTACACATCTTCATAAAAGGTAAACAAGTTACTTTCTGACAATTATTAGTTTTCTTCTTATATTAATTTGAACTTCACCATACCCTGCCACTTATTTGCATCTCATTGAATAACAAAAGTGCTTATTGTTTTATGCCTTATTCTTTAAAGTGTCCCAACAAGTGGCAGGGTGATCTGAAGTTGCTCCAATAATTTGTTTTCCTGATGACCACTTGATTACAGAAATAGTGTGATTATGAACACATTGTAATTTGTTGTTAAAATTCGGGTTGGGGGACTAAAAGTTGGGGCTAAAAGTTTCCTCGTAAACCATCCCCACCCCCACTCCAAAGAATCTTATTCTCATCATTCCCCCTCCCCCCCCCCTGACAAACCCTTGTTCCATCAGCTGCCAAATGAAAGGCCACAGCTTACAGGAAACGTGAACGAAAAGACCATTTTACAGTTGAATGCTTAGTACGCTAGCCTTCGAGTGAATGTGAGGCTGGGGTTGACAACGTTTTGATACAAACCCCCTTTGTTTTCTTATGGAAGTTATACTTGAAAAATACTAGTTGGGATAAGAATAACAAGATTTACATAAGAAAGCAGGAAGGGTTGTATCAAAACAAGGTCAACTCCGGCCTCGTTTCCATTTATAACTGTAAAATAGTCTGTTGGCACTGTTTTAGTATCTAACGCCCTCATTGTTTTTGTCAATTCCTCCAATTACGCAATCATTATTGTTTCTTCACCGATTTAGCTTTATAGCGCATCATGCAGGCGCATCTGTGTGATTAATTTTTGAACTCATGACCCGTACGGTCACGTAACCGAAAGATGTCATTGTTTAATACAGCTGATATATAGATTTCAATTCAATTAAAAAGACTTATCTGCAGGTGATTTAAAACTATTGGACATATTTTTGAAATGATAGAACAATACCAATCATCTTGATCTCTTCTACGACTTCGTAAGGACATAGATCCAAACTGACAACACAAAAAACGACTGACGGTCGCACAAATGCAAACGAAAGCAGCTCATGATCACACGTGTAAAAATTGAAAAATGAGCTGAGCTGTACTTACCCACGCCTGTGTCGTTCCGTTAAATTTATAGAGTGCCACTTGTGAAGCATTATCTATAATATTTACCACATATTGATCGCTCTTTTTGATCGCACTTAGATTTAGTTTGACAACTGACGAGGTCGATACTCTCTCTGCCGCCATATTGAATGATACAGTTGCTACGTTATGTAAGGCATCACCAAAGACGCTTGCATACTGCATGAGTGCCGGAAACTCACAAACTTTGTAACTCTTGTAGGAAGTACATCTTTTGTTATTTTGAGTTTTCTCGTTTTTCTTCTTCTTTTTCGTCTTAACGTTTTTCAAGATTTTATGTTATTATATTAACGCACACCCATGAAATTTATCAGTAACCTGTCTTATTTTTTAGCTCGTGGATGACGTAGTGATGCCATAGGCTTTTGGAGGCACTCGAATGGCACTCGATCACTGACTCACTCACTGACTCACTCACTGACTCACTCACTCGATTCTAATTAATTTACTCATTAAAGTCAAATCAAGCAATTTACTCTTACCTCCCTTGCTTATTTTTTTTTTATTTCGAGCGAACTCGAACTCCATTAACTAGCTTCATCCATTCCTTCCGGTTTTCCATGATGTTCTTCAGTTCAGCTATGCTCAAACCAGTATCATTTTGCAGCTGGTCTACGTATGTCAATGCTGGTCTTCCTCTCTTTCTTGCGCCGTGCTTAGGTTCCCAGAGTAGTAAATCACTTATCACCTCATCCTTTTTTCTCCAACAGTGTCCTATAAACCGCAGCCTCCTGATCATCAGTGTATCTGTAATCTTAGGAAGATTGCCGTACAGTTCTTTGTTGGTTTTATGCTCCTTCCAGGAAACTCCAAGAACTGCTCTGAGCATTCTTGTGTACGTACCATCTAGTCTATTCATCATCTTTCCAGTCATCGTCCAGCATTCAGCACCATAAAGCAGTACACTTTCAACTGTGGCCCGAAAGAAACCTATTTTGAGATGATTTTTTAGGTTTGATTTCCACACTTTCATCATTTTGTTGAGTGCACTCCAAGCGTATCCAATTCTTATATTCATGTCCTTTTCACCGGATTGTATCCACGAACCAAGGTATTTGAAGTTATCTACTTGCTTCAATTTGTTCCCTGCCAGTGTGACAAGATCACCTACAGGTTGATTGTACAGCATATATTCCGTTTTCTTGTAGTTAACATGCAGACCCACTGTTTTCGCAGCAACCTCCAGTCTTAATAAGAGAAGTTGTGCCTCTTCAAGATAGTCAGAAATTAGGGCAAGATCATCCGCGAAATCAGTGTCGGTGATGTATGTTGCTACATGACGGGAGCTCTGCCGTGGTGTAAGAGTGAACCCAGTGTGTGTTTCTCTAGTAGCTTCTCTAAGGGCATAATCCAAGGCTATGATAAATAGGAAAGGTGCGAGTGTGTCTCCTTGCAGAACTCCCGCAAGAATTTCAAAGAATTCCGTATCACCATCAGGAGTTATCACCTGTGCTTCGGTGTCCTTGTAGAGTATGCTGATGGCATCCACTATCTTTGTTGGAATTCCATATGCCTTCAAGATCTCCATCAATTTCCCACGATGTATCGAATCAAAGGCTTTACTGAAGTCTACGAAAGTCAATATTGCAGGAAGCTGTTTTTCTTTTATTCCCTCTATGAGCCTACGCAGAGTTAAAAGTTAGTATTTATTTTCTTCCAGGTGCCTTTTATGCATATGTTTGGCATATTCTAGCCGGGTACTAGTAAGGTCAGAACACCTACAGCTTCGGGCAAGGATCTAGCTCCCTTAAAAGCGTGAGTGCTGTAGAGATGTTACCGGAGAAATGCTGACGAAATGCTTTTTAAAGAACCGACACTGTATGCCAAAAAGCAGATGCCAAAAAACACATACCAAAAATCAAATGTTAAAGAAATGTAAACATGATCTGTCAAGTAACCAACACACAGAGAAAGTCATGAAATATAAAAAAACCAAGGAGAAAAGTGAATATGTTACAGTGCCCAAGCAGTTTAAAACAAATAAATCTCAAAACGGAATGTTTCTCAAGCCTTATAGTTACTATGAATACAGAGGTGATAATCTTCAACATTCGGTTGTCAATAACAACGAAACTCAATCACGAAATTCAAGAGCAGTGGCACTTAGCACCCATGCTCGTTTACGATTCAATTCATCCATGAACTCGCTCCTAGGAGCCTTTGATTTTCCTAGTGAAAAATTCGTGCTATTTCCCAAATTCTTTTCTCTTCTTGAATCCGCGATCTTTGGCCAAATCAATCTTTCAACCTTCCAATGTTTAAATTTTCAATTTTGCTCCAATTGTCCTTTAACAATACACAATGAACAGCAAGATATACCACCCTGCCACCCGCGCTGTGATAACGACTAATAGAGCTGCATAGTTCTATAATTACTGCACACAACAAAAGTAGCAAACTATCAAGATAACATCATGCTCAAGAGAATCGAAAGCAATTATGGAGCCGCCGGACACGTTTCTTGTAAGAAGGCCATCCATCAGCAAAGTTATTCAAGTTATAAAGGTATGCACTAACCATAAAGTTTGGTATATTCAGGGCATTCAGGGTGGTGATTATATTATGCATCAGTTGAGCTTCTTTTTTATAAGTATTGTTGAAATACTGGGAGCGCAACCTGCTAAAAATGATGTCCGTAGGCGAATTCAAGGTACATAAACTGGGTAATAGCTGCAAAATTTGTAACGTTACTAAAATGATATCCCTTTCTTCGCCGTAAGTTAAGTTCCACCTTTGCTAAACTGTACGTTCCACTTCAGTTCATCTAGCTTGGATTTGCAACCCTAAATTTCACTTCAAAGATGTTTCCGATGAGTGCTCATAAAAATGTTTTTTTTATTCTCTTATTTAATTGTATATTAGTGGTGGCAATATCATTTTTTTATGAACAAGTTCAAAAATTGTTCTTTTCAGTGACTTCGTTCGTTTCGGTTCAATCACGATTGTCTGTTCTCAAAGTGGCGGAGAAAAATGAAAAAACAATATCAAGTAAAATGTTTCATTCGATTCATCTATCGATGATTACCACATTCATGGTTCAAGAGTTATGTTTTCCACATCGTGTTTTGACTTTGTGAATGAATCTTGTCAGCAAATAAGACTTTTGTTGCAGATGAGATTTTAACATGCCAGACAGTTATATGCCCTGAAAACACATATTTGGGCAGCACTTACGTAATCTTCTCAGTTCTGAATGGCCAGCTAAAAAACAAATAACTCCAAGCTAAAACCGTTACCCTTACTTTTTCAGCTTATTAGATCGTGCAAGGTTAATTTTTGCTTTAAGTTTAACTCTTTCATTAGCAGGAATAAAGAGACAAAAAAAGGAGAATGCGTCAAGAGGGAATGACTGTATTTGTCAGAAGGGTGTGCCGAGCGGATGCTACAGAAAGTGCGAATATTGTTAAAGAAACTCACGCAGTACCCACATAGCGGTCAAGAGCAATAGAGCAACAAAATGTTCGATCTTTTCTACGCAAGAAAGACCGACAAACAAATTGTTTCCCAGCAGGAAACATAATGTTCCACCAGGGTTTTTATTTTCAATGGCCACACTTCGGCGCAATAAACAGAACCCGGACCGAAAAGTGCTGTGAAATGACGTTTTTTGAATAAGCTAGCACAACTCGATACCTATGTTACGTCAAGAATTTCAACCCTCGTATAATTAATTGACTGCGTTCATGCCTCATAAATTTTTGAAGTTAATAACTCTTTTCTGAAATTATAATAATTCCAAGTAAAGTGACTCAAATTTATATAACTACATAATTCCAAACATTATGTTCAAAAATGGTGAAGATATAGTAATGCAATGGTCATAGTTTAGAGTTACATCCACAAATAAAAATGTATATCACAACCTCGGCTAGAGCACATTTTAATCTCATATTAAATCACCAATTCAGCAAATTGATACGCAAATGCTTTCTTTTATGCCACAAAAATTCGTGCATTAGTTTAAAACCACCTCGCGTAGCATAATAAACAGCACCACAGGAGATGACGGCTTTTTTAAAAAGGCTTTACAACTTTTTAAATGGTCGCACTCTGTGATCTCACTACCGTGCAAACTTCTAAGGTTCACATTTTACAATGATAACTCACGAGTTTTAATTGATCAAAACCCTGTATTCCTGGTGTTAGTTATGCCGTTAGTAAGGTAAAGTAGAACTGAAAAAAACTCTGGGTGTTACCGCAAGTACAATGAAACCCCTCTAAAAAACTCCTTCCTCAGGCAGTAACAAAAATCATGTTTCCCCGACCAGTAAAATGCATTGAATAGGAACCCGATTTAACTTTCCTTTGTTGTAACGAATAATTTTTCGTCAAGTCCTCTCGCACTTCGATTCGTTAAAGCGGAGCTCCGCCCGTGAACGAGGCGAGGCAGAGCGCCATGGGCGAGAAAAGATGATATTTTACAACCTCGTCCCAGGGCGCTTATCCCTGGCTTTGGTGGGGCGGACTTGGGGCGGACCACCTCCAAAGCCAAGGAAAAGCGCCCTGGGGACGAGGTTGGATATCCTATATCGACGTCAGAAATGTTAGTCGTGACGTCAGCGGGGTGTTCGTCCGTCCACAACTATCAATTAAGCCAATTTACCACTCCGGTAAATACCATAACATAGCATAATACTCTTCGTTGGTCACTCCTAAAGTTTGCATAAGCATTGTCTTCAGTTTCTCTTGGGAGTTAAAATGGCCCCAAAAGTCGTCACATTCAACTGAACGCCTAGTTTTTGGCTGGTAAATCCTAGGCAAACCCCCGTTTTCTTGGCGGGAAATTGTATGTCAACCGACCCAATAGCAGAATCCCGGTTGGGGGGGGGGGGGGGAAGGGGGGCGGGAGCAGAATGCAGACACAAGGAAGCAAAAACATTCTCTCCTGTTCTTGCTATGGTTTGAAGTTTCGAGATAACAGTTAGCATTGTGTAAGAGCTCCGCTTTTAGGCTTGTCTCGGAGGTTCAATTGTATGAATGCAATAGACCAATCTATGATTCGCAGTGTTTAGGAAAAAGAACTAGAATTTTGAATTTAGGGTTTCAATTGACTAAAAACCAAAGGCTTAATGGAGAGCAATAAATAACACTCCAAACGTGAAGGATTGGAAATATTTGATATACGTCAGAAAATATTTTGGTTAACTATGTTTCTGCTTGAACTGGTAACCTATCCGTCAAAACTCGCAGTATGCAGCATGAAGTAGCTACGGATATAATCTTTTTACGTAAGTGCTTTTTTAAAATTATCTTTTATTGCTGTCGGGCCTGAGTTTTATAAATAAATAAATAAATAAATAAATAAATAAATAAATAAACAGTAAATAAGCGAAGCCTGCCCTCTATCACCCCTAATCCTGTCAGGAACAGGAAAGGGGAAGGGGGGGGGGGGGGGCGTTCAACCTCACGAGCCTCCGGTTGGGGAAAGTGATGACGAGGGGCGCCTGTGCCGAGCTAAGGCCGATGGGAAATTAAAAGGCTATTTATAAAGCTATTGCAACTAAACGGAGGCGACTTTAATGGAGTAAACAGAGTGAAGTTACAAGCCTTTCACTTACAAAGATAGCTAATTAAAAAAAGATTCATATTTAAAAAAACGAGATCCTTTGAAAAGTATTGTTTAAGACGACTTTAATAGAAAAACAGTTTTGTTTTTTTTTTAAAATAATGATAATATATTTTTTTAAAAAGGTGTTGTTTTTCCTCTGCCGCAATACCAGCTGGCCGTGTAATAAAGCCATGTACCACACACCAGTTACTGTATTTAAATTACTACCTAAGACACATGGCGGTAAATAATAATAAGTAAAAGAGATTTTTTTATTTTTTACTTATTGCTTTACCAGCTACGTTTTTTGGCAAAAACATCTCCTTAAATAACAATTAAACCGCGCAGCTTTATCCCACCCACGGGCTAAAAGCAAGAAAAAAAATGAATTCCAGCATGTCCTTTGGGCAAGCAGCCCAATTTGCTTGCCTGGGGCAACTTCTTGTTCTTTTTAGTGGTTAATTATTTTTTCAGAAGATCACTACCCAAGTACAAGTAAGATTTAAAAGTTACTTGTCCAACAAGAAAATCTACTTGTCCCGAACGGCACTTTTCTCGAGCCCTGCATCCTTCTCCCTTAAAAACCATTTTTACTCATGTTGTCCTCGTGTCCGTGAACAAAGTTAAGTAAGGATTTCATATGAGCTATTAATAAAAAACTAACAATTAACTACAAATTTAAGGAAACCTTTCAACTGGGAAACGTGCCCCTGATCGATTGAAGCCAAAGCTGTGTCACGAATTGTATCAAAATTATTTTAACAGTAGAGGAAATGCCACCAAACTGTGTGAAACGTAAGAATAAACGCTCATCGCAAATTAAATGAAGGTACTGATTAATCACTGACACAGCAAATAAAAAAGTTAGTACGTACGCCGGATGGACAAACTTGAAGGGGATTAAGAGGATCGACTTAGAGGTTTTTCAGTGAAACTTTGCATTGTTAGCATAACAGTTTTTTCAACGTTTATTTTGTTGTTCGGTAACTTGGGAAATGTATTTACGAAACAAGAAGCAATGATATTGGTGTTCACAAGTAATGTCCTTTACGTTAAGTTCCATAGAGCATAAGGAACTGCAATGATAAACAAAAACGCAACGAAGTAACACATCAGGCTCAAAAAGTCTGTCCTCTGCCACGTTCCGATTCTCCTAAGACTCCTTCTGAACTGATTACATATTAAAGACACTGCGTCCCACAACTTTAACTCATTTTCAGCGATTTTTTTATTACACTAATAACAGCCCAACTTTTGACATATCTTGGCCAGGAGGAATTATTGTCAATTTGTACTCAAATATCACTGACTATTTATTTTGTGCGATTTTTACGCAGTTCCTCTCGCGATGAAGATTGATATTAATTAGGTTTAAAAGTTAAAACGGTGAATTTCATTGAAAAAAAAAAAAACTGACTGAACAGAGCTTAATGGTTTCTATGAAAACATACCAGTGCGGTAGCTATTTTCGCATCTCAGTGTGCTAATATTTCCATGCGGATTTCTTCTCAAGAGCTTGAATACATGATTGACCCCTTGGCACGATATATTGCATGTGCTCTTGAAAAATTTGCATCTGTGAGTGACTATAAGGATATATCTGCTTTAATGGCCCTGAAAGATAACAAAACTTCCGGTTTTAGTACCGATTTCCCACTTCCGTGTAGGCTGGTGTACTCGCGTAGGAGGTTTTTGCATTGGGCATGCGTCAGGGCGAGTCCAAAGAAATATATACAGTATTCATATATCAATCATGCACGAATTTCCAGAAAAGTCTTTCCCTTTTTGTCAAAGAAATCTTGAACCAATCAGTGACAGAAGTTTACCAATGTTTTCAGCCATCCGTTAGCATCTGTTAATAACCGAATGAATGCTTCGTAGACATCTTTGTAGAATTTTCCAATTTTTTTCCCGCTATTCAATCATATTGCGGATGTCCCACGTACATTCAAACTAAAAATTCAAAACATCACATACATTGCAAGCTAGCTTAACTAGCAGCTGCAAATAAAAAAAATTAATAAATAAATGAATGAAAGAAAAAAATAAATACAAAACTCTTTTTCAGCGGTACCGGTTGCTTCGAACGTAACTCAGCTGGGTTGAAGAAACTTGTACATATATGATTTGTAGGAAAAGATTATAAAGTGTCTTTCAAAATAATTCTTGCTGACTTGTCTATTATCTGTAATATGCAGTGGTCGGGGCTCCCCGTCGCAAACACGGTAGGTTAAGAGCTTGTTGTTAGGGAAACCCTTGTTTGAAGTTAATCTAGCGTGACAACGTCACGCAAAATATCGACTTTGTGGTAATGAAGTGCCCGTATGCTCCTCAATTCACTTTTGACGATTCACGCGGATAGACCGAACTGTGAGATATAAATATGGAATTAATGATGTGTATTGCAAATTGTTGACATGACTGGGAAACGACTTTGTCAAAGCTAAATGTTTAAGAAGAAGGCTAATTTGAGCAGCCAAAATGGAACAAAACGGTGCGTATTTTACCTGGATGTTTTGAATCGAGCCGGGTGCTTAAAACAGCTCTCTGTCGCCGAGCACGAGATGAGTTATTGCCGCATCGTGATTTTTTCTTTTTTCTGCAACGGCGCGCCGCTTCGTATAATTTTGCTGTTAACCTGGTGTTTTTGTTGATTCCTTTTAGGCTATCCCAGGGCCAATTTTACGCCAGCCACGAAACTTCCCTGGCCGAACGGGACAGACGTTATGCAGAACAGAACACGGCTGAATGGACATGCTTCAAAGTATGGGAAATCTGTTGCCGCGACTAAGCGACAGAAAAAATCTGGAAATGCTGTTCGGCCAAAGAGAGCACTTCTATGTTTGTCACTTGGCAATCCTATCCGAAGTGCTGCCATAAATCTCGTGGAGTGGAAATATCCTTTTAAATAGCACTGTTTAGGGTTTCTGTTGATATTTTTATCTCTCGATTCTGCGGACGATGTGGTGTTGTGAGTGGAACTTGTTATGGTTTTGGTCTTGTAGTCTAATGTCATAGGTTTTAACGTTTCTGTTGCTTAGTTCTGTATTTTACTTAAACGGATTTCAGATTTTCGCCTTAACTCTTGGCTTAAGCCTTTTGATGTCATGATTTTGATCACAATTTTTGCGAACTGTGCTGCTTTGGCCGCTTACGAGCCATTGCCCGAGAAAGATAGTAGTGAAATAAATGAAGGATTGGTAGGTAACTTGCTTATTCATCTCGCTTTGCGGGATTTTTCTTTTTGTAGTTTGAATATTCATGCTGTGAATGGTAGATTAGGCTTTGCCTTTGCGAATATGTCATTGATAGTACAAGATATTAGTCCGTACGATTTGGCTTAAAACTTTATATGTTTTTTTTAATCGGAAATTTGTACGCTGCTTTGTATGACACCAGTGTGCATTATATTGGGCTCGTGAAAAAAATAAAAATATATTTATTAGTATTATATTGCTGTGGGCTGTATTTCATATAACACGCTTTCCTTGTTTAGTTTTGGGTGAATTTTTTATTGGCTCAATATAGCGTTAAGGCAGAAATGTTGGAACAAAACAAGACCTCATCAGACGAGGTCAGACATAGGACACGGTTTCTGTGTACCGGTTTGGCCTTCGATCGGCAGTAATAAAAGTTATGGAACAGATGATCATGAAGGTGTCATTGATTGTTCGTTCGAAAGTTTGTGTTTGAATCGTCTGTTTCTTTTGTTTAGGTACAGGGAAATTAGTTGCGTCTCCAGGCGCTAAGCGTAAATAGTCAGTACACTTTCGAACTTGTGAATATTAATTTAGTTCGTCGCGATTTCAAATAGGCTTGTATGACAAATTTTTTTGTGCTCACAGACAAAGCCTTATCTCGCCTGGTGTTGTGAAAAATAATTGTGCAACTTAAGGCTCAGTTCACACGATACAAAGAGAGTATGTGATCGTGTTTCTGTTCAATTAAACTTTAATGCGAGCTAAGGCGATGCGTTCGAGTAATCCGCTGAAATCGTCGCTGTCAATTTCACAGTCTTAAGAGTTGTGTGAAATTGATGACTTTGAGTGTAAACAAAAATCGTCGTGGTTGAGCGAGGCTAACCTGCGAACAACTTGCTAATCGTGCATGAAACCAAAAGCAGATCGAATAAAATAAGATATTATTGCTTGGTTTCTTTCGCGTGTTCAGGGAAGTATTTGGTTGGCTTCATCGTGCGATTTTTTTTCCTATGGATAATGTAAAAATCCTAGAAATTGTCAAAATTGCAGGACATACACTGAACGTTCGTTGCTGCCCGTGGCATTCACTGAATACCAAACCAATCGATGTTTATCTCAAAAATGTTTTTGAATTAACAAAAAAGGAAGCTGATTGCTTGACTTAAAATATCGTTGATGAAGTAGGAGAACGCTGTGCCACGCATTAAATTTAAGCTTAAATACATTCTCAGACGACGGAATTATTTGCTGTGTGACACAAGCTACGTTATTTGCCTTGAGAGTAAGGTATCTTTTCAGATTAAAGGGCGTAATAAGTTTAAAGGTTTTTCTAGCGGACGCACTTAAATGATATGGTTACTATTTTTACAAGCTTGCAGACTTGTTTTCAATCGTATTTTTATATTTTTCGTCCAATGAAAATAAACAATCACTTAAGCGACCAAACAATAATTAAATTATTAACTAATTTTATCTCAAGTTTTTCGGGCGCCTATTTGTAGAGCTTTACCCTATTATCTGTCTAGTTTTCAAATCTGAAACAATTCTGGGGAAAATGAAAGGAAAAACCCTGTCATTTCCAGAATTTGAATGATTTAATATCTGGGAATACAAAATTGTTTGATGACATGTTGGATGTGGTGTTTTTCAATGGAACATTCAATGTTATTTTTAGGTGAACGTATAACATCCCTGATTTCTATTTTTGTGCATCATATAATTATAGTTCCCATATGGCTTTTGAATAGTAAACAATTTATAGAAGCATTTAATAATAATTAATAACCATTAATTAACATGTTTTTTTTTTCATAAACACAATTTTTTTTTCTGTCTAGGCATTAAAATTGGGAGTTCAAAATAAAATTATCTTTGTTTTTATTTTAAGTGTAAAGTATGTTACACCTTGAGGTTCTTTCCTTATTTTGTTGCATTAGCCCGTTAACTCAAGAAAGAATGATTTTTTTTGTTTTTATTGCTTTTTTATTATGTTTGAGCTTTATAACTTTTTGAACTTTTTATCTTTATAATTTTTGGACAAACTCTTTTGAGGTAGCCAGTTAAGTGAAACCTCTCCATTAATACTTTCACATGGTACTATTTATTCATTTAGTTCTGTCTTTTTTTTCAATTTTGTGTACAAAATCTCAGTGTCAAAAGTCAAATAAAATTTAAAATATGTGGTAACGAACCCGCTATAACGAGCCCCTTTATGACAAAATCCCTGCTGTAATAAATATTTTGTCTGGTCGCTTGCAGCAGTATGTAAAAACAACAGATTTGGGCAGAAATCACGGCTTGCTTTAATTAAAAGTGTTTTTGAAGTTGATATCTTGATTGTCAGTGCTTTACGCTTACAGTATCAAATGAATAAAAAATGTTTCCTGTGTGCAGTATTGAATTTTTGGTAATTGTTATTTATTAAAATACCATGCTATGATGAATATTTTTGCTGCTAACCAGATAATTCGTTATCACGGGATCTTCACTTAACGAAGACCCCACTTTAATGAACCATTTTTTTGGGTACCATGGCACTTCGTTATATCGGGGTTCTACTTTAGGAGAGAAGGTTAATGAGTGGGTGTGAGGTGGGGGGGGGTTAGGGTGGGGCACTAGTTTCTGGCACTAGATGCTTCTTGAGATAGCTTCAAATTCCTTCTTTGTTTCACAATAAATACAAGATAATTTGTTGGGTGAATACAGCAGTTTATCTGTGGCCACTTGGGTCTTTTTTCCTGTAGCCTCTTAAGTGTGACAATAAATTTTATTTCACCATTAAGTAATAAATAATTTGTTCCCTTTTTCAAAAACAAAAATACTCTTGCATGATTTTCATGAAACATTACTTTCAATAACATTGATTATTATGATTAACATTTCATATTTTTCTTTTGTTTTTACTTGTAGGAAGTGGCTGAATATGTGTTCTTAGGAATTTTCACTTTAGAAGCAGTTTTAAAGATTATTGCCTATGGCTTTCTCTTCCATCCTGGAGCTTATCTTAGAAACGGATGGAATATTTTAGATTTTGTAATTGTAGTAGTAGGGTAAGTGATAGGTACTATCTTAAAGTGTCCCTTTTACGATATTGTTACTTTGTTTATAGCCTGCAAAGCAGGTGTACCATGAATAATCTAATAAATACCCTGGGCCCAGTTGTTTGAAGGCCGATTAGTGATTAACCCAGGTTTCTTTTTCTTTAATTGCTCGAAAGCATTTTCTCAGAAAATTTTCTCTGTTATTTTTAAGGGAATCCAATCATCAACTTGTTGACAGAAAGAATTAAACTGAATTTACTTTTTAGGCTTTCATATCTTAATTCAAATTCCACACTAACCCTGGGTCATCTTAACCCAGCTTTGAACAACCCGGTCCAGGGCACCTAAAATTTTAGGGTCCAAGCATAGAGGGAGCGTTTTTTAGATAAGAGGCGTTTATTTGGAAGTGGGCGCTTATTAGGTCATATACGGTATTTGGCAGCGTGAACGATGATACCAATGTTCTCCTGCCATCTAAATGTTGAAACTGATGAGTTGGGGCAAGTCAAAAGATTATTCCAAGGGAGAGGATGATGAATTTAATATAGAGGAGGTCAGGGCTGTCATTAAGTTCTGAAACAGCTGTAGCAAATGGAGATTCACTCGTAAAAATTTTAGTGTCATCTTTGTCTTTCCACTTTGATCACCTGTATCATCAAGTGAACTCAGCTGTGACAGGATTTATGGGTTACAGTCCTTAATGACAGGTCTGGAGGTGGAGGAAGAGGGGAGGGGAGGAAAAAGTTCCTTTCTCCTCCGTGCTCCTCCCACTGTACCTGCCCCTCTTCCCTTAGTTTTTTTTTGCTTTCAAGGGGGTGTCCAAGAGCTTTCCTTTAAAAGTATGCCAGCTCTGCAGGGTAATGTGCACAAGATTCTAAGCTTTTTGGAAAGTTATTAGAAAGGATTGTGCATTATTTTGCCTGTCTTCTTTACAGATTAGCAACTATTTTAGTAAAGGCATTTTTGAGTTCTGGAAGCTTCGATGTGAAAGCTCTAAGGGCATTCAGGGTGCTAAGACCGCTAAGACTGGTCTCTGGTGTTCCAAGTAAGTGCCCTTGTCTTAAATATTTTTAAATATTACAGGTTCCTTACAAAGTCTGAATTCTTGAAAAAGTCAAAAAACATTCAGACCAGTATTCCAGACCTGGAAAAGTCTGGAAAAATGGTAAAAGGTCACAATAACTGCAACATGTACTTAATTAAGGCCAAGTGAATTTTTTTCAGTATACATAATGAGAAGTTTTAGAATTCTGTTATGTCTGCTTTGCACTGCAGTTTACTGTGCATTTGCAGTGCATAGTGGGAAAAGCTTTTTTCCTGTGTTTATCAAGGTTCTTACACATCGCTTGTTTCATAACCCTAAGTTTGGAAAGTAAGTTATTATTTTGGAAAAAGAATGGTCAAATTTCTTGAATTGTGTGCAAAAATCTGTACAAACCTGGTACCAACCAAATGTGGGACCCCTTTCTTTACTCTGATTTGGACCCCACCAGAAAATACCTAAGAAAAGAGGACCATGTGGGTCATAAATATCTTCTGGGAATTCAGAGAAAGATTCCAATATTATTGAACAAAACATTTTCATTAATTATTATTTCATTTATCAATTTCATTTCAGGTTTGCAAGTTGTGTTAAATTCAATCATCAAGGCATTGATTCCACTCTTCCATATCGCCTTGCTAGTAGTATTTGTTGTCATAATATATGCTATTATTGGTGTTGAGTTGTTCATGGGACGGCTTCACATGACATGTTATGACAACATAACAGGTAATAGCTGTCTTTGTGTCCTCTTGTTAGTTTGGGCTTAGGCTTAAGTCATGTGTGATAATGGCAGTAACTCAATATTGTAAATGATTATTATGGACTGACTGTGGCTAGGAGACTCAAGTAGATGTACCTGTATGTGGGTTATTCAACAACTGCAATGCAATTTGTTTTCGTGAATAAAAAAGCAGTCCCTAGATTTATGAAACCATTGTATACTAAGATATATCTCAACTATTCCCACAGTGAAAGAACAATACTCAAAATAAATTACACTTTACAGTGGCAGATGCAGGGGAGGGGCCCAAAGGGGGCCAGGGGACCCTTATTTTTAGACCCAAAAAAATTTTTGGAGACCACCCCCCGCCGCCCCCTCGCCCCCCCCCTTATCACAAGGTCTGGATCTGGCACTGCTTTAACTTAAGATGCCTTCCCAGAGTCCTGGGAGGGCTTATAGAGTACTAAAGTGATGACGTCATAAAAATGAAATTTCTGAAATTATGGGATTTGTCAAGATATTCTGAAAGAACAATGTCCAAGAGGCCTACTTGCCAAAAATGAGCATTTCGGGGCAAATTGTCTCCGAGATCGTAGCCCAGTTATACTCAGAAAACTCCATACAAACCCTTCTAATTTTTTTTTGGGTCGACCCAAAAAAAATTAAGAAGGGTTTGTATGGAGTTTTGTAAGCATAACTGGGCTACGATCTCAGCAACAATTTGCCCCCAAATGCTCATTTTTGGCAAGTAGGACTCTTGGACATTGTTCTTTCAGAATATCCTGACAAATCCCATAATTTCGGAAATTTCATTTTTATGACGTCACACTTTAGTACTCTATAAACAGCAGTTTATGGTATTCTTTTGAAAGGGGCATTCCCGCCCTTTTATTATGGAGTGTCCGTCATGTCTGACCTTTGGATTTGAAAGGTGATACGACAATGATTTCTCTTCTTACTGCAGGTTCACTAGCTATGGAAGAGCCACACCCCTGCAGTGCAGGGGGGTCTGGGTTCCAATGCGATGCCAGTAATGGAGAAGTGTGTGAAGGAGGCTGGAAAGGCCCTAATTATGGAATTACAAATTTTGATAATATTGGTCTGGCTTGCATGACAGTGTTTCAATGTATCACTCTAGAGGGGTGGACAGATGTACTTTATATGGTATGTTTTTGATTCTTTGGCAGCATTCTACTTAACCCTTTAAGCCCCAATATCCACATACAAATTCTCCAAACTGATCTCTATACATTTCCTTCAAGAATCAGTAAAGAGAATTTGATAAAAGATCATGGCATTTTCTTTTTGGTGATCATTTTATTAATTCTCATAACTTTATCTCTTGACATTGTATTGATGTTGTTAGGAGAAAATTGATGTTGCTCACTATTGGCACCTAAAGGGTTAACCCATTCTCTTTTAAGAGGAGTGTATGAATGCAACTATATAGCCTGCATGATAGGCGCTTTATGAGCCAAGCGAGGCGAACGCGAAATTTCGCGACATTTCGCGTGAAGCTTTAGTTTTTTTCTTTTCCTCATCTCGTGCTTTGCACTCATCTCACGCTTTGCACGAAATGTTGCGTTAACCTCACTTGGCCCATGTAGCGCCTGTTATGCAGGCTAGCAATTATATACCAAAGCTTGCTCCTTTTCGGGTCAAGTCATGGCTCCTGACGAGAGCTTACAAGGACGAATTCTTTATTTGCTATGTTGGGAGTGTTTGGCTTTTCTTGCAATTGATATAATTTATTTTGTTCTTTCAGATAAATGATGCACTAGGCAATTCTTGGCCCTGGGTGTACTTTGTGACGCTAATCATCTGGGGATCGTTTTTTGTTCTCAACTTAGTCCTTGGTGTTCTCAGTGGGTACGAACCCTGTCCTGTCTAGTGAAGTCTTTTTATAGACTTGTACCCACAGTTTGAAATTTTCTTCGTTGAATAGTTAAAAGTTCTGCTTTGGCTGTGGTGTGTTAATAACCATTCCTTTTTTTTAATGGTACCTTATTTTTTTTCGCAGAGAATTTGCCAAAGAAAAGGCTAGGGCACAAAAAAGTGGGGAATTTCAAAAGTTTAGAGAAAAGCAGCAAGTCGAAGAAGCATACAATGGTTATCTTGACTGGATAACACAAGCAGGTAACGATCTTTATGCCTTAACAAACTGGTAAGGAACGTGCCAAAATTAGGGAGCTTAAGCAAACACAACGGCAACGATCGGTTTCAAGGTGACGTTACGCAAGACGATGCGGAACGACGATTTTTAGCGCAACACAGCGTTGCAACATTGTTGCGCCATTGTTTCAAATGGTTGCAACATTGTTCCAACTTTGCAGCGTTGTGTTGTGCTAAAAATCGTCGTTGCGAATCGTCCCGTGTAACGTCACCTTTATGAGCAAAACAACAGCTCTGCACGTGCATCACACTATTCTAGTACATTTCTTTGACGTCCGCTGCGCGACTACGACGTGAAACGGCTTAACCTTCTAATGCCACGTTTTATGAAGGATGTGAACATGCGAATATTCCTGTCTGTTTTTGAAACTGGATAAAGTCCTTAAGAATTCAACTTCAAGAAAAATCGCCTACATTTGACAAATTGAACATGTCTAAACAGACGCGACAAAGTTTGAAAGGATGCAAATTCGTCTTTTTAGCAACGTTTTCACTGCGGTCGTTGTCGTTGCCTAAGCTCTCTATTCTTACTCTGAAAAACTGAGGGTGACACATGGTTACAGGAGAGCAAGATTGAAACGTTCACTAAGTTGCCACCTTTGATTTGACAGCCACTGCAGTTGTCAGAAAAGCCTCTGGTTTTCGCGTTGCTTGACATTGTTGTTTGTAATAATTCTTTGTTTAATCTAACAGAGGACATTGAAGGTGACAGTGAGAGCGAGGAAGATGAGGAGAAGAAAAGTTCTAGAAGAACATGTGAGTACAGGCTGTTAGTCATGTTGCGGAAAACTAGATAAAGACCATAAGAAATCAGCTTTCTTTTATCCGCTGAATTAAATTGTGAGACCATCTTGAATAGCAAAATAAACAGAACCACGGGAAAGTGCTACTCTGTAGCTTTCATTTAAATTGTTGCACTGAACGGATTTGAAAAACAGACTCTAAAGTTAAAAACGCCCTGTACAACATCATCAACAGAACCACCGGATAAGAAACTTTTTGTCATTGAAATGTTCCTAGAATGAATTGTATTCCTCGGGTCATTGTGGAGCTTTAGCAACGACGACGGCGACGGCCCGACTTGTACTCGGGCATCGGCTCCGGCCCGAATTCTAGTGTGGGTACTTGAAAAAAAATGTTGTGTTTACATTAGTGCCCAGCGACTACCCTTTTCGGGCATTGTGCCCGGTCACCAAGTTTTAACGCTACCTAATATGTTTTTCTTTTAAACTCGTGCAGCAAGACATTCAAAACTTGATGATATTGAGTTGACAGACAAGAATGAGTGGCAAGACAATGCTACACAAGAAACCACCCACCATGGATGGTGCCATAATGAAAAGTATGTTTACACTCTTGTTTTTTTTTCCACTTAACATCGAACCCGCGACCTCCTGCTGTGCAGTCAAGCGCTCTACTACCGAAGTCTTTCCGCGGTGAAATCCGAGGTAGCTGATAAAAATTGGCGTAAAAATAGAGAGTTTGATTCACTGGGCGGAACTTCAAATTGGCCAGATTGTTCATAGCAGGGTTACATCAACACAGGGTTAGCATCATTTAGATATTCAAATTGAACACTTTACAAAACAAATTTCCAAGAATTCTTTTTAGCCTACAAAATGACTAGTTAAAATAAAAGTGAGTAGTCTGAAAAGTCAAAACGTCTCCACCTCGTTTCAGACTAAACAGTGGGGCGGAACTCGGATTGATACTTACCCCTGCGTTAGCGATAACTAGGTTTTGACCAATTTGGTCCCGGCCTGCTGTGCATCGGAAATAAAGAAAATCCTTCCAGTCTGATCGTAATACCATTAAACTTCATAGATGTCCATGTCGGGCTTGGTCATTTATTGCTTTCATATATGATACATGGTCTGTATTATGCCGCAATCATCAGCAGTTCCAAAGCGCTCCCTCTGACGATATCTCAAGTTTAATGGTGATTTTCTCTAAACTTTCCATATTACAGGAAAATTTTAAAACGTTGGCATCACAGAACGAGACGAGAACTACGTAAAGCTGTCAAAACGCAGGCGTTTTATTGGATTGTCATAGTAGTTGTATTTTTAAATTCTTTAACATTGGCTTTGGAACATTATGGGCAACCGGAGTTTTTAACTACATTTTTAGGTAAGAGAATTGTCTAGTGTACGAGGCTAACGGGCACTTTCCTATGTAACGTGTACGAAGAAAACTATACATGACATATGATTTGCCTCCAATAATAGGAAGAGATGCTCAGTTTTACTATGTGATGTAAATGCGTTAACTTTTTTAAGAAGCCAACATGATACATTACGATTAACATGACTTTCAGTTTAGCAGTGCTGTTTCGTTGTTAACAGACCTAAATAGCGTCGGCGTATTCCAGCACAATTTAATTGCACAGTGTACAGGTATATCAAGTTCTAGTTTAGCCATCAAAACACACCAAACCATGTTAATTGGAAGTAAAGGTGATTTACACGGGACGATTCGCAACGACGATTTTTAGCGCAACACAGTGTTGCAATGTTGGAACAATGTTGTAACCATTCGAAACAATGTCACAACAATTTCACAACAATGTTGCAACGCTGTATTGCGCTAAAAATCGTCGTTGCGAATCGTCTCGTGTAACATCACCTTAAAGTCGTTTTGGTCTCTTAAGGCCATTTCCGAGTGTCCCCAAGCCTCTGTTTCAAAGCGAGGCTAAGTGCGAAGCCATTGATATGAAAAGGATTTTTAATTATCATGCAAACAAAACTCACTTTCACAACAGAGGTTTCGCACCTAGCCTCGTGTCGAAAGTGAGAGGTTTTGGAACTCAGAAGTGGCCTGTTCAGTGGCTAGTATTGAAAATGAATGTCGACGTGTTTAAAACGCCTCCCCCACCCCCACCTTCTGCAAATTTTGAGTATTGTATTTTTTTTGGCAAGTAAACGAACGTCTCAAGTTAACTGTATGACTTACTCGCAAGCCTTGTTTTCTTTCCTTAATGTTGTGTTTTTCATTGGATTTGATCGTTTTTTTCTTTCAGATATTGCAAATAAATTATTTTTAGCCATATTCACTGTTGAGATGCTCATCAAGATGTACTGTTTAGGAATCCATGGATATTTTGCATCGCTTTTCAATCGATTTGATTGTTTGGTAAGTGTGACCGATTGGGGGGGGGGGGGGGGGGGAGGTGAAGTCCTCGCCGAGGAAAATAGACAGCTTAGGAAACCACAACGGAAACGGCAGTGAAATTGTCACTTGAAAATTGAATTCGATTTCCTCTAACCTTCATCCCTCTATCTATTAAATTCAGTTTTTCAAGTGTTGGGGAAATTTTCTGGCGTTGACTCCTAAGGGCCTGTTTACATGGAATCGGGGGGGTGGGGGACCCAGGTAGGTGAGGTAACAGGTAACCCGCTTAGGTGGGGTAACCGCCTGTCCATATGATCTCTCATTTTAATTTGATCCTGTTTATATGATAGGTGGGGTGACCCGCCACACGTTACCTCACCTATCTAGGGTCCCCACCTCCATGTAAACAGTCTCTAAAGGACTGTATTTCAGTTCAGAAATTGTATTGTGTTTATGTCCTCCAACGACGGTAAAGAAATGCACAAAAAAGCGTGATGCACGCGCAAAGTTGTTATTTTGCTAATCTAAACCCATTTATTTTTTTGCCGTTCTCGTTGCCGTCGCCCTCGCCGTCGTGGTTGGTTAAGCTCCGATTCCTAGTAAGAAGTTGATATTGGCTAGGTGGCAAGGTGGGGTAGTTTCATTTATGTTGCCTACCCGAGCACGCTTGTTCTTGAGTAGTTGAATAATTATGTAAATTTATGTTCAACAAGTTGAGTTGAAGGAGCAGCTTCACTGGCCACTTGACTTTTAAAGGGTGCGGCTTGTTTACTCCCCATGCGCATATTTTGCCCTTAAACATAGTGAACAGAGTTTGTATTTGTTTTTTATTTGTTTCTTGTTGATTCTTTCCTCTCAGGTTGTTATCAGTAGCTTACTAGAATTGGCCATTGTTGAGGCAATGAATCAGCGGCCAATAGGAATCAGTGTTCTTCGTTGTGTTCGCTTGCTTAGGATTTTCAAAGTAACTAGGTTAGAAGTCCTTTTCTTTTTTGTTACCTTTATAAATTTGCCACTTTTAGAAACGAGAAGAAACTGGGCCGAGGAAACTTTTGCTAAGGCTTCTTGGACTGTTATTAGAGACAGGGAATGATAATTGACTATTAGGCCAATTTCGATTTCCCCCGGGCCTCTGTATCAAAACGAGGTTAAGTGCTCAGCCTTTGATATGAAGAAGATTTTTCATTCTCATGCAAATAAAACTCATTTTCACCAGAAAAGTTGTGCACTTGGCCTCATTTTGAAAGTGAGGGTTTTTGGAACTCGGAAGTGGCCTATGATTTGTCAATAGGGAAGGTGTGTTTGAGCGATGCACGTCAACCGGAAGCGATGCCTTTTCCTTTATAATATGACTTGACGCTTACAAATTTGTATTGCTAAGTGTCTTTACTCTCATAGAGACGATTTGGCCGAAAATTTGGGCTAAAACACTGCCCATGTATGAAAAAGATCCACTTCCGGTTGACGCGCGTCGCTCAAACACGTCTTTGCTTAAGCTTTCCGGTAACGATCCCAGAAGCAATTGCGGGACACATCTCGGCACCAGTCCCCTAATCGTTTCTAAAATGACGAATTCTTTCTGTGCGGCCCTGCAAGTGTTTATATTTTGAGAGGGAAACTCCGATAATGAATGGGTATTTTGTGAATGTAGTCTAGTTCTTTGATGACTAACTTTTTACTGTGCTGTGTTGGTAGTTTTGCTACACGTCCATCGTTTTGCTGTTCAGTCCCACGGATATCTATTACTTCGTTGCGGAACATTCAAATGTTGCCTTTCTTTTAATGCAATTGTCTGTTCTGTTCACATTCCCACTTGCACTTAATCCACGCATTTATCCTTGAGTAATAAAACAGTCCAGGCGTTGCAGTGATACACGTATCTTATAGCCAAAATGGATCTTTGACACACGAAAATCCTCTTTTTTGTAGATGAACAGCCGTGACTGACTTAAATCTTTGTTTCAGGTACTGGAGTTCTTTAAGTAACTTGGTGGCCTCGCTGCTTAACAGCATGAGATCCATCGCTGGTTTGCTGTTACTTCTCTCTCTTTTTATGCTTATCTGCTCGTTGCTTGGGATGCAGATCTTTGGTGGTCGGTAAGTGTGCGTCAATCCTTTCTTTTGTCAATCAGAATTCAACCTACAAATACACGCTTATGGAATGTTGGTTAGCCTGTGCAGTGCAGACCAAACAAAAAGGCGAGCAAGCAGTGAAAGAGCGAGCGAGCAAAAAACGGTGTACTACCTTGGAGCCTGAAACAGGCTAAATGTTATTAAGACATTAAGTTGCCTTCACTCTTGTTCTTCTTCAAGGTTCAATATGGATGGTGACCAAATTCCTCGCAGTAACTTTGATTCTTTTTGGAGAGCAGTAATAACAGTTTTTCAGGTGAGGAAACGGTATCGTTGGATTTTCGTTTGATTATTCTTCTCCTCAAGTTGGCGAGTGTTACCAGAAAGTTCTGAAAGGCAGGAAATCGCTGGTTTGAAGTACTTTTTAAAATTCGTTGGTCCTATCCCAGAGTACCTTTTGGGATTCTCGCGTGCACCTTTGCGCTTTGGTTCCGACAACCTTTCTCGAAATAGCTTTATGCCAATCTTGTATGTTTTACATCTACGATGCGGACACTTGGGTGTGTCCCATCAGTGTTCATATTAAGAAAGGTCGTTTGTAGTCACATATGACATTGTTATTGTAATATTCCGTTAATCTTTTTCTCCCCAGATTCTAACAGGGGAAGACTGGAATGCTGTCATGTATGATGGTATTCGCTCATGGGGTGGTATTGGCGAGGCTGGCGCTATATTACCCATATTATACTTCATATTTCTTGTGGTTGTAGGAAACTGTATCCTTTATGGCATTTAATGTAGTGCAAAACCACGTGATCACATGTTCAGCCAATGACAGTCAGTATCACGTGTAGTGGAATCTTAAACTGTATTGGTCATTGTTGCGTGTGAGACTGGAGCGATTTTGTGTCAAATTGCATTATGGGACTCTTTTGGACAGTAGACTGGATTCAAGTTCGACACAACGTCGACTCGTTCTCACGCATAACCACGCCAATAGAGAGGAGAAGTGTGACGTCACGTCACGTCACCATCTCTCTTGACAGAGATGGCTATTTGCATCGTCGAACGATGGAAGAAAGTATGGCCTACTGCTTTGTTCCTGAGTGCAATCATGTACAGGGAAGTCGTACATGTCATTTTCATTTTTTGTTTTCGGTTTTTTTTTCCGTATTTGCAGGACCATGTTTTGTTGAGATCCAAAAATAATTTTGCTACAACAGCAACGTGACGTCTCTCTGTTTAAGAAAAAAAGGACGACAAAACCGCTGCAACTTAATGATTTATGTACCAAACTAGCTAATCCGATTTCAGTCGTTAACTCGTAATCAATCCATACACAAACAACCTTTGAGTCTGGGCGATGTATTCCTTAACATTCCTCAGACATTCTTCTCAATGTCTTTTTGGCCATTGCCGTTGATAATCTAGCTGATGCTGAGAATTTAACAGAGATGGAGGAAGAGAAGAAAAAGAAAAAGGAAAAGCGAGAAAAACTCAAAGAATCTGCTCAGTCGCAAACCAACGTGGATTATGACGGAGCAGTGGTGCCCAATCATAGTTCTGCTTCACGGTCAAATGTGTAAGAGCTTGAGTTTTTTTCATTTGGGGGAATGGGAGAGATCGAGAGGATTTGTTCTTTGTATTCCCCTTTTTAGTTTTTTGTCAAAATAACTTGAAGGCATGGCCTTAGCTGTCGATTTCAGCCGGTTTTTAATTGAATGGTCACTCCAATAACGCGCATACAAGAGTCTCAATTTGTTAGCAAATGCACGTTACTTGAGTGTCAATGTATTTAGCACTAAGGTACTAATTGAGGACACTATTTTTACGTCTCCTACTGGAGACCCTTACCGCCTCTTTACGTGGTCATCCGAGCCACGCGAAGGTCCAGCCATTTGCAGGGCAAAAGCAGTACCTTCATTTCTCACTTATTTTAAGACCCTGAGTATTTGTCCTGCCCCGGAATCGAACTAGGCATTTGCCGATTGTGCTAGTAAAAGTGGCATATTATGCTAGTGGCAGTGCTCGTTTTTTGCCCAAATTATGCTCAAATTATGCTCGCTTTTCAAAATTATGCTACTTTTTTAAAAAATTATTCTGTGCACAAACTTCACAACTCACAGTGGTGGATTCGAGGCGTCTATCCCGGGCAAGTTGTGCAGGCTTTGGTCTATCCTCTCTGTTCTCGCAACCTTGTAAACTATCTGGATGTAAGTTCACTGCACTTGACTGGTTTGGCGTGGCGGCCGCCATTTTGAAACGAGCACTGGGAGAAAGACTAAGGAGTCTGGGACCGAGACACAGACTTCCGGTTCCGTTTCATCGAACTCCCGCGGTATCTCAACACAAGTAAAAAAAAGTCGAAAAATAGGAGTGGAAGCAACTGTTAATAGTAATCTATCGTTTTTAGTAGCTGAGATCTTCGTTTTCTTGAATTATTCTAAAATTGTGCTATTAAGACAAGAAAATATACGGATTATGCTAGCAGTGCTACTTTTGGAAAAAGGGCAAAAATTATGCTCAATTCCTCAGATTATGCCAAAAATTATGCTAGCACAATCGGCAAGAGCCTAAATCGAACCCGCGACCACCCGCTCTGCAGTCAAGCGCTCTACCGACTGAGCTAATCCTGCTGCTGGCTACTTCAACGCCCATCTGAGATTTGTAAACACCAAATTATAATCTCTAAATCTCACTGTATGATAATCTCGTACCCAGATTCCTCGGGTTCTTTGGTCAGCGGGTGGTTACTTAAACTATGTGTAAGCGTTTGACCCAACTTTTTCTTTCATTTCTCCAGGACGCTGGACAAGTCAACTCAAGAACTTCATTCTACAAGCAATTTGAATGGAAACGGAATTGTGAGAGTGAGTTAGATAAATACTTCTCTTATCAAACGTCGGTCATCACATGTGCCGATATAATGCTTTGTGAGGAAAATCTATTGTTCTCGCTCATTTGGGTTAGCACAACACATTCAAGTTCGACGTTTAATATGGACTGAACTTACTTTAACTTTATTTGGAAAGGGCAACACTTGACATTTCAGTGAACTGATAAACCTGTGGACCTCCAAGTGTGGCCTACGTGTAGCGGTACTTCCCCCCCGTGGAGAGAACTAACACAAAATAACAAACTTAATGATTAAATCTCCTGAAAAATCTTTCTTTAATCAACAGACAGCATCTCACAATGACGTTGAGGCGCAGTCAATTGAGCTTTCCGAGGTCGGAGGATCAAAGCCAGTTTTAAACAGTACGTATTTTTGATTTAGAAACGTTAAATAACTTTCCAATCTGATTCTCAAGTTCTTTTGTGACTAATGTGTTTTGGGTTGCTGTGCTTATAAGTTACAAACCCTTTTTACCTTCTCCACTATCCCCACCCCCTCCTCCCTTGTTATTTATTCAGCTTGTAAGCATCTTATCGTGATCTCTCTTTTAGACAACCATGAAATCCCGACAGAAGTTTCAACCGAGGATATTGATTATATGCCCATGCCTCCGGAATCTTCTCTATTTATTTTCTCTACAACAAACATGTGAGTAGAAGAATTCTGCTGTAATTAAAACCCAGACATTCGCGACTTTGGAAGTGGGAAGGGGACTAGAACCGAAAGCGTCCCGTATTTCTTTCCGGGATCGTTCCTGAGGGCGCGCCGGTCAGCTATTGGCCAGTTTTTTACCTGTCCCAGAAGTCTTTGCGAAAATCAACTCGGCCCAATCTTCACCTCGTTTCAAAGGTGGTGAATACTGACCTGGTCCCAAGGGACCAAGGGAAACAGGTAATTTTGGTTCCTAAAGTCGATCGGTCATCTAAACAATAGACAGCTTAAGCAGCATCGACAACGACGAGGGCAATGAGAAGGGGAAAAATGCAATAGGTTTAGATTAGAAAAAAAAAAACATTGCATTGCACGTGCATGCACGCTTTTTTGTATGTTTCTTTGCCGTCTTGCACGACTGCGACGTGAAACCTCCTAATTTCATGTTTTTTGGAGGACGTGAACACATTGCAACCTGGTCAGAAATTTTGGCGGGAAACAGTTTCATTGTCTGTGACCTCGAAGAAGTCAGAGAGAGCATGCGCTCTTGGGAAAAAATCCATTCATCAATTATGAGTATACTCTAAAATTCGAGTATAAATAAAGTTTATGTTATGTAAAGCCTCTGGCCCCCTTGATTTGGTGTTAATCCCAACAGTTTTATGTTTAAACGTTCTGTTTCTTTTCAGAATCCGAGTCATCTGTTACAAGATCGCCACCAATAAGTACTTTGTCAACTTCGTTTTGATTCTGATTATCGTCAGCAGTATTCTTTTGGCAGCGGAGGATCCACTCAACGCAAGCGCAAAGAGAAATCAGGTGGAGCCTCTTTAAGTCTCTTTAAGATCCGGTTTTGAAGAAACTTCGCATCATTAAAATCAGTCTTGAAGAGTTAGTCTGCTGGAAAAGTTTGCCGAAACACGTTTGATTTGTTCAAAGAAAGCTCCCACAAACGCATTCATCATTAAATTCAAATGCAAGAAATATAACTTACAGTGTTATGAATAAGAGTTAAAGTAACAGAACCATTTTTTTTCCTTCTCCCAGGTGCTCAACTATTTCGATTATTTCTTCACTTCTGTCTTCACTCTGGAAATTCTTATTAAGGTTCGTAACGCATATATGTTAATGGACACGCCAGTTAGGTCACGCGAATATATGCTCGCACTTTGCCGCAATGCTCTCCTGCCTGAAAAGAAGTGAACCAAATGAAATTTCATGAACGTGAATAAATGCAGCATAAAGTAATACTGAGTGGTGTGTCTAGCATGGAAACAAACTACAGAATTTTAAATCTTTATAGGATTGATTGTGCAATGAACCTTTGATTCCCCATCATCTTCATTTGTGCGACTCTACTTAATGACTACTCTCTCCTGTCCCCAACGTGGCCGTTGTTGAGAGTTCCAACTGTAAAACCTTTGCTGACTTTTCTGGCACAGTGTTTATCTCAACATCTCTTTATCTTGCAGTTTGTTGCTTATGGACTTATTCTTCATAAGGGTTCATTTTGCCGCAGCGCTTTCAATCTTCTGGATTTACTAGTAGTATCTGTGTCAGTTATCTCTATCGTCCTCAGGTAAGTTGTTTAGTACTTGCGTGCCGCCCAGAAAACGTCTGCGTTGCAGGCTTATGTCATAGGGAGCACGCGAAATGAGAATGCAAAACTGTGCTTAGGGAACTTGACACGAGAAAGTCTCAACTTCCGGTGTCTGTCGAGAAGTTCCGGTGTCGGGTGCTTTACGTGCACCTCTTGCGCTTGAAGTCAGTAAATCCCTCGCGGTTTTTATTTCCATCCGTTCGCTGGACGATCACTAAAGAGAACATAGGCACGTTAAACGTGCATGAGCTATTTTGAATGCTTCAGTGTAACTTTAATGCTTCGGTGTAACCTTACCAAGAGTGATCAATCTACCTCTTTCATCCTAAATGTTGATTAGGTTTTTGTGCGAAATTGCGTATTGCGGTACAAAATGAAAACGCGAAACGCTCAGCTGAGTCGATCCTCAAGCTATATATTCACTTTCCTCTGTCTTTCCCTCTTACATCTGGTGCAAGTTAAACAAATCGTTAAAGTGAAATAAATTTCTACTCACCAAACGTTGATTAGAAGGAAAACTCTAAGGTTTCCTCGGAGTTTCTTAAGCCAAAATGTGACTCATCGAATACTGAATAGTTACGAAATACCATGATTTTTATCATTGTGGTAGATGGTTGCATCATCATAATTCACGAGGTTTTCACGTGCGATTCTACTCAGTGAAACAGTCCTTAACTCCAACAACTTATTTCTTCATGTTTTAAAAGCTATTGCCTCTTAAAAGACAAGAGCCTTTTTTAAGGCATTGGTTACAAAACGAAACAGGTCTTCATACGTACAAGTTACTATTTATCATTGTGAAAAGCCAATCTGCATGAGATGTACAGTCACACAGCTGGCTCGTGAAAGTGTTGGACTTTGCCCCCTTTCGTCGTTCGTACGTGAGGGAATTCGAGTAATCACACAGTAAACTAGCTGAGTAAACAGAATTATAAAAATAACTCACGCACACAATTTGCACGTGAAGGTGTTGGTCTTTGGCCCTTTTACAATTCGTACGTTAAAAAAAGGCAAATTCTTCACTACAAAATTTTCTCAAACGATTTTAAGAAATCACCTCGGCTTCAATATAACATCTGCAATTAAATTATGTTTCATGCAACGTCAAGGTTGATAACCTAACATTTATTAACAAAATTTTGTGAAACGGTCTTTAACTCCGACAACTTATTTCGTCATGTTTTAAAAGCTATTGCTTCCTAAAAGACAAGAGCCTTTTTAAGGCATTGGTTACTAAATGAAACAGGTCTTCATACGTCCAAGTTACTATTATTATTGTGAAAAGCCAATCTGCATGTGATGTACAGTCACACAGCTGGCACGTGAAAGTGTCGGACTTTGCCCCCTTTCGTCGTTCGTGCGTGAGGGAATTCGAGTTATCACACAGTAATCTAGTAAACAGAATTATAAAAATAACTCATGCACACAATTTGCATGTGAAGATGTTAAACGATTTTAAGAAATCACCTCGGCTTTACTACAACATCTGCAATTAAATTATGTTTCATGCAAGGTCAAGGTTGATAGCGTAACATTTATTAACTTCCAAGAAAATTATCAAACTGCCGAAATATATTTCTACTTATATCATGATTATTGTGTCAACTAGCTTCCTCCAATTTTATTCCCTAACGCCACTGTTTCTACTTAAGTTACGCATCTTTACTTAATAGAACGAAAAAGGTCGGTTGAACTTTGTAAGCGAGAGAATAATATTTTTAAAGCTTGTTTACAGGATTAACAATACTCGATACAGCTTTCAAAAAAATAAGCTGCCTTTTAAACTTCTAAAACCACATTTTATAGGGCGCATACTTTCGAATAAAAGTCTATATCTAAATATCAATTATTGCTTCATTGGAAGAGATTTGAAAATATATGATCTTTTATACTCTACCCAGTTGTAGCAGGTGAAACAGAAACTCACACTGACGTGCGTTGTACCGATAGCCGAATTAGGTCAGAAATGCCTCGAAGCAGCATCCACACTTAAATATGAACCCTTAAACAGTTGTATCACTGTTCACAGCGTTTGAATCATGCAGATATTTTATGTAATGCTTCCAAACACCTGTACCCGTAATAAAAGACGAAAAAATTGTGAAGGATCAAGATGGCGGTCTCAAAGTGCCCTTGTTCGACCTTTACCAATGCCATGTTTAAATAGATGCCAAGATCTCATTGGTTCCCAAGTATTAACTCATAGTACCTTCAACCTAATTGGCTCTTGCAACAAACATCCCAACATACAAAGCCACAAAGATACAAAGCCACAAAGATACATACGCTCACACCACTGACATATGAGCTATTTTTTCAAAATAGCTCAAAAAAATAGAGGATCTGTGAACAGGCTATACGCATCTTTAACTCAAAATGTTTGAAAACTTAAGGTGGTTGTGTTTTTTCTCAGGGATTCGCAGTTTTCCGTGGTAAGAATTCTCCGTGTGCTGAGAGTCCTAAGACCGCTAAGGGCGATCAACAGAGCCAAAGGACTGAAGGTATGAATACCCTGTCACGTATTGTTCTTTTATTTGAAACAAGTGGCGATTTTGACGTCGATAAAAACCTCTTACGTGACAATTGCGTGACGGATTTTCGCTTCTGCACAATGGATACCGGAGTCAAACCCTCTAAATAAAGTACTTCGTGACGGTCATGCTATGAAGATAGTTGTTTTGTGGACGGTTTTCCACGGAGAGAGCCATTTTGAAAGACTTTTTTTAGGGCAAAAACCCCGAAAACTGGCAAAATTGGCTTTTTGATTAAATTGAGTGACTAAAAGTCAAAGACCGCTAGAATTATATAATGGCGAATCGTCAACTCTTATGAAGACTGCCTGGCGAAGCTGTACGACTGTTCTTGCCAGGAAAACAGGTCTTTTTGTCGTTTTCTCTACCTAAGAAACTTAATGTTTTTCTTGACTGTTGTAATACAATGTTCTTAGCCATCTTTATTGTGTTTGCAAACATTTTATTTTTACAGCATGTAGTACAATGCGTTTTTGTAGCCGTGAAAACAATCTGGAACATCATGCTTGTAACGATGCTCTTCAACTTTTTGTTTGCTGTTATTGGAGTTCAACTGTGGAAGGTAAAGTCCTCTGACACGTGAAGTACCACAGGGTGCCTAAAATTATGATAGTACCTGAGCGTACTGTGGCTTGTTTCGCAGCATTTTACAAAGTTGAAATTGTGTGATTTATTATTTTGAATATTTATGGGAGTTAAATAGTAAATATTTTTCTCTTTTCTTTTCCAGGGAACATTCTTTTACTGCACAGACTCGGAGAAGGACTCAAGAGAAGAGTGCCAGTAAGAATCAATTCGTAGGGAGAGGTTCGGAGGGAGAGATACTTATCCCTTTCCTTTCGCGCATTCCTCCCCCTCCCCTCCCCTCTTTTTTGCGTCTGATCAATCGTGAGCTGTTTGATTTCTATCCTTGCTGAACAATAGAAAGAGCAAAGTCCCCGAAACACTTTGCTTCGACACATGCAACGCTGTACGCGACTCTGGACTCATCTAAAATGTTTGTAAGGTGCCCAACTTTGTACGCCTTTCACGTAACAGGGTTTATCTACCGCCAGAAATCGTTGCTAGCAAAATTGGGCTTGATGTAAGTTAATTATCTTTTTTTTTCTTGTCTTTCAGAGGAACATTTATAGAATTTAAAGGACCTGGTATGACAAACCCTGTGGTACGTGTATTTCATTATTCGAATCTTGATTCTTATTTTCTTCGGTGACACAGCTACGTGGTAAAATTTTTGCGTGTGATGTCACTTCACAGTCACGTTTTTTGTCTAATGTAACGTCACGAAAGTGACGTCACATCTACTTTTCACGCTTCATTAAATTACTATTCGGTTTCAGGAAATGCAGAGAGAGTGGAAGAGACATGACTTTAACTTTGACAATGTTGGTAACGCCATGCTCACGCTGTTTACTGTTATGACCTTTGAGGGATGGCCAAGGTGAGTATTCCTACTGTGTTCAAAGAAATGCAACCCCCCCCCCCCCCCCGCCCACTATTGGAAATCAATTGAGTGCATTATACGTCTGAGAGTGATTTATCAAGATATAATGCACGCCGCCTCCGTCACCAGCACTAGCGCAATTTATGGGGCATTTTAATCGAGGAACACGTTTCTTTTTATACATCTAAGCTTTTGAGAATTTATAAGAACGCTGGAGAAGCTCTTAGGGATGACTGTTGTCATGTGACTTTTTCCATAGTAAAAGGGAGCTCTAAATATTGTTACTTTAATTGAAAACAAGTGAAACCTCTTCATCTGTTGCGCCTACTGGTACCGTTTGTATTTCGGTACTTAACAATACAAAATGTCTTGAGAAAGATCGTCCAAAACTGTTTGTATGGCTATTTCTTTTTTACAGTATTTTGGAGAATTCAATTGACTCAACTGAGGCGGACCAAGGACCCCACCAAAACAACCGTCCATGGGTCGCTATCTACTACATAATATATATCATAATCATCGCCTTTTTCATGGTCAACATCTTCGTCGGTTTTGTGATTGTCACATTTCAAAGCGAAGGAGAAGAAGAGTTTAAAGGCTGTGAACTTGACAAGAACCAGGTTAGCGAGAATACTTTTGCTGTTTTGTTTCTTTGTGTTTTTGAGGCTAAGGTGCCTGTCTTGATATTAGTTCTTTAGAGTCTCATGAATAGTCTTAGCGTAAGTTCAATATGAAAATGAGCTGGAACAATAAAAAATTTAGATCAACGGGAAGGAAACCAGGTCAAGTTTACTTTCGCAAAAACTTCTAGAAAAAATAAAAAATAATGAAACAAATAATTTAAAAGAAACATAACATGATTAAGAATCCCAACTGGTAGGGGGCAAACCAGTTTCCTATTTTACAAGCGTGGTCGAGGAACAAATCTAGCTAGCGGCCAGAGCGGGACTTGAGCTCGGGGCCTCTGAATCGCAAGTCGAGCGCTCTAACCGCTCGGCCACGCTGGGAATGTTACTGGGGACAGGAGAAAAATTGGCCAATAGATGACTGGTGATCAGTAGCGATCCCAGAAATCTTGCCGAAAACTAACTCGTCCCAGTTTCTTTCGTATTTCTAAAGTGGCGAGTGGTTAAGAACCGACAGGGGTACGAATTGAGGACACCGTTTTTACGTCTCCAGCTGGAGACGAGATGGCTATTTTGACTTGGTCATCCGAGCCACACGAAGGTCTTGCCCTTTGTAGGACTATGGCAGTGTGATAGCGGTCGAACCTTCGACCACATAAATAAGATTTTATTGTTTTTTCCCTGTAATGTTTTCAGCGTCAGTGTATTGAGTTCGCTCTGAAGGCCAAACCATTGAAAAGGTACATTCCGGATAACCGCCTCCAGTTCCATATATGGCGTGTGGTGACGTCACAGGCATTCGAGTACCTCATCTTTGCTTTTATTGTGTGCAACACAGTGGTGCTGATGATGCAGGTGTGTATAACTCTGTCACGGTACTGCTCGTGGCGTGCTCTATCCGGTGCAAGTGTTACCAGAGTCACGCTATGTCGTCACACTGTGACATTTAGATTGAATTGCTGTTGCAATTAAGTTGGTGGAACGTTTTAATGTGACTTAGTCCAAGTACTCCTTACACATTGGCTGCGCCACAGACTGAACTAAACTTCTGGTTAATCCTTCTACGACACAGCGCTGAAGTCCTTGTTCTGGGCCACCCCCTGTGTATTAGGAATTGAGTACGCGCATTGTCAATTTGCTAATCAGGTTGAGGGGAAATTTGAAACGCATTTCCGGTAATTCGTTGGGTCCGTTAGGGGCCCAGAACAATGATATCGGCGCTGCTACGCATGCGTTAAATCGAGGTTAGATTTCGCCTAAGACGCAGGCTACTTATACAGCGACTTCATACCATATCAACGTACTGCTAAAGAGGTTTCATCTGAATTGTTACACCAATGAATTTTGTTCAGAGTCTTACATGGCTACATTACTAACGGGTTATGTAGCAGCTGCTCGGAAGAGAAGTCATCAGCGGTGCCTAACCCTGACCCCAAGCAATACTGAAACAATTGAAAGAATGACATGTCATTGTTTCCTGCGACCAATTAGGAGAGACTTTACGAGCAGCTCCTACACTACTCCTGTGGGAGGCACTGAGTTAACAGTTGGTAGGAAACCTAATTTCCACGTTTGTGTTTAGTTATCTATAATTGACTGTTTTCTTTTTTCTCTCCTCTTTCCCAACAGTATTATGAAGAACCTAAGTTATACACCCGAGTGTTAGATGGCTTCAATATTGGGTTTACTGCAGTGTTTCTTCTGGAGTGCATTCTCAAGCTTATAGCTTTTAAACCTAAGGTACGAGTAATAGATGCTGTGGTTCAGAGCCATTACAAAGGGGGAGGGGAGAGTGGAGAATCAAGGAAGGGACGGAAGGTTGGAAGTCATGGGGGGTACCAAGAGTGCATTCTCAAGCTTATAGCTTTTAAACCTAAGGTACGAGTAATAGATGCTGTGGTTCAGAGCCATTACAAAGGGGGAGGGGAGAGTGGAGGATCAAGGAAGGGACGGAAGGTTGGAAGTCATAGGGGGTACCTAGAGTGCATTCTCAATCTTATAGCTTTTAAACCTAAGGTACTAGTAATACTTACTGTGGTTCAGAACCATTACAAAGGGGGAGGGGAGAGTGGAAAGGGGGAGGGGAGAGTGGAGAATCAAGGAAGAGACGGAAGGTTGGAAGTCATAGGGGGTACCTAAGGAATGAGCAACAGATATGCAGTCCAGGGACGGATTTAACCTGTGTAGCACTTACGAGGGGTGATAATGGGAGGAATTCAGTAGGGAGTATTATTTATTGGAAAAGGAATAAAGAGATGGATAGAAAAGAGAGGAAAGCAGGACCCCAAGGCATGAAATAAAAAAAGGGGTTGGAGGGGAAACAAAGATTATGGAAAAATAACGGGACAGAAGTATCATTTCTGATAAGTCGTTCTCGTATTCCTGAATAAAAGCACCAGCTTCAGGCTTAAGAGGGCAAAATATGAGGTCGACTTAAAGCAAGTCTAGGCAAAATAACCATGGTGCTTTTGTTGTAAATATCAACAGTTAATGACTGAGACTAATTCTTAGTTCTCTTTCCGTAGAACTACTTTGTAGACAGATGGAACTTGTTCGACTTCATCATTGTAGTTGGAAGTATTATTGACATAACAATGAACGAGGTTTCGGTAAGTGTGAACAACTGATGTGCTTTAAGGGGGTGGGGGAAGCTTTGCCTCTTTCATGTTTTTGACCTTAGTACATGTCTTTGGTATCATCTACTAGACTCAACAACGCTCAACTTGGCAATATAAATGTAAGACATTGGTATGCATGTTGCCACTGAAGATCAGAAGCTAATCAAGCTTAAATGGCGAGTTTGATGTATTGCTGAAGCAAATTAAAGTAATAATTTACGTAAATGGTCAAGTTGATAACGAAACGAAAGTAACCAAGCTTTAAATGAAGTTAATTTATAACATCCTCTTTTTAATCTCATTAGGACTCTAAACATTACGAATAAATAATTATGTATCAAAAATTGTTAATTTTAGCGTAGCTAAGTTTTTTATGCGGCATTTTGCCAGAGTGGGAAAAGATGCAAGTGTACCACAGGCCACCCATCTTCCACAACACTTTGAATCACCCATCTATAATTTAAAGTTTTATGTTGTAAAAGCTTTTCTGTTTCAACGAGTTAATGCTTGCTAAATACTGTTAAGGGGAAAGACCGCTTTACTTCATGTTTTAGGACGTTTTTCGTCGTCATCGAGGTATTTCCGAGCTGGAATTAGCAATGGAAAGTAGTTCTGATGGACGAGTACAAAGAATTGTAAGACCATAAAGCATCATGCATTTCATTTTACTTAAACTACGCAAATACCATTAAATGTAATTAAGCGTTTAACAATGCGAGCGACTCATTGTGAGTTAAGCTTTTAAAGATTTAGAAAAAAGCTGGAGCAGGACGTTTAAATTTAAAGATGTTTGATTTTGCATGATTTAATAAAGTTAAATATGTTACATTAAAAGTAAAATAAACAAAAAATTCAGCGGTTTCATGACTTTTATTGACAGTCATCCGATCTTGGAAGGTACATATTTCGTTAACTTCTCTGAGCAATAATGAAAGTTTTTAATCAAAACGTTTCGAGGTGATTCATAATTAACACCCACTTTCCATGTAAACGCCTCCACTTATTCATATACAAGACGCTAACATACAAGCTACTGAGCAAATTCATTTCAATTGTACTGTTGTAATATGCGCCTTACCATGGTTAGTAATAGTACTATGGCCTTGCAGAGCCTGTAATTTAATCCTACGGGTGACCAGTCGCACAAGGCTACTGATCGGTGCTTTGTCTGAGTAAAAAACACAGTGTTTACTATGCTGTACCAAATGGCCCTAACTTTCGAGTCTGTTCATGAAATCCTAAAATGTGACCATTCAATTAAAGACTCCTGAACGGTACTTTCCTGCAATGCTGTTTATTACGCCATACAGGGTGGTTCTAACTTGTGATATCGTGCTGTGTTTTACTCGGGACAAAGACTTCTACATGGAGCCCAACAACAGAAAAACAGTTTATACCACCCTCATTCTGTTTGGTAATGTTGATACATGTTATTTCCTTAGAGTGAGCAAATGTTTGCTTTTGGATTCTTTCGTTTGTTTCGCGCCTTGCGTCTCGTGAAGCTTCTCAACCAAGGGTCTGGGATCAAGACTCTTCTTTGGACCTTTATCAAGTCCTTCCAGGTGAGCTTCGTTTAAAATGTACCTGTTTTTTGGTGCCGGACTACGGGTAGCCATTGTTGGCAGAAATATGTTCACTTTCTTCTCCAACATGGTGCCCGCCAATGTACGGTCATTTGAGTAGCGACAAGTAATTTCTAGATGTGTGAAGGCTCTCGGCTAGGTAGAACGTCCTGCCGAGTATACGCCTACTGCTTTGTATTTTTTAGAAGTAAAAAGAAGTAGAAGTAAGTAGAAGATAAAGTGTTCTTTCATTTGCATGATTCGTGCTTTTTGTTTTTTGTTACAGGCTCTACCATATGTTGCACTTCTGATTGTAATGATGTTCTTCATTTATGCTGTAATTGGAATGCAGGTAAGATGTAAAGTTAGAAAAAGTGGCTCAAATTCTCATTGTTTTGAGCATTGTTTTGCTCTTTTTTCTTTTTTTTTCGCGCGTGATCGAACCCAAGTTATGGGTAAAATAATGAGAGTATTTCCAACACAACTGAGACCTGCTCTCTTCCTATCATTACTGCTTGCGCCACAGAGACGGAACTAAGTCTGTCTGCGAAACAGCGCCGAAATCCTTGTTCTGGGCCATCACCCCTGTGTACCAGGATTTGATTACGCGCTATGATTGGCCTGTTGAAAATGCCATTGTCGATTTGCAAATCAGGTTGAAAGGAAATTGGAAACGCATTTCCGGTAATTCTTGAGTCCGTCGAAGGCCCACAACAAGGATCTCGGCGTTGCTTCACAGACGTTACTAATCGAGGTTAAGTTATATCTGTGACGCATGCGTAATATTTATTGTGTTTTGCAGATGTTTGGCCGTATTGCACTGGACTCAGACACACAAATAACCAGAAATAACAACTTCCAGACTTTCCCTCAGTCTCTGATGGTGCTCTTCAGGTAACGAAAACGGTTGTTGATGACATTTGCTTCAAAACTAATTTTACATTTTGTTTTCTCTTTAGTGGTAAAAATATTGATACGATTTTTCTCTTAGATCTGCCACTGGGGAAAACTGGCAGCAAATTATGTTGGCGTGTACAAATCGGGATGACGTGAAGTGCGACCCTAGAGCGGACCCGCAAGAACCCTCGGGATTGTGTGGATCGGACTTCGCTTACTTCTATTTCGTCTCATTCTATTCAATTTGTTCATTTTTGGTAAGAATCATTGTTTAGGTAGTGTTCCCTTTCGATATTAAAAGGCTGTACTTATGATGGAAAATTAAATTATCCGTCTGCACTGCAAAAGAGCCTGCCAGTATATAACTTATCAATGTACAGGGGCACCCAACGGCAATTTTCGGGAAAATATCTGTTCGGAAGACGATTTGAGAACTAGAATTTTCGGAACATTTGTTGTAAGATTTCTTGCTTGCCCGCCTCTCTTAGGATTTTCGAACATCTACAAAATGGTATAATTACCCATTTTAAACGGATATTTACCCTAAAAAAGACCACCTAGAATTTTCGGGAGCCTTTTCCTGGCTGAAATTTTCGAAAAGGTAAGTTTTTATCCCTATAATTTTCGGATCATTAGACTTTCAGCTAGGAAATCCGAACAGATGAAAAGTTTTTAGGGGATAAAAATATGCCTATATCTACTGTTTAAATACTAAAATACGTTCAACAATGCTATGTTAAGTGGTTTTGAAGTATATCCTCGTCGGGTGCCCCTGAATGTAGTTGGGTCATGCGGGCCAAATCCAACATTTCGGCAATGTACCTTATTAGTCACTCATTTACGAGACTTCCATGGTCCAACTGTATGGTTGTAAGGTAAGGGATGAGTATTATTAATGTGTGGTATATCGATTTTCTTTTTCCATTCTTCATATAATAAAAATTTCCCAATGCCGGTAAATTAACTTATTTCTTAATTTCAACTAACTTTAAATCTTTTTTGTGAGAATAATTTTTGTTGGCACTCCGGCCTTATTTATTTGCCAGACCACAAGGTTTTTTTTCCTTTCGGCACAACACAGTTTTTTTGTCCTTTTAGATCATTAACCTGTTCGTTGCGGTCATCATGGACAACTTTGACTATCTGACACGTGATTGGTCAATTCTCGGCCCGCATCATCTAGACGAGTACGTGAGGGTCTGGTCCGAGTATGATCCCGAGGCTCGAGGCTGCGTCAAGCACGTGGATATTGTAATTTTGCTAAAGAGAATAGCCCCACCTTTGGGATTTGGAAAGTTCTGCCCACATAGGGAAGCCTGCAAGGTAACGACCTACCGATTATCCCAGGGGTATTTCCTCCTGTTATTTCACAAAGTTATTTATTACCCTGCTGAGAATTTGCTGAGGCGTAAGGGTGATTATAATACAACTATTTGATCTCCTTTTTTCCTCAGCGCCTGGTCACCATGAACATGCCGCTGACCAAAGATGGGATGGTGGACTTTAATGCTACTTTGTTTGGACTTATAAGATCTTCTCTTAACATCAAAAGACCTGAAGGTAAGGTGTAGATTGGAAATCAAGTAAGTCATTAACAAGAACGAAATCCCTTTATGGAAGGAAATGATTGCAAAATGTCAACACCAACTCTTGTGGTAAAGAAAAAAAATTGCATGATTGTTCACTGCTCAGCCCTGTACTGATATGCAGTGGACTCCGTTAATACTGCAGGCTCGCGCGGCTGGGCGCAGTTGCCACGCGACGCGATCAGCGGAGTTGCGAAGGATTTTCCCCTCGCGGTAGAGCCGCCAAATAGCTGCAGCACTAGTGGCTCTTCTCGCCCGCTTATCCTGCCAGTTACGCAGGTTAGTTTACTGCTTGGCAGTAGATTTGGTCTTATTAAGGGGTGGTAGAACGTTTTTTGTGTTTATTAAGTACAGAATCCCTCATCAAGGTGATTTAAATCCAGTTTCAGGAAATACCAAAATACTTTCGGAACCTGGTTTTATTTTCTGTGCCAGTGTGCTAACTAACAGGGGCAAATCGATGCAAGACATCCAACATAGTCAATGCGATGGTTCTTCGCTCTCATTTGTTGTATTTTTTCTTTTATGTATTTTTTTTGTTTCCTTGTTTTTCTACAGGGAAAGGTTCAATCGACAAAGCTAATACAGAAGTTAGGAATATCATTCTCCGCATCTGGCCTAAGACGCCGTTAGAGCTCCTAGATAGAGTAGTGCAGCCTCCAGGGACGCGTAAGTATCTGCCACTGTGATATCAAGGTCATTGAAAATGGGAGGATTTCCTGCCTGCGAATACGAGTTGAATAGCTAGGTTGCGGAAGGTTGTTGGGAGTAGTTCTACTCTTCAACAAAATCTTTGTATGTTGGTGCGTTTTACCGGCCCGAGACAAACTTATTTTGCAACAAGTGACGTAAATCCCATGTATGGCGTGACTCCTGCGTAATTTTATCCAATTAGAAGACAGTATTAAGGCAACTTGTAACAACCTAATTTGTTGCAAGACAAGTTTGATTTTACCGTCGCTTAAATTCCTCTGATGTCTCTGAGAATCAGATTGAAATGGTCGAAATCAATTATTTTTCCTTATCTAACCCTCCCCACTCTTAAGTGACGGATGAAATGTTATTTCTTTTCTTACCGCAGATGACGATGTTACAGTAGGAAAGTTCTATGCAACCTACCTGATTCAAGAATACTTCCGGCGCTTCAAAGCGAGACAAAAGGCCCAGGACCAGGCTAATGAAGTTCAAGGGAATAGCACTGTGGCTTTGCAGGCAAGCGTTGGTGACTAAACAAGTCTGATACGACTATTATTTTTAACTGATCAAGTCTGACACGATTATTATTTTCATTGTTAGGCTGGTCTCAGAACACTTCACGGGCTTGGCCCCCAACTGCGCCGCGCTATTTCTGGTCAGCTGGGTAGCGATGATGATGAACTGTATTTAAAAGAGGACGATTCTCAAAAAGCGCAGGTAATCCCTGTATAATCGCAATTCCAGCTTATAGTTATGAAATAGAAAAAATAGAACCTCTTTTCTCTCTGTTTGACTAAGCTTTCAATTGATTGGTAATACTTTAAGCCTTCATCAACAGCGTCAAAAATTTGAACCATCTTTCACATGCCATCTTCATTGTTAATACATTAGAACCACAGCACAAACCGCACCCAAGGGAATTACTACTCCGCAGAATAGTGTAATAAACGGTCCAAAAGAACTGAGAATTCCAGCAGCAACTTTCATTTGAATGGTCTTAATGTATAACCGACCGACCGACAGATAGTTAGACCAACCTCATACCATAACCGAGACGGGTTTGTCTAAGGAGAATTGTGTTGTATGAGATAAGTAACACAGTTTTATTCTCATAGCACAAAGGTTTCTGGGAGAGTTTGAAAAATGCTGTTTCGTCATCGCCGCGTCACAGGTAAAAAGCTTTAACTGTACTCGTAACGCTTCGTTTGGTTCTATGCTAAGCGATGTTACTTTAAGAGGAAACTGTATGCTGTTTGATCAGTGTTAAGGCTGCCTGCTTTTTTCTAAATCTGCCAAGTTAAGATGACTGAACTACTGCAATTTATTGTTTGAGGTTTATTCTGTGCTGAAGTCATTACTTAGTACCTGAACCCAAACACAAAATTTCAATGCTGAGCTTTAGAGTTATGAAGAATATATCGAACAAATTTCATCAGCGAACACTATTATAATAACCATAATATATTTTTTGGGTGATTACTGCAGGCATAGTATCATCTTTTTCAAGTTTCAATTCATTTCCAAGCTTGCCATCCGTTTCAACCGACGAAACGAAAACGTTCTAATGTCTTAATATAATCTTAAATAGCACAACTGTACCATTATTTTTTGGAATTCAATTGAAGCCAAGAATGGTTTTAGCTTTTTAAAAAGATGGAAAATAGCGTGAACTAGTATAGCTTTCTTAATATTCTTTTTCCTTTGCAGCATGAGAACTCCAAACAGATTTACACGTCCTGCCTCTTTTCGCCTTTCTGCTTTACTCCCCGGCAGTGGGAGTCTGGTACAGGCCAAGAAGAAGAGTTCGTCCATGTCGAATCTCAGTGAAAAGATGGTATGTGACAGAAAAAAATAAATACTTCTTCCTGCGCTTCTGAGATGGGATTTTTAGCCACAATACTAAAGGTATAGAGGAACTTTAGATTCGAGGATGGCAACGGCGGCAAAAACGTTGCTTTAAAACTGAATACGCGTTCTTTCAATCTCCATCGCGATTATTCCAACTCATTCGCTTTGTCAAATGTAAGCCAACACTCCTGAGTTGAATTCTGAACAACCATATCCATGTTTAAAAAGAGACAGAACATTTCCACGTCGCTTGTTTAGGTTCTCCATCGATAAAACGTGAAAGTAAGTATTTTCACGTCTCAGTAACGTTGTAGTGATGGCAAAGAAATGAACAGGAAAGTTTAATGCACCTGCAAAGCTGTTGTTTTGCTTCAGTATTAAACCTATCGCTTTTTGGCGGTTTTCATTGACGTCGCTGTAGTCAGAACTAAAGGTCCCTATCGGAACTCGGTTTTTATTCTACCGAGTCGCCTGTGTCACTGACAGAAACTGATAGTTAGTTACCCGAAGAAAATACAAAGTAGTCGATTCCAGTTTTGCGAACGATCTCTGCAACGCTTCATTAATCTAGAAACGTTTTCCCCTGTAGTACAACATGTTTGTTGTATCATGAATCGCATTTCTTCGATTCTACATTCTTTCATTCGTTTGAATATTTTTTCCATTCATTTTCAGCATACCGAACTTTTCAGCGAGAAACAATTTCTTGTTCCCGGGACATCAGGGGACGAAAACGCGAATGAAAGCGAGGCTGGTAAGCCTTATCATGAACTTCCATTATTAAGAGAACCGGATGATCTGGCTTCTCTTCCTGCAATAAAGGGTCATTCTGGCGTGAAGGCAGCTACAAGCTTACCTTTACCCACTGCTGGCCATATACACGGGCCAATAGCATATCTACGACAGCGTAGCAGGAGTGAAACCTCGGGAGTCACAGTTCCTTGGCCTTCACCGAGAAACGTAGAAAAAGGGTCTTATTCACCACGCGACATTGAGCGAGACCGTACGGGAAGTGTGAAAAGCCTTCTCGAGGAAGCACTTATCGACGAAGGAATATCGATTACCGTGGACGACCCACTTGTTAGGGTTGCCGAACAGGAAATTGCCGAAGCTTTCGACGTTTCCGAAGATGAACTGCACGAAGCTGCTGGAAAGATTCTAGCAGACGCTAGCAGTCGTCGTGAAGTAGGCGACGAATCATGTAGCGATAAAGAGTGCCTCGGCGACGATCGCACCACCGCGGAGGCCGACAGTCTCCGAACATCTCCGAATGTGTCGCTTCGGTGGTCGGGTGGAATTCAAATGGTACCCGACAGCGAGTTGGTGATCACAGATCTGTAACAAGTACAGCTAAATGGAAGCGGTGTTAGTGCAAGGAAAATTTTGCGCGTCGTGCAAGAACCTGTCCATGACACGTGACCTTGATGCGCTCATGCTATTGGTTGAGGGTCTTTTCATTTCAGTCCGACCCGTCAGTTGTGGAGACTGATTCAAAACAGCGTATTTCAAAATGGCAGCTAACGTATAAACCGCCTGTCAGGCATTATTGATACCAGGTTCCATTTACGGAATTTTGGCCATTTAAGAGCAATGAGATCTTAACATCATAGATATAAGTTTGAATATCCAGTTTACTGTGGTATTTTTTAAAGGAAAGAAATATTGTAACTTACCTTTTCGCTTGCAAGGCTCATGTCTTTGCAATACACAGTCAGATATTTTAAACTTAATCATTAAACTTGTAGTAACCTAAATTAATTAATCTTACCCATATGTAGAAATTAGGGACAGACTTTTAATAGGCTAATGTGATATTTATTGCACAGTTTCTTTGTAATATTTCTTATTGCCTGGTTAATGCGGTTTTCCTTTATAAGGGATATCCGCAGTATCAATCAAATCTTTGTACTGAATTTACGCAGAAGAAATTTTTTTTATTTTCTTTATTACTACTATTTTTAGGAATTGCTTTAAACTGAAATTTTTGTCTCCAAAAAATGAGGAAATCTACAGAGAATCTTTCCTTATGATTTATATTTTAGTCTAAAACCCTTCAATCCCTAAAAGCTAGCAGCATTAATTTCTTATTTTCAGTTCCAGTTACTTAATCATTGAAAGAGGTCCTAAGATTGATAGTCGGTTGCGTTTCTTGACTGCTGTAGTTTTGCGTTGCTTTTCTTTGTGACTGGCTGTAAAATCTCACCGTGCACCAATTTCTCAACCAATCAGAACAAAATCCAAACCAGTTGTGCGTCACAAAACGTGCCCGGGTTGCCTTTGTCACAATCGCTTTCCAGTACTTGGCTCAGGGGCAGATCTAGGGGGGGGGGTGCAGGGGGTGCGCACCCCCCCTCTCCCCGAGATGACCTGCGGTTTTCTAATACAACTGGTATTCTGCAAAAAAAAAAACTATGTGGTTGATTGGTGTTGAAGTAGAGCAAGAGACTAGTGCACCCCCTCCTAAAAAAAATCCTGGATCCGCCCCTGTGGCTGCATGCACTTTATTCGAAGATCTGATTGAATTTCTCTTTTTCTAATGGGGATTGAAAGGTTATTTATGTTGTTTTAACTGTAGTTATCTTTTTTTTTGAAGAAGGAATTTAATTTAGTATATTGTTTCAAAACTATGAAGTGAATTGGTTTTTTTTTAACGCGAAATACATTGTAAAAACAAAAACAAAGACGATTTAAGGTTAATTGTAGTGTTGAATATTGCTTAAATGTACGCGCTTAGAAGACAAAATTGGATAGTTTTGTTCCTTCTCATAGAAACCCAAAACGAAGATAAAAGTACTTTAGTAGTTTTTTTCCAAGGTGGCATAGTTAAGTGCTTCGCCGTGTATGGTCATAGAGACTGTCGGGAAAGGCCTTAACTATTTCCCTCGGGATCAGATAGTTCGTGTTAATTGAATCCCTCTAATTCCTTATCTAACTTTTGTGTCTCTTGTGATGGATAAAAGGGTACTGCATCTATTCAACACTTCAATGAACCATTGTATTCAGAAGATATTTTTGTAGCCTGATATATTTATGCCTAGCTGAAATCGTAACATATGAACATAGATATGGTAGATAAGATTTTTATTATACGGCTGTAGAGCGTTTTTTTACCGGGTTGTAAATATAGATTTTAATTTTTCATAAGAAAAGTCTGTGCGCCTTCAAGGCAATATATGATAAAAATGCTGAAAATATGAGATTCAATCTGCAAATAAAGAGTATTTTGTAAATATGTTGTGATGAATGTATGTGGAAAAATTATTCAACTTTTCCGGGACCCCATTACCCTTAGCTTGTTAAGGAATAATATTAATATATAGATTTAACCAAGGCTTTAAGTGAAGCTCCCATAAATAAATCTATATTTTACTACAGACAGTAAACTTGTAACCATTGGAAAGAAATCCACTGAGAGTTGAGCCTACGATCAGGTGAAAACAAGTAACTTGTTAGCGGATAATTTAAAAAAACATGCAACTTGATGGGTCGACACCAAAGCCCACGTTATGGTCATGTGATACTGGTCAGAGGAAAATGATTGAACAGAAGACATCGCACCGAAAGGTAGAAATTTTATTATTTAACCTTGTCACAAATGAAAGGCTATACGTAAACAAGTTTGTGGCAATATATCAAACTTGATTAAAACTTTCTCTGAATTCCTTTACCATGAAGTTAAATATACATACATGTTACCTCAGCTTCATTCCAAACATTGGAAGAAACTTACAATGCAGCACTTGCACAACCAAATGCTGTAATAAAGGCAAGATGACCTATTTTCAAAACCTTACTATGACTGTTTTTATCTGAGATAATACACAGACCATTTTTGAAGACAAGGAACTTAGCTTTCCTATAGTACCCGCTAGCCATTTCAAGTGGCATAGAACACACAAAGAACTTAGGGGGAAGAGGAAAACTGGTGATTTGATCATAAGTCCCATATTTGATAAGCAATGCATGATACCCTTTTACCACCACTAGCTAACTTCACAACTGACTTTTTTCTTCAATCCATTACAGCAAAGCTTTCCTTACGCTAACTAGTTCCACATGAAAAGAGAAAGATCCCATATATACCCCGAGTGGCTTTATTCAAAAGGCCGGGATGGGGAGCAAACACTGTACAACTGTAAAGCAGTCTTTCCCTTTTTGAACCCTTCAAGTCCCAAATTTGACTGACATAAATTTTCTCCTAACAGTGCCGAGACATCATTATGAGAAAAGATCATGAAAACCATTAAAGTAATCACCAAAGGGAAAATGCTTTGACCTTTTATCAAATTCTCTCAACTAAATATTTCATGAAATGTATGGAGATCAGTTGGGAGAACTTATATGCGGATACTGGGGCTTAAATAATAAAATTAAAGTCTTTGATAGCAAACTAATCCCCCTATCTCATAATAACGAGCTAGTGAAAGAAGACAAAAATAGGCCGCTAATCAGACTCTGGGGCTGCAGCTTTTGCAAAAGTTTCAAGTAGTATAAATTTCAGAAATTTTAATAAATGAACAGGCAGTCTAGAAAATCTTTCATTTAAGTTATTTAGAACTACAAAACTAATCAGAGCTCGGTGTGTTCTTTTTTAAGCATTTCAATCTTCTTTATAAAGTCTGATTTTTCTAAACATCCAACACAATCTTCGTCCCAATCACTCAAGATCTTTTTGAGTTGTTTAACTCGCAGTTTCTTTAAGTCCACATTATTCAGATCAATCTGCTTGTCTGCAACCATGAAAACAAAGTGCATTAGTTCCAGAACGTTGCAAAAAGTTTGAATAATCAAGAAGACCAGTCAGTCGAGTTTCGCTGTTACCAATAACAGACCCAGGATGCAAAGATAGTCAGTCTTATAGTTTGCTGTTCGGGAAAGATATAACTAGCACGTACAAGCTCAAGAGCCATATTCAATTCAATTCAATTCAATTCCTTATTTCACACTATATAAGATATTTACATTAGTGTATGTAGGTAGGAAAATAAAGTAGCTGACAAACAATAATTAACTAAAAGATATTAAGTTCATTTGTGTACAGTGTCCAAAGTAGCAAGAGCTTTCTTGTTGGACACCATCATGTTGAAATAATTGGCAGCAGTAAAGAGAGGAATAAAATCTCAGATAATATCAGTGATAGAACATAAAAGCAAGGTCAGATTTGGTTGGTTAGAAGACAGGACTTCCATTCTTTCTTAAACTTATGATATGGCAGACACTTGAGACCAGGCAGTACAGTCTCCCAGATTTTTGGAATTTTTTGGATTTTAGCCTAGACAGGATTGATTACAGCTCTTCTGTAAATTAAATTCTCCAAAAAACTTCATTTTCCTGTTGGGGAATTCAGTAGTCCGATACGAATATCCTCTAGCCTTGGGCTATCAGACACTACTTTATTTGCATGCTGAGACCACATATTGATTTTCTCACTCACCATATTGAAGCTCACAGATCTGTGCATCTTGCTTTTTAAGCTTCTCACAGATCTTGTCTGCTGGCATGTGATAACTCAGGGGCTTGACAACTTCCTTTAACATCCCAGTAGCAGCATCAGCTGTTCCTCCAATGTAGTAACACTAGTGAAAAAAATAATGCACATTATTCCTGGGGGGAAGGTGGGGTGGGGCAGGCAGAAGGAATATACCTGGTGGTGCCTCAGTGAAGTTGATTAACCCTTTAAACACTAAGATCAAAATTTGAATTCTCATTTGTTGTCCCTATTCATTTCCTACAGAAATAGAGGGAAGAAGTTGATAAAATATCGAGCCAATTCATCTTGCGTGATCATGTCGGTAATTCTCATGACAACTCTGTTTTACAAAGAATTGATATTACAAGGAGAAATTTGATGCTGATCACTCTTAGGGCTTCTTAAAAAGGGTTAAAATAGATAGCAGAGGCCAGGCATTACTCGACTTCTCAACCACAGGCAAATCCAGTTAATTGTTAATTATCACTATTCACAGTGTACTGCTTTTAAAGTATTATCTGCTCCTTTCTTTTAAGCAACATAACAGAGGAGAGGAGCTTATGATTCAACTATGTACAAGACTGAGCCCTGGAGTACAACTCTCATTCTTCCCACGCAGCATGTTGATGTGTCTAAGCGTAAAGATCCATTAGCTTTCAACAGGGTTCTTTTACTTACAAATCTGTTCTCTTTGGTTTTTGCTTTCTTGCAAGTTGCCTTTAACTTGTCCTGGATTTTGGTAAGATCTGACAAGTCATCACTGGATAGTTTACTGGCAAAATTAGTAAGGAACTTTATACAGACTGAAAAACAAGATCAAAACATTTGGCTCTTTTATAAGAAGGCATAATCATTAACAGGGGGTCAACCATGCTCGGAAAATAGGATTTTCAAACATCAATTTTTTTTGTAAATTTATACATATTTTTGTAACAGATAGGAAGCATCTGGCCTATTCCCACAAAAATTCAGCTGGACAATTGACATAAAAAACTGTTATAAGTATAAAACGTCACACACAAAGCATAGTATCACTCGATGTCTTGACCAAAAATGGCTAAATTTGAATAAGCATTCTCCTTCTTTGGAATCATGTTTCACTTTTTACCAACCAGGTGTGTTTGGTCACCATTTTTTTTTACGTTCGGCGTATCCACATATACCAAAGCTGATTTGCATTTTAAGATCAAAATTGATTTGGACCCAAAATTAAACTCAATCAAGTTGAAACTCAGATTATACTCTGTCATAGAAATCCTGATCTTAATTCTATGTACCTAGTCAAAGTCGCAAAGCTGTAAAATAGATCTGTTTATCAGGTTAAAAGGATTCTGATCAAAAGAGATTCCTGCTCTAACTTTATCCATACGTGTCGAAAAAACAGCTGAAGTCTATCAACTACATGAGATTTTGCACACTGACCTTCGCAATCACCGTCCTTTAACTTCGCTTCTGCTTGCCAAAGGTGGAAGCTAAGCAAGGTGTTTAGTGACAGCACAATAAATAACCACATAACAAATGGAAAGAGCTTAGCCGATCTAGATAAAATTGTTACGACTTCAAACTCTTCTCTGAACGTTTCAAAAAGTACCGGCTGATTACGCAAAATGCCAATGCTTGTGGACTAGTTGGCGCCTTCTGATTGGTGGAATCATCGATACGCCCGCAAACTAATGACCAGCAGTCTTTTCCAAAATATTATGAGCCTGCTTTTTTCTTGATCAGCGTTCATTCCAATGACTTTAGTCACCAGGTTTTCCCGAGCTTGCAGACGCTTCTCATGTTTATTGCTATGGAAATAATGGAACGTCGAGAAGTCGAATGCGCATTTATTAGCTTCTAATTTTCTGGATATCCAAGGCCATGGAGAGAACGATGTTAAAGAGAAGTAAAATAGTCAGATGAGATGTCGCTTTCCTCGGTGTTACCGGCTTTACCGGGTGTTTATACCCAAAAGAACAACGTGAAACAAAGGTGAGTTTGATCTTAAGCACTGGATGTCATGAAGTTAAGCATGCATGCTTTACGATGTTTACTTTGTGCTTTTTCTTGTATCTTTATGGGTTTGTTTTGCTATTTTTCATTCAGTTTTTAATCTTGCAATTTGGTTAACTTGCCGCTGAGTTTTACTTATCCAACTGTATCCTTGCTTGCTTATTAACAACTACACATGTTAGGTGCCTTAAATCTGTTTGTGCACATTTCAGTTAGACTCTTGTTTACTTTGTCATTGATGGTTCATCTCATAAGCGTATTTCTCTTTTTTGGTGGATCCTAAATGGTATCAAGTTTTCCCGTTTTGAACAAGGAAAACCTAAGCCCAGAAGAAATAAGTATTTTTATCAGATTGAAAACCAAGCAATGGTGTTCATGTATGGCAGAAGGTTGACCTTCATACAATTAATTTTGTTTAAATAAACAATATTTTATATTGCTCAGCATGCGCTTTTATATTTGTTTGAAACACAGCAGGTCATTTCTTAATTAAATGGACTGTCAACATTCCCACCTGGAAACCCCCTGGGTCTCGCGCCATCAGTCACGCGTGTGGCCATTTGCGTACAGAAAAAAGAGAGACTGCTCGTAGTCTATTAAATTCCAGTCATTATGAATTTTTTGTGTGCCATTTATACACATGAACCCATTAGTTAATTATTGTCGATTAATTTGAAATATTTGTTTCATAATTTATCCCTAAAAGGCCACTAAAGAGAATGAATACTGAATTATTTCATTCTTACAATGTAATTAAGAATGTTGCTGAGTGTGATGTGTAATTTTTTTAGGCTTATTGACACAACCAGCAATGCTGCCAGCTCTACTCATTCCAAGAAAAGTAAGAGTAAACATCACATTGATGCAGAGAAGCAGAAAGCTGAAGCTGAAGCTAAGGCTGCTAAAGAACGAGAAGAGGTAAACACTTGCCTTTGCTAAGGATGGTGTTAAGGGGGGAAGGGATGGAGGGGCAATCCTATAATGAAAAGGTGGGAATACTCATCGAAAATTTAAAATCAAACCCCTAAAGGAGACTACCGTATTTATTCGGTTAAGCGCCCAACCTTGAATTAGCGCCCACCTTGAGTAAGCACCCATCCTAAAGGCAGAAAAAGTTAATAAGCGCCCAGCCTCGAATAAGCGCCCACCCCCACCCCACTCCCTCCCACAAAACTCCAATAAGAGATAATAAGAGACCCTCCCTAAGACGGAATTTCCTTCAGAGTACTTTAGAGAAACCTTGCTTTGTTACATCTTCGCTTTTTGTAATTAGCATTTACTGTTTTGTTGCAAAATATACTACTACACTTGCTGAGAATGGTGAAAATTTAATAAGCGCCCAGCCTCGAATAAACGCCCACCTCGAATAAGTGCCCACTCTCAAGGTCAAAAAATTTAATAAGCGCCCAGGGCAGTTAACCGAATAAATACGGTAATCAGTGTGTGGGTCAGGCTTTATTTGACCTCTACAAGAGGCCATACTCCAGCACAGTATAACAACATTTTGTTACTCCCAACCTCGAGCAATACCTTTATGGGCAAGGAAAATTAATTTTCAATCCTGAAAACCTCAAATAATACCAAAACCTACAATTTCTACCCCTAAGCGAGCTGGCTTAAATCTGCACCACTTTCATTCCTGTTCCCTTGGGGATGGTGTTCAATGATGGGGCCAAGGGTAGTGGGGGGTACTTTGGGCGTGGCTCTGCAGGTACACTGTATATATGTTACGGGTCAAAATTAAATTCAGATTAAAATTTTTTAACCTAGGTTGATTCTCCATATTTTCTTTGTCTCCTAGCCCTACTGTAATTCATGAATAATTAGGGCTGGGACAAAAAGGAAGAGAATCAACCTAGGTTAAAAAAATTTATTTAGATTTAAATTTGACCTCTAAAGTTAACCTTCAATTATTGAAGGTTAACTTTGGAACTCCTTCCATACATTTCTGTTTAATGTCAAAATAGCTAAATGAAAACAATTAACCTCTTGATTTAACTGTATGCCTGTTCTGTTCTATATTTTGCATGTAGCAATGCATCCGTCTGTACCAAATGTGGTCAAAACTCAAACAAGATGAGAAGGATGAACATTATCAATATCTGAAGGAAAGGGTCTCCATTCAACATGAATTAATCAGAAGACAAGACATTCTGTTTAAAAATCGCCAGGCAAAAATAGAGCAAAAACGATGGCAGGTATGGTGATCGATAGCTTATAGTATTTTTATCTTAGTTCTAGTTTTTTGATGCCACAAACAATTTTTAAAAACTGAAACAGTTTTTATTAAACCATTCCAGCCTTAGCTAGTATTTTTAATCTTTATAGTTCTAGTTTTAAACCTTAGTTGTAGTCTTAGTTTTTAGCCATATTTTAGTTTTATTTTAATGTAATTTTGTCCTTTATTTTAGAGGACCCTCATGAAAACCACCTTTAGGTGATTGGATCAGGCCTCCTCTTAAAATATCCTGTATTATTTATTATTATTTTATTAATATAATTACCGTAAAATTCTGAAAATAAGCCCCGGAGCTAATATTTTTCAAAGGCCCTTTTCGAGGGGATTATGTTTGGAGGGGCTTATATTCGGAGTGGCTTATGTAAGGAGGGAAATTTGCGTTTAAAAATCAATTGGGCTAGCCATTTCTAGGTAGGAAATTTACCTTTTTTCTTTGTTTTACTTTGCATTTGAGGGCAATTTCCAAGTGCAAGCCCCCGGGAGGGGCTTATATTTGGAGGGGCGATTTAACGGAGGGTTTTTTGCATTACGAGTTTGAGGGGCTTATATCTGGAGGGGCTTATACATAGAGGGACTTATTTTCGGGATTTTGTGGTATATTATTAAGAACCTAAGACTTCAGGTTTGCTGTACATGTAGTATGTGATGGCATAATGTCATTATTCATTGTTTTATCTGCTTAAAGAAGGCTTAGACTGATGTCAACAACTTTTGTATTGCAAACCACATAATACCATATTATTAATTATTTAGTTGATTTCTTAGGACTAAATTTTATTATGAATAATTTATTATAAACTTTGAATCCTTTTATTTGCACCAATTTTCCTCTAAAATGAATTTTCAGTTTTAAGAATCAAAAAAGTGTTATTTTCAGAAGTGTTAAAAATATTGTATGCTTTGTTAGTTATAGTAATCTTTGGTGACTCAACTGTGTGCAAAATGTTAGTAAAACATTTTGCCTGTCTGGGGTCTAGTTAATATTAGATGCATGGTTTCTTAGTAACTTGTTTTACGGTATGCAGGTCTAAACAATCCCTTATTTTTTATGTAGTTGAAAGAAGCCAAACGCTTATCAAGAATGGCCAAATCAAAGGAGTATACAGACTTTGTTAAAGATGTGTTAGGTAAGGGTATAACCAATTTTTTAAAAAAAAATAGTGTTGTAGAATTTATGCAAAGCAGTCAAACTGTACCTCATTGAAGCAAACTAGTTTTTATTGCATATAAAAAATAACATGTGCCATCAAGGTGTCTCAACTTAATATAATATAGAAAATAGTCATGACAATTTTGTGATCCACACACTTGTATGTATAAAAATAACATTTATGCATATTTCCCAGGTTCTCAAAATGTCAAAATTTAAAATTTAAGTTCTTTGCTATTTATATGGGAAGCCATTGTAAAATCGAATGTATAATGTTCTTCAATCTCACTCTTGCTGCAATGTCAGTTTATCTGGTTTGGAAAGTTCATTAATATAAAGGCGTTTTTGTTGAGAAACAAGTGAAAAACTTTCAGAAGGCATTAAGACTTAAAATAATTATTAGTCTGTGAAAATTGCGGGGAGGAAAAGCGAACCTTTCAAGCTAATCTAAAATCTTAAAGGACCTGCTTGAATAGTCTCAATACTAAATTATGGTTAAAAACCAGTAAAAGGCGCCTAAAATCATCAATAAATCCTTTTTTCTTACCAAAACTGATCTCTTTCACGTTCACAGCTAAAGACAGGAAAGAAGCCCTCAGTTTAAAATCACATGTACGTGTTATTAGCAGTCATGAACCTGGACACATGACAAAGCTATCATCCGACCAACGTAACAGTTATACGAGCTCCAAAACTCAATCTCCAACTCAACTCAGTCTAGGGAGCAGTCATGGTACGGGATATGAGAGTGCCTTATTGACAGATAACTTCAAGGAACTGCTCCATGATCCTGTTGATATTCAGCTTAAGAAGTTATTAGGTTCTGAGGCCGAGGATTTTTTGCACCCGACATTCCGTGAAGGAGCTAAGAAGACACTTAATCCAGTGGTGGTGAACAGAAAATGTATGTTACTCGTTTGACGTTGATCTTCTCACGAGTGACCTATGGTTTTTTCAGTAGATTTCAAAAAGAAAGCAACGAAGACAGCTCATGTCATTTCAGGATTTAATCTACAACAGAAATCAGAAGTTTGAACAAAATGTAATTCATACTGCAGCTTGATTAATTAGTCAGGACCACACGCTCAGTTTTAATAAGTTAAAATGGTTAAAGTTAAGGATTCCGATAGCCTCCCACGCAGGCGTTTTTAGGGGAGCTCGTATTTCTTCCCTCCCCACAAACGCCTTTGGGGAGGGATGGAAAACGAGCTCCCATAAAAACGCCTGCGTGGGAGGCTAGGATTCCGATTGCATGGTTAGGGAAGAAACACCCTGAATCACCGCTCTTTCACTGTTCTGATTCTTGTTAAAACGTGTGCTTTTGAGTGTCTGCGGTATTGCTGTAGCAGGTCCGCATCAGCTTTACGTAAACCGATGACATTGATGATGATGATGATGATGATGATGATGATGATAAAGATGATAGTAATGATGATAATGGATCCTCACTTATTTTCATGTGTATTCCATTTCTTTCTTTCAAGTAAGTGGCATTGGAGCAAGAGATTTGTGGGGTACCCTGAGGAACAACTCACAAATTAAACTTCAAAAACAGGACAATATGATACCCCCGGATGTTAAGGTAATGGTCTTATCATATGGGAGGGGTGAGAGAGGTTAACACCCACCACAATAAAGATGATAAGGACAGAATCGACATTACACGGGTTGTTGTAATTTTGTAAAATCACCACCGTTCTCGTGTGAAATAATGAAAGTAAAGGTTTTGTCAATGAACACCATATTTAGTTTCTATTTTTTTTTTTAAATTTGAGCTAAAATGGTAGCGTTCCTAATGCAGTTTTAAACAACTGTCCTCTAACATGTTTGTTTCATTCTTCTTTGTTCAGAATGCTTATAAAGCTTTCTTGCGAGAGTGTTTCCACAACAATGTCCCAACAGCTCGGAGAAGCTTCTGTAAGGAGGAAGATGAGGTATGAGATCAGATAAAAAAAGAGTATTTTTTAATGAATATCCTGAGTTCTATTTTACTAAACATCAACCCTTAAAATAGGCCTCTTGTACGGAACGGTCCGTCGTAGAAGAAAAACACTTTACTGGATGCAAACGACGGGTAACCGGTCATTTCGCCCCCGATTTTCGAGTCCTTTGGCGCACTTTAGATGTAATATTCCTCGTTCTATAAGCCAGAATGCAAACCAAAACAATATTCCTCGTTCTAAAAAAGGAAGCTAAGTAACCGGGGAGAAATGACCTGGGGGCGAAATGATCGGCAACCAAACGACGCAGTGGGGCAAGAACAACAAAAAGATTTCATCATTCAAAAGGCTAACATCTTTCTTTTCAAGGTTCCACTGCATTGCTTGCGATACAGCAAGATGTTTTTGTACCATGTGACCATTTTGTGCAAAGGGCTCATTCCAAAACGTAACAGCCGTAATTCAAGATCGCGGCGTCACTTTGAATTTCAGTCACTGAAGAAAACATTAATATAAATTTTCTGGATTTTCGTCGAGGCTGCTACATACGGGGAATGGCTAATTAGAGAACTTACCATCAGAGACTACAAATTTTGAACGTCAATTTCGGGGAGTCGTTACTGTCATTGTTGTTTCTGGAACTCTACGGTTCTGTACGGTTCCTGAGAAAAACTGAGCACTTTCGTAGTCAATATTAATTTTTCTATGGATCTTTATTGCGTCTTTCCTTAGAAAGAGAGGATTGTCTCATTCTAGATCAGTATACTTAATACTAACGCTGTTGTTGTTGTATAAGGTTCTTGATGAAGACCGCGCCAGCGAAAGCCAGTTAATTCAGGATATTAAGTTCACCCGTCATCGTTTGGAACTCATGTTTCGAGTTGCTCACATGAACCGTGATAAGACGAAATTACTGGTCAAAAGTATTGAACCAAAGGAACCTTCTGAGGGGACAATGATCAGACCACCGAGGTACAATCCACGGCAAATATTGGACAAGACAAAGGTGAGAGTTTTAAATTTTTAAAAGGGAGATACAACCAGTGTAAACCCTCTAATATAGTTCTATACTCTAAGCAATACGCAGGACCACGGGAAATCATCAGTCAGTTGCTTTGATTTAAGTATTTAACCCACAGTCTTAAGATCAAGAAGTCAGGTCCACTTGTACAGCACAATAAACAGTACCACAGGAAACTGCTTTGTTTTCCGTAACTTCCATTTTAATGGTCACACTTTATCCATAGACTGAGAATGTCCAGAATGATTGATTGATCGATTCATAAGAAGTATCACGTGAAAGCGAGGCTATTCAGTGGCTATACAGTGTAGCTTTAATGGTTTTAGGGTTTTGTCAGATACTTTGTTTAAAGCGTAGTTTTGTTTTCTTTTTTAGGCGCACCATCTTGTACCATTACCTGTGCTCGCATTAACAGACACAGAAGGAGATAGCCACTCCGTTCAAATACCGCCCTCCCCTCGCGAGGCCATCCTCCCACTTGAAAAGGAACAAGACCTTATCGTCGGAGGAGAGAAAATCAAGTTTCTGACAGAAGAAATGGCTACTTGTAAAGGAGAATTCAGTAAACGCCATAACGCCCCTGGATGTTCTTCAGAAATGGAACCTGTAACCACGGGTTTACCAAGAGGGATCGATATAAGAGGAACTCTGTCAGCCCCTGCTAGTAGTATGGGCGCCAGGGAAGAAAAGAAGACCCGAGGAAAGCAGTGGGAGCCACTTAGCCTAAGCGCGCTGTTGGAGTATAACGCTCCTGTTAACGCCCCCGGCGATGGCGACTTTCTTTATGGGCAAACAAAAACCTGGAAAATACAATGATAGCAGGTTTTTCGCTTTTCTCGTCTTTAATAAGGCTGGCAAGACAATTGGAGGGGGCGAGGCGAATATTAAGGCATCTTCTAGGGTTCCATTGTATCATAGTATCATGATTGTACAGGCTCGATTTTGCCGCTTAGTCGGGTACCGTTTTCCAAGGAGAGGTAAACTCCAGGTTATTCCCGAAGAGCGGCTAGAATTCGAGCCTATTCGTGTGTGGATTGAAAGCATTGCGTGACTCCAACCCGAGCGGCTGCGAAGGAACGTTGTGACAATGTAACATCGACCCAGTGGAGGATTTGTGTCCAGCGGTTTTAGTGAAAACAAGGGTTTGTGGGGGTTTCTCATTCTCGCGGGCTCACAAAACCTCCCTTAGGTCGACCTTATTTTGTATTTACCGCGAAGGAGACTGTCCTCTCACAAGTCATGACTGAGATCACCTGGAGCGGCTTGTCAAATGGGCCATAAGCATACCGTTGTGGGGTCACTTTTGTGGGGTGACTTTGCTCGTGTACGAGAGGGAGACACGCGTGTCCCCCTCTCGCGCGCTCGTTCTTTCTTGCGCCCACCACTTCCAAGTGCCTGCTACGCAGGCTAAAGCAAAATGAGTTACTTCGCGTGTGGTCGTTGTCTCGTAATCTTGGCGCACTGAAAATCACTGTCTCATTTCGAGTGAAGCTCGGGATGATGGGCTTACAGGGTAAAGGGTAAATCAGAGTCCGATTCACAGTCACCTCAGATAATGTGTAAATATCATCACTGTAAATAAACGCCAATGATATTTTTATTTATGTTTTAATAAAAATATACAGAAAAGTCATAATTCTTTGATGTGATCATTGTTCCTTTTTCTGAAGTAATGAATGATTTTACCAATTACTACAGCAAAGCCATGAAGTGGTGCATGTATACAAATGAGAAGATCGTCTCTACAGTTGGTCAGGACGACAGCATGCTTTGTGACACTGACTGCCGCCAGAAGCGAAAGACTTTCTCAAAGTCCTTCGCTTCTCATTTCCAGTTCCAGTAGTAAGGCCTGCCGCTCCCTGTTGCCGCAGAAAACATAAAAAGTCTCCTGCTGCCGCTTTTCGCGCTCGAGAAAAAGTTTGAGTTCCACTTGAGGGCGAGTTCAGTTATTCCCTGGCGGATCCCGCGCATTGAGCCGGGTGTCCTGTGCTTACGGCCGAAGTTTGTTCATCGCTAAACTATAAAAGTCCTTGCAAAAAATCAAAACACCCGTAAACCTCGCCTTTTTCTCAGCAATGTTAAGATGTAATTGCAAAGTTACGTGGCTTCAAAACAATGGCAGAAGAGAACAAGATTTCATTTGTTCAAGTGTTTCATGTGATCCTTGTCCCCAGTGCCTTCTCCGTTGATAGGGACGCGTTAGAAGACTAAGTTTCAAGATGGCCGCCACAGAGCACGTTGAAGGACATTTGGTCAATTTTGCCAGCTGAGAATGTAATTTTTCCTTCAGATGTTTTTCCTTTGCTGTGTATCATCCTAGAAAAAAATGGGAGTTACCTGGTGAGTAGCATGATCGACGATAGGGATATAATGATAATTTGTGTCAAGCTTAAAACAGCAACAAATTCTTATTATTCCTTTCTTTTTAACTGTAAAAAGTGTCATTCCTGTGGAACTACCAGAGGGCAAGAGTGGCCAGCAGGCATTTGCTATAGAAAAATTACAGAAGCGTGCAGAGTTGATGGGTGCCACCAAAACTGGGACTTGGTGTGTTAACTGTGAGACTTATCAAGCTATCACAACCTTTAGTAAGTCTGTATTTCTTTCAGATTTACTGATTAAAGGTATTGAGATTTTTGTGGGAGCAAAGTTTTAATTATCTCCTGTGTTGCCTGTGCACATTAGCAGACAAGTCAAGCTAGTGAATCTGTTTGGGGATCTCAAGGGTTTCAATAAAAGTTGAAGTAGCCAGCGGTTTGGATAAAGTAACCGACTGTATCAACAGGGGACCGATGGTCCCCTTTTCTAGTGGTGGGGGGAAGGTCTAAGCGCGTTTTGCCCAAGAAAAGTTTGAAATTTCAAGGCCCTAAAAATACAGTCTTCAGTGTTCTGGGGACTAAATTTGAGAGAAAAAGAGTGTGTTTTTCACTCAAGAAAATGTAGCTTTCAATTTACCGGTCACACAATCAATTCCTACGAGCAATGAACATAATGATGAAAACTAAATCACGTACTTTTGCACGTAAACAAATTCTGCGTAAACCTGTAAGAAACTTTTGAAAAAATGACTGAAATATAGCGTTCACATGACTAAAGCATAATGTAAAACCAGTGTGCCTTTCGGAAAACAAATCATGGTTACGTTTTCATTCATATTTTATGATATATTTTTTGTTTATAACGTTATTCAAACTAGTTGCTTCCTCGATCTTTCTTTCCAGAAGTAGCCAACCTCTATAAGAAAACTAGCCGACGTGTTTCGTTGGCCGTCGGTGCTTATTGAAACCCCTGGGATCTTTTTGATAAACGAACCGAGGTACTGCGGAATTGAGAAAAGCCCCTAGGGTCGGAGGGAGGGGGAAAAAGGCGACTTGAACGACTGAGTGAGAAAAGTGATTGGATTACGACATGATGTCTGTCAGCACCCAGCCGGCGAAATGGGGCCAATTAAGTTATAAATTCCCTCAGAATATGAACAATTTTTTGTTTGCAATTTATTATGTGACAAAGCAGCCGCAGCCAGGTTGCCCAACCAAAAAATACAATATTTTTTTACAGAATTTGCATGAAAAAGTGTTAAGTTTTCAGTGGAGGCCTGAAAGGTGTTATTCTTGTCAGGCATATTGGCCGATATGACGTCAGTTGCAAGGCAGCAATATTTTTGTTGTTGTCTGATTTCTGATCACTTTTGGTTCTTTGTTGTTTTCCACTTCAACCAACAGAAGAGTTTGATTCCTCTTTAACACCAAAACATGTCCATAATACAGTTACTTCGCTATTACAAAGATACTTACCGGTAACTTCATACAATTTCTGCATGTAATGTGGACATCCCCATATTAAGAAGATTCTGATTTTCTCTGTTGTCTGTTAATTAAGAAAAATATCTTAAAAACATTTTTGTATTGGAGTGTGCTTGAATTTGCCGAGGTCATAATTTCTTGGAAACACTATTCTGATAGGTACAACAAGTAAGCTGATTCATCTGTTGCACAGCAGTGAGTTTCCTTATTCATCATTTGCTGTATTGGAAACAGGAACCTGCCTTGTAGCTGATTCAGGCTTTGACTCACTTATGACCAAGTTAAAGACATTCTATACACCCAGAAAAACTGCCAAGATTGAGGTAACTTGATCTAACAAACCACCTTTATTGAATACCGTAAATCCTCTATTAAGCCCCCCTCCCCTCTCAAATAGGCCCCCTCCCTCAAATAAGCCCTCCCTTTTTAGGGGAAGAAATTTAATAAGCCCCCCTCCCCTCCCCTAATTTTTCTTCACTAATAAATGATAGACTTAAGAAATCAATCACAACTGTAAAACTTCATGTGGACTGATCTGGAATGGTTTATTTACCAACTGGAAGTTTGGATTTAATTCTGATCCTCGGCTGCATGACCTCCGACCTTCTTGTACTTGACCTTTTCCACTCTGCATTCTAGTTCTTTATGGAGAACTGATACCATCGTCTTTTCTAAATGAAATAAGCCCAAATACCCCCCTCCCGTCTCTTTTAAGCCACCCCCCCTCCAAGCCCTCCACTAAGCCCTCCAAGGGGTTTAGTGGAGGATTTCCAGTAAACAGAACTGTAGGCTTAATAACCAGCCACTGTTTGGGAAAATGAGTCCGCACTCATCCCCGTGTAGTAACTCTCTTCGGGGAGGATCAAAGACTGGATATGGGAGATGGCGGAAATCGAGCCTAACAGAGCTGCTAATCTAAATTCAGCTCTATCCAAGACCCTCAACATTGTTAGGGCTTACAATGAGTGTCCATTTTCTATGGGTGTCTGCCTTGTATCAATTAGTCAGCAAAAAGGTGTGACCAACCATGTACCATCATGAAGTTGAACTTTTGGTTTAGAAAGGTGTCCCTTTAGGGATAGCTGACTGTATAAATGGTTTCATCATGACCAAAAGTGTTTCCATATTTCAATGAAAGTAATCTGGGCTGTTACTTGAAGTCTGATTGGGCAGTTTTGTAGGAGTGGCTGCTGCTACTATACCTAAACAACAGATGTGATTGCCAAGTGTGAGGGCAAGGTGACTAGGCATTGATCAGTTTTTGCATTTCCATGCCAACACTGAGACAAGATTAAGACCAACGCTCAGGGCACAATATCTACCGCCTAGCAATAACCTTGACTGTGACAGGGGTGTAGTTTGAGGGCTTTGTAGGGTGCTTGTGACCCCCCTTTGGGAGAAGTATCCCTCTTTCTCTTTTGAGAAAGAACATTAGAAAATTGATAATTCAAAGTACACGCTAAAATCCTAAAATTCACCTTTGCTGAATGACATGTCGCAGCCCCCTTGTGCCCAATTTTTTTGCAAAAATTATCATAATATGAGAGCTCACTTTGTTGAAAAATATGTTGTTTTTTACTAATTTTTGTCTTGTTTGTTTGTGTGTATATTTTTTCCTCGAAGATATTAGCTACATAGTGTAGCTACACTAAAATTCGAGTTTAAATAGTGGTTATGTATGTATGTATGTATGTATGGGTCAACATGAGAATGTGATAAGCACCTTGAGTGTTGCATCATGTGACCCCCCTCCCCCTCCCCCCTTTGAAAAATTCAACCTTTACTCCTACTGGAAGCATAAATGGGTGTCTAAGTGGGCATCTCTTTTGATTCCATTCTTAGGCTAAAGGTCAGCGATATGAGTATGGAGATTTTGTTCTTAAATTTGGCCAAGTCTCTGCAGGACCAAGTTTTAAAGGACTTGTCATTGAGGTATGTGACTCCATATTTAGTAGACATTACATTGTCAAGAAGTCTGAAAATGCTTGTAGATTCTCTGACCATTTAGTCCAGTTGTGGCCCCTCTCTCTCTGTCACGCAGAGGGATGCACCACAACTGGACTACTGACCATTGCGCTCCTCGGTAAAACGTTATAGAGACACTAGCTGCAGCTGTCTGCATTAACGGGGTGTCCATTCTACAAGTATAAATGGAAACTGTTTTTAGTGAAAATTAGAATTGTTTCTGTGAATCTCAAAAAACTCCCACCCTCTCCTCCCTCCCTCTTCTCCTCAAGGCACCGCACCCCCCCCCCCCCCCCCCCATTCACTCATTTTCGTTTAGAACAAACTTTTTTTTTTTACCTGTTGTAGCTGGAATATCAACCATGTGATGACATCGCACAGTGCTGGAGCCTGATAAGTGAATTTTTAATCAGCTTCATGGACGAATCCTTTGTTCTTCCGCCCCCTCCCAAGTGCAACAACAAAACGACAGAGATGTTTTGTCCTTCAGATACCATTCTTCAATACATTGCAGTGTTCAATACTTACAGAAAGTCTATGGGTGTTGCGGCGGGCTCTTTGTCACAGTAAATCTGTGAATGTACATAAATGAGCGTGTAAACGAACCTGTTTACAACCTATGAAGGTTGAAAATCACCGGTGGGATAGGAACAGAGTTTCTGTTTGATCTCCTCTTACCGAAAGAGCAGTTTCCCTGAATCACTGAGTGCATTATTTTCTGTTTTTGTTTTTACCGCTGCGAGGACACACACTCCGTACAGAAATATCATAAACCGTCAGGGCATGACAGATGACTGTATGCGGAACCGCGCGAAGAATGTTCGCGTTAAGTATATGCTCAAGCTGTCCACTTTAGAGGGCGTTCGGTTTAGTGATAGCCAGGTTATTTAGAATCCAGATGGTGGGACGCAAAAACCCTTTAATACTCGCTTCAAAAATGTCATAATTCACGTAAACTGTACAAGCTGTAGACTTATAGTCAGTACTTGAATCAAACTAAATTGATTAAAACATGAAAAACACATTCACAGTTTATTTTTTTTCAGTGTAGGTTACTCATCGATTATTCGTTGTTGCTTGTGGAAATGCATTGAAAATGCCCTCATCCCATAAAACCGTCTCACGTGTGTACCTCAAAAAAGTCGAAGATATGTTAAAAGAGACAAACAAACTAGAAAGGAAAGCCACGGAGCAGAGCTTAAATAACCCATAGCTGGAAAAACTGTGCGGTGTAACTGCCCGGTGTGTAACTCTGCTTTAATTCTTTCAAAACAAAAGCGTTTTTTTTAGGTTATTGCAAATTTAGCCTTTATCTAAACACCGGAACTGAACTCGGACCAATAGACCACGAGAGTACACAATCTTTCAATTGTCAATGAATTTGACCACGCTCTTCGTTTTTTACAAAAACCCACCTAAAGCTAGAAAAGGAAGACCCCCCCCCCCCCCCTCCCACCTGACCTGACCTTCCACAAGACAAAAAGAGGCTCTGCTCGTGAAAAGTCGGCCTAAGGTGGCCCGAACCTATTTATATGCGTGTTGGTTATGCTTTGAAATCGCGTTTTTTAGTAGCAACGATTAAACTTATTTCTATGAATCTTCACCATCCTTAATAATTAAAGCGCGGAGTGTTATTAGCCACAATTATACCATAATTACATGTCTTGCTTAGAACTCGTGCTTTAGTTCTTTTGTAGGGACGTCTTCAGAGTCTCAAAAAGTTTCACTTTTCCGACAATTTTGTGTCCAAGAGTTCAGCGCAGATACAAAACTTCACGAGCTGGCACCGCAGAGGGGTAAACTTGGTAGACTGTAGTGTATTATGTAAACAGTACTAAGCGGAATTCTAAAATAGCTCTTTTATAAAAAGATATAATGCGCTAATTTAAGGCATGACAGATTTTGCTCTTTTAAACATGATTATATCTCGCTGGCAAACGTTAAATTGCAAAATCTGCTCAATGCATAACACACTAGAGGTTTTGACCGATCATTTATTTATTAATAGAATCGCAGAGTGCTGGCACGCGATCTACCAAATAAAAAACAACCCTCCTAAACGTCAATCATTCCACAATGTCTCCGTAACATTTTATCCGAGTCGCCTCTAAAACAGCCGAGATATAAGCGTTTTAAAAGATGTAGCTCAAGCATAATTTTGCCTCATGAATTTATTCATAGATAGGTGTCCCCCGAGGCCTTAATCATCATCACCATCATCATCCGCCATCATCATCATCAGGGTTTGTATTCACTCTTGACAGAGGAGCCCCTCCCTGGATCGATCCCACAGGTGTCTGGACGAAGTTTATAGTCCAATCTCTTGGGGTCCACTCTGTCGCTCTGATGGTCCAACGATTATCAGATAGCCGGGCAGTGTGACCCACCCATCTATACTTTGCTTCCTGATAGCATTACTGATATCGCGTACGCCAGTTTCTTGACGGATCCCGAGGTGTTTCGCTTTCGATCTCGAAGGGTAATGCCTAGCAATAGCATGCCTAGGCCATATTGTACGTCATAAAATAAAAAGTATTGACCAATGACCTTGCGCCACGATTATAAGAAACAAATTCTTTTTCCGCCTTTAAAAATGGCGAGCGAACTTCTCGATCAAGACTGGTTTCAAGATTACAAAGAGAAAAATGATTCGCTTCAACGATGCCGAACACGTGTGGAAGAGAAGGGCTTTGCAAGAGTACATGGTGATACGTTAGAGAAACGAGAAATTTATGTAGATCAATTGTTAAAACCATCAGATGCAAAGGATTTGAAGAAGATCAAGTTCTTTAGTCGGGTGAGTTTTGCACTAAATTGTATGTGAATTTTCATGCCTCTCGATAGTTAGTGGATCCTAACACAATTTTTTCTTCCTCTGCAGATCAGCAAATCTATCGCGGACCGTTTCCTCGACTGTGGAGGCTGCAATGATGCAGAACTTAAACCTTTCAGTAAAACCGGATGCGATGCCAACCCAAAAAAATGGGATACGTCTTTCAGTGACTTCATCAGAAAGTTCAGAGATTACACCAAGAGTGATAGTAGTGAGCCTGAACCCAGTGAGTCCGACAGAAGTGAGTCCGACGGGAGTGAGTCCGACAGGAGTGAGTCCGAAGGTCCTACTCCGCTTAATGTGGCAGTGGGGGAGCTTATTGTTGCCGTTGAAGACGTTAAACCCCGAGGTGAACGTGATCTAAGCTTTCTTGATAGCAAGTTTCCACTGTTTGGTTTCATGAGAGATAGCAAGAAAGAACCTAAGATGTATCTTTGGCAAGGAATAGCTGACGCCATAGCGTATAGTCGGAAGCTTGAGAAGTATGTCGTCGTGGATTTGAAAGTAGTCAACGATTTGTCGGATTATTGGAAAAAAAAAACCTATATATGCGGGCAGCATTTGCATCAGTGCTTGGTTTATGCAAAGCTTTTACAGCTGCATATGAACCTTGATTACTTGCCTCCCAGCCTCATAGTAGTCGTTCATCGAGCCACTGGGAAAGAAGGATTCTTCCTGCTGTTTAAAGATTACCCTGATGAGTGCAAGGAGAGGCTTAATGACTACGAGTGGTTCAAGACGCCCAAAGTAAAACGCCGTCCTCTTAAGCTAGAGCCGAATGCTCACCTGGAAACTAAGAATCTTTTTCGTGAACATATAAAAGGACTGAGAGCCGTATCAGTTAAACCAGAAATACCACTCACAAAGATTTTTAAAGAAAGCGCCACCGTGAAGGACCTCCTGAAGGCCCTGGGCTACGATTCCCTTCAACTCGTGTAACTGCAGTATCAACAATTAGATCTGATTATTGTCTGCTTTAGTCTAGTTCATTTCTAATGAGCAACCTCCTATTCATCAAATATAATTTTACACTCAACAGCGGGTATACAATCACTGTAATCATTCAGTAAGTTGAGTATCAAATGCTTAAATACCGATATTGTTTCCTAGCTAAATGCCAGTCGATTGAAGACATTTTTCACAGCTTGGTTCTCTTTGTAAACAGAAAGATCTCGAAAGATCTAAAGAGCTGAATTTTCGTTTTTTATTCATGTGACGTCACATGAATAAAAGCGATCATGTTCATCGATCCAAATCAGTATACTACCGTTAATTCAAATAACCAACAATGGAACGCGAGACGATAATAACAACCGCGTGATGCCACTTCCATTTCACTTCGCACCGCAGCCGCAAGAATAGAACAAAACAGGTAAGATTTTATCTCTCATTTAATTTACATTTGCAGTTTACAAATAAGAGCGTGGGTTCCCTATTCAAACACGATTGATCCGTAAGTCACCGGATTTTGTAGTTTTTATAGTGTTCCTGGAAAGCGTTTATTACATGTCGGTTCAGTTGCTGGGCATGGTAACATAATAATCAGGTGGAATATATACACAAACACACAATTTCTAACCGTAGTATACTGATCTGGATCGATGAACATGACGAATCTAAGAAAGCAAATTACAGGCCTGTCACAGTGTTACCCGTTCTTAATAATATTTACGAGAGATTACTAGCAGCGCAGTTTGGCGAATTCTATGCCGCTATTCTGTCGGACTGTATTGGTTCATATAGGAAGTTCTACGGTTGTGAAACTGCATTATTGCGGCTGACAGAGGACTGGAGGTGCATGCGTGATAGGGGAGAATTGGTTTCGATAGTCTTTATGGACCTTTCTAAAGCTTTTGATGCCATTCAGCATGACTTACTCTTGGCAAAACTCAAAGCATATGGAGTTGGCGAAGGAAGTTGCGCGCTACTTAAGAACTACTTGTCAGGAAGACAGCAGCGAGTAAAGATTGGAGATACGTTCTCCAACTGGGCGGGTACCAGAAGAGGAGTTCCACAAGGGAGCGTTTTAGGACCAATGTTTTTCAATATATTTATTAATGACTTGTTTCAGCATGTGAAATATGCAAAACTAAACGCATACGCAGACGACCATCAAATTTACTCGTCTAGCCTAGACCCACCCGCACTGGAAGAGTTCATTTGTCAAAAAGTTAATGTCGCAAATCAGTGGTATAAAAACAATGGCCTGATTGTTAACGAGAAAAAAGCACCAAGCTCTAATCCTGGGAAAAACTGACCACAATTTTAGTTTCCCAGTAAATAACTCAACAGATATATTTGGGATGACAATAGATAATAGGCTCTCTTTTGATAACCACGCCTCAGTTATCTGTAAGAAAATAAATAATCAATTTAACGTTATGCTTAGATTTCGGAAACTTATGAATAAGGAGACGCTATTGAAGCTTTATAGAGCCTTTATTTTGCCACATTTTTACTACTGTTCTTCTGTTTGGCCAGTTGTTTGGCATTTCTGTGGTGCGCGCAATGCCGACAAAGTGGATAATCTAAATAAGCCGCATTCTTAGGTCTATACCACAGGACTGCAGCTCTCCATATGACATTTTACTAAGCAAAGTTAACATGAAATTTCTATTCATTAGACGCCTTGAGAACTTCATGATCACACTATATGAGTCAGTTCTTTACGAATTATCCAGGTTATTTAAAAAATATGTTTACCGTACGGTCTTCTTCTTGATCCTGGCCCTTCCCAACCCAAAAACGACGACTTACGGTCTGCACTCTTTTTCATACTTAGCTAGCAAAATGTAGAACTCTTTCCCAGACACTCACAACACATTAAATTTTCTAGAATTCAAGCAGGAGATCCTCAGATATGAAGCTTTTCCACAGTAGGTTATATATATTATATATTATAGCTAAAAGGTATTAAAAGATCTTGCAATGCCTTACAAGTGGTGATTTTTCCCCTGAGTTAACGTATAATTCGAAGTTTTATGGAGGACAAAAACACAACACGACAAACTTTTCTTTCTCCTTCTTAACTTGGGATCGGTCTCCAAGCATACAATTCAATGAAAATTCACCGACATTTGACATTTTCAGCGAGTCGAAATAATCGCGACAAAGTTTGAAAAAAGCGACGTCTTTTTGATAGTGACGTTTTCGCTAATATCGCCGTCTTCAATGGTAAAGCTCCCCATAAATTTTACCGTGCATGGGCGTTGGACAAAATCGATGAGGTCTCAGAAAAGATTCTGGGAACGTTTAGCATGCGTGGCGTCGGGTTACGATAACTGGAAATTTCGTCAAGTTTTTTATTATGTGTTTTTAATATGAGACGAAGACGAATTTCAATAAAACGCAGACGAAAAAAAATGATGATAAAAGTACCCATCCATTATACCCCTGGCCCGGGCCCTCCAAAATGATGATACAGAACCAAAAGCAATTTTAAATATATGCATGCTAGTATTACTGTGACATATTAAAACAAAGTGACAATGGTTTGGTGCAGTGTTTGATTACAGTAAGCTTATTCAAACGATGCAATGCAAAGCCGATAAGATACTACTGCAAACATCTAATATTTTACCTTGCATTTTGAATCATACGCCCTCCATGCAGTTTTACTTGGAAAAATGGACCCGTTATATAAAATTTTGTAATTTATCTGGCAAAGTCATTTCTATGGTTACTGTGTATTGGAAATGCGACAAGTATTACGGTATTCTAGGAAACCGTTTGTCCTTTGTCGCTTTCTTCTATGCTTTGACAACTTGATCAGAAGGAGAAATATATAGGTCTATAAAATGTTGCAGATTACACAAGAAGGCCCAGTACCCGCCTATTAACTTGAAACACTTAATGAAATACAATCTATATACTGAGCGACCCTTAAAGATGCTATTAACCTCTATTAAAGCCGGAACTGATTATTTGAAAATCGAATTCGCTCCCAGTCTGATAGGGGGCATAAAATTCAAATCTGCATTTCTGCACTGAATTTTACACCGCAACTTCTCTGACCAGCGACTGAAAATCTTTCAAACTTTCGTTGAATAATATTCCTCGTAGTCACGGCTCATTCGATATAAGTGCCTTCATGAAATTTTAGTTACCAGGCCTTGAAATTAACGGCTCATTACTTATGCAAGAATGAAAATATGAATCTAAAATTAGAAAAGATTAAACGAATTCAGTTTTCAACTTAAATAATGAATTCTTAAAACATAGAATCTATACGGGAGTGCTCTTGATGGCCTGTTTTGACTGTACGATACATTCAGTACCCACAGATCTCAAATATAGCCTGCGTAGCAGGCGTCCAAAGGGCACGCAGGCTATCTCAAATACACCATACAGCTTCCATTTACGGTACGGCAATGATTAACAGACGCCTTAATCAAAATAACCTTTGTTAACTATTGAAAGGTCTTTCATACACTTTCATAGTCTCGTCGTTTAGAACATTGGCCTCTTTCAGCTGCAATATTACCCCCAGTACCCTTCGAGCAAATGGTGTCATGATTCTATCTTGAACTGAAAAGAAGGTGAATTTGCCTTCGATGATCTCACGAGCAAGCTTGAACTGATACAGAAGATGAGCTTCAAAGACAGCTGGATCATCGGTGTAAACTGTGGCCTCCCATTTTGTGGCTTTAACTGTCTGTGTGTGAACACCATAACTAAAAGATTTCGGGTAGCCTTTGATGAAACATTTCCCTACGAAAAAGTAAAGGCGATGTTTTTCTTCCGGGATTAACTCGATATTTGATCCGAGAGGCTCGTATGGGCACCAGTCAAATACCAGTATGTTGTTGGGGAACAACTTCTGAGTTTCGGCAGAAGATAGGATAACGTCGGAGAAATACTCTTGGGTACACGACTCTATTTTTAATTCTTTTGTTGCAGCACTGTCTGCACAGGGCACCTCCCAGGGATAAATATCACGTCTGTCGAAATTTTCTTTGGATTTTTCCTCCACGAAATAGGACAGCTCATCACGCTCGAGGACCTTTTTAAACAGTCTAAACGGGCTTACGCCTTTAGCTTTGACTTCCACAAAAGTCGAAATTCTTTCCCTGGAGACTTTAGGAAAGACTGCTGATACATACTGCTGCCATGCAGGTACCATATTTCCTACTAGACCCTGTCCACGAAGATTAGGTGCGATGCGTCCTCCGCGACGAACAAGCGTTTTCCCATCGTCAACAATATGGCCTGCCTCAAGACCAATGAGTTCATTGTCTGCGTACAGCATCATTATGGCTACATTTTCCCTTTTAAGCCATTGGTGAAATACAACTGGAATGAAGTCGTAACCATTGTAAATTCCCTCCGACAACTTTACGACGTCGTCGAAATCACTTGCTTTCGCGAGGCGCCAGTTGAGTTGTTGGGGATTTATTCTGGTTGAGAACGTGCGATCCGAAATGTACTGGATTCTGCTACGACTGGCGATGGAAACACGCCTTTGAAGATAATTTACAATTGCCGTCATCTTAAACGAGTAACGTGGCGAAGCAGTGGAACGTTAACATTTAGCCTCTCAACAGGACGCCATCGGCAAATACAGTGAAACCTGTACTTAGCGGACACCCTCGGGGAATGCTGTAGTGTCCGCTTAATACAGGGTGTCCGCCTAATATAGGTTTCGATATGTAACGTCATATGAGGTGTCAAATGCCATTCAAATGAACTGTGGAAGCGTTTATAATACTCCCAGAGATTGGGACGATAGACGTTTGCATTAATTTGATCATAGTACCAAAATTGATAAATTGATCATAGTACCATAAACATGAATTGCAACTCAAATTTGAAGAAATCAGATGAGTGAAACAAGCTTTATACAAACAAAACAAATAGAAAACAATCCTGTACTTTGAAACTAATCAAATAAGTTCGTCAAGTCACGTTTTTTAATGTAAAAATCGAAAAATTAGTGGGTGGCAATTCGAGGCAGTCTTTCGCATTTCCGGTCTCTGGCATGGTGCTTGGCGGAATTTGATTACAAGTGTCCGTTTAATACAGGTTGGCAACAATAGAAATGACCATTTCAGGTACTTTTTGGGTGTCCGCATCCGCTTAATAGAGGTGTCCGCTTAATAAAGGTTTCATTCAAAGTAAATAAGGGAAATAAATTTGGGGACTTCGGCTACCTTCCGCTTAATAGAGGGTGTAAGCTTAAGACAGTGTCAGCTTAATACAGGTTTCAGTGAATCATTAAGGTGACTAGACCCAGTTTTTTTTTTTGGGGGGGGGGGGGGGTACCATCCTACTTTGAAGCTCTCTGGTATCCCCACCTTTACTTTTATCGTAAGTCTAACACATAAAATGGATAACATATAGATCAATCTACAATATAACATAAAATTTTGGGGGATCGGAGTAAATGTCACGCGGTTATAATGCCACACCCCTTTGAGGTCTGCTGTTGCCGACATTTTTTCGTGAAAATCTCTCGGCTACACATAGTGCGCATTAATGCCTTGCGCTGAACAGAGTTTCACCAAAATCGCAAAGACCCAATTCGAGAAATTCAGCGGTTTCCAAATTTAGGCCATAATTTGTGCAAAAATGATAAGCAAACTTTACACGATTATGTCTAATAAACTATGTGACTTATCCCTTTATTTTGGGGATCGTTGTAACAGATGGGTCCTTGCAAGTCAACAAAAAGCTTTAGGGCCTTGTAAATGCGCGCGATTTCGAGCAAAGCAAACATATAGAAATTATAGTTTTAGCCATTTGTTGACGTTTGTCAGCGTTTAAGATTCCTTCTCGCGAATAAAGCATTTTCTTAAAAATTCGTAGTTTTTTTCCTTCAAATTTTTTCAGGGCCACAATTGATTAACTAACTAACCGGATTCTGAATTTCATGGTCATTGAAAAACTGTGACATTATCTTCTATAAGCCCAAACTTGAGTAAGCATTGAAGATTTTTAGCTTTTTGGCTGAGTTTGTGCTTTGGCGCTTCGTTTTTCCATGGATAATAGAAATCCATGTTTTTTCGCAAGGTTAGAGTCGAACGACTGGTGATGAGCCGCAGGGGACCGTGGGAAGGGTCCTTCCCGCCTTCCTTTGCGCGCGCGAGAGAGAAGTCTGGGTACGAGGCAGATGTTTAACAGTGGTATTTGGATTTCTGTTTGTTTCGTATACAAGAATGGAAATATGAATCTAAAATTAGAAAAGATTAAACGAATTCAATTTTCGACTTAAGTAATGAATTCGTATAATATAGAATCTATATGGGAGTGCGCTTGATGGCCTGTTCCCGGGGGGGGAGGGTACCCCCATATATAGGCTATATAGGTACGTGCCGCGGAATAGGGTATGGTTTTTGAGGTTCTCGGTCCTTAAATAGGGTTTTTTTTACCCTTTTGTTTCTGTGTCCCTGGTGTGGTCCTTAATACTGGAGTGTGAAAAAGCCCGCCAGTTATGATTGCATATTATTAAAGTAGGCTTATTCTAGTATTTTATGCTTGATGCTATACATCCAATGTTACAGAGAAGAAATGAAGTTGTCCTTTTCATGCTATTAATAATTTTGTTTTTTCCTTGAATAGGGTGTCAATTTGGCTTTGGGCCTTAAAAAGGGTACCAGTTTTCGCTTTCATAGTCCTTAAATAGGGTTAGGGTTCACGAACCTTCGCGGCACGCCCCTATCCAAAATTCGCGGGAGTACCCCCCCCCCCCCGGGGCCTGTTTTGACTGTACGATACATTTAGTACCCACAGACATACAGTTTCCATTTATTTGCTGTACGGAAATGATTAACAGACGCCTTAATCAACATAACCTTTGTTAACGAATGAAAGGTCTTTCATACACTTTCATAGTCTCGTCGTTTAGAACATTGGCCTCTTTCAGCTGCAATATTACCCCCAGTACCCTTCGAGCAAATGGTGTCATGATTCTATCTTGAACTGAAAAGAAGGTGAATTTGCCTTCGATGATCTCACGAGCAAGCTTGAACTGATACAGAAGATGAGCTTCAAAGACAGCTGTATCATCGGGTAAACTGTGGCCTCCCATTTTTTGGCTTTTACTGTCTGTGTGTGAACACCATAACTAAAAGATCTCGGGCTGCCTTTGATGGAACATTTCTCTACGAAAAAGTAAAGGCAATGGTTTTTTTCCGGGATTAACTCGATATTTGATCGGAGAGGCTCATATGGGCACCAGTCAAATACCAGTATGTTGTTGGGGAACAACTTCTGAGTTTCGGCAGAAGATAGGATAACGTCGGAGAAATACTCTTGGGTACACGACTCTATTTCTAATTCAGTTTGTCTCAGCGCTGTCTACACAGAGCACCTCCCAGGGATAAATATCACGTCTGTCGAAATTTTCTTTGGATTTTTCCTCCACGAAATAGGACAGCTCATCACGCTAGAGAACTTTTTTAAACGGGCTTACGCCTTTAGCTTTGATTTCCACAAAAGTCGAAAATCTTCCCCTGGAGACTTTAGGAAAGACTGCTGATACATACTGCTGCCATGCAGGTACCATATTTCCTACTAGACCCTGTCCACGAAGGTTAGGTGCGATGCGTCCTCCGCGACGAACAAGCGTTTTCCCATCGTCAACAATATGGCCTGCCTCAAGACCAATGAGTTCATTGTCTGCGTACAGCATCATTATGGCTACATTTTCCCTTTTAAGCCATTGGTGAAATACAACTGGAATGAAGTCGTAACCATTGTAAATTCCCTCCGACAACTTTACGACGTCGTCGAAATCACTTGCTTTCGCGAGGCGCCAGTTGAGTTGTTGGGGATTTATTCTGGTTGAGAACGTGCGATCCGAAATGTACTGGATTCTGCTACGACTGGCGATGGAAACACGCCTTTGAAGATAATTTACAATTGCCGTCATCTTAAACGAGTAACGTGGCGAAGCAGTGGAACGTTAACATTTAGCCTCTCAACAGGACGCCATCGGCAAATACAGTGAAACCTGTACTTAGCGGACACCCTCGGGGAATGCTGTAGTGTCCGCTTAATACAGGGTGTCCGCCTAATATAGGTTTCGATATGTAACGTCATATGAGGTGTCAAATGCCATTCAAATGAACTGTGGAAGCGTTTATAATACTCCCAGAGATTGGGACGATAGACGTTTGCATTAATTTGATCATAGTACCAAAATTGATAAATTGATCATAGTACCATAAACATGAATTGCAACTCAAATTTGAAGAAATCAGATGAGTGAAACAAGCTTTATACAAACAAAACAAATAGAAAACAATCCTGTACTTTGAAACTAATCAAATAAGTTCGTCAAGTCACGTTTTTTAATGTAAAAATCGAAAAATTAGTGGGTGGCAATTCGAGGCAGTCTTTCGCATTTCCGGTCTCTGGCATGGTGCTTGGCGGAATTTGATTACAAGTGTCCGTTTAATACAGGTTGGCAACAATAGAAATGACCATTTCAGGTACTTTTTGGGTGTCCGCATCCGCTTAATAGAGGTGTCCGCTTAATAAAGGTTTCATTCAAAGTAAATAAGGGAAATAAATTTGGGGACTTCGGCTACCTTCCGCTTAATAGAGGGTGTAAGCTTAAGACAGTGTCAGCTTAATACAGGTTTCAGTGAATCATTAAGGTGACTAGACCCAGTTTTTTTTTTTGGGGGGGGGGGGGGGTACCATCCTACTTTGAAGCTCTCTGGTATCCCCACCTTTACTTTTATCGTAAGTCTAACACATAAAATGGATAACATATAGATCAATCTACAATATAACATAAAATTTTGGGGGATCGGAGTAAATGTCACGTGGTTATAATGCCACACCCCTTTGAGGTCTGCTGTTGCCGACATTTTTTCGTGAAAATCTCTCGGCTACACATAGTGCGCATTAATGCCTTGCGCTGAACAGAGTTTCACCAAAATCGCAAAGACCCAATTCGAGAAATTCAGCGGTTTCCAAATTTAGGCCATAATTTGTGCAAAAATGATAAGCAAACTTTACACGATTATGTCTAATAAACTATGTGACTTATCCCTTTATTTTGGGGATCGTTGTAACAGATGGGTCCTTGCAAGTCAACAAAAAGCTTTAGGGCCTTGTAAATGCGCGCGATTTCGAGCAAAGCAAACATATAGAAATTATAGTTTTAGCCATTTGTTGACGTTTGTCAGCGTTTAAGATTCCTTCTCGCGAATAAAGCATTTTCTTAAAAATTCGTAGTTTTTTTCCTTCAAATTTTTTCAGGGCCACAATTGATTAACTAACTAACCGGATTCTGAATTTCATGGTCATTGAAAAACTGTGACATTATCTTCTATAAGCCCAAACTTGAGTAAGCATTGAAGATTTTTAGCTTTTTGGCTGAGTTTGTGCTTTGGCGCTTCGTTTTTCCATGGATAATAGAAATCCATGTTTTTTCGCAAGGTTAGAGTCGAACGACTGGTGATGAGCCGCAGGGGACCGTGGGAAGGGTCCTTCCCGCCTTCCTTTGCGCGCGCGAGAGAGAAGTCTGGGTACGAGGCAGATGTTTAACAGTGGTATTTGGATTTCTGTTTGTTTCGTATACAAGAATGGAAATATGAATCTAAAATTAGAAAAGATTAAACGAATTCAATTTTCGACTTAAGTAATGAATTCGTATAATATAGAATCTATATGGGAGTGCGCTTGATGGCCTGTTCCCGGGGGGGGAGGGTACCCCCATATATAGGCTATATAGGTACGTGCCGCGGAATAGGGTATGGTTTTTGAGGTTCTCGGTCCTTAAATAGGGTTTTTTTTACCCTTTTGTTTCTGTGTCCCTGGTGTGGTCCTTAATACTGGAGTGTGAAAAAGCCCGCCGGTTATGATTGCATATTATTAAAGTAGGCTTATTCTAGTATTTTATGCTTGATGCTATACATCCAATGTTACAGAGAAGAAATGAAGTTGTCCTTTTCATGCTATTAATAATTTTGTTTTTTCCTTGAATAGGGTGTCAATTTGGCTTTGGGCCTTAAAAAGGGTACCAGTTTTCGCTTTCATAGTCCTTAAATAGGGTTAGGGTTCACGAACCTTCGCGGCACGCCCCTATCCAAAATTCGCGGGAGTACCCCCCCCCCCCCCCACCGGGGCCTGTTTTGACTGTACGATACATTTAGTACCCACAGACATACAGTTTCCATTTATTTGCTGTACGGAAATGATTAACAGATGCCTTAATCAAAATAACCTTTGTTAACGAATGAAAGGTCTTTCATACACTTTCATAGTCTCATCGTTTAGAAAATTGGCCTCTTTCAGCTGCAATATTCCCCCCAGTACCCTTCGAGCAAATGGTGTCATGATTCTAGCTTGAACTGAAAAGAAGGTGAATTTGCCTTCGATGATCTCACGAGCAAGCTTGAACTGATACAGAAGATGAGCTTCAAAGACAGCTGTATCATCGGGTAAACTGTGGCCTCCCATTTTTTGGCTTTTACTGTCTGTGTGTGAACACCATAACTAAAAGATCTCGGGCTGCCTTTGATGGAACATTTCTCTACGAAAAAGTAAAGGCAATGGTTTTTTTCCGGGATTAACTCGATATTTGATCGGAGAGGCTCATATGGGCACCAGTCAAATACCAGTATGTTGTTGGGGAACAACTTCTGAGTTTCGGCAGAAGATAGGATAACGTCGGAGAAATACTCTTGGGTACACGACTCTATTTCTAATTCAGTTTGTCTCAGCGCTGTCTACACAGAGCACCTCCCAGGGATAAATATCACGTCTGTCGAAATTTTCTTTGGATTTTTCCTCCACGAAATAGGACAGCTCATCACGCTAGAGAACTTTTTTAAACGGGCTTACGCCTTTAGCTTTGATTTCCACAAAAGTCGAAAATCTTCCCCTGGAGACTTTAGGAAAGACTGCTGATACATATTGCTGCCATGCAGGTACCATCTTTCGTAATAGACCCTGTCCACGAAGGTTAGGTGCGATGCGTCCTCCGCGACGAACAAGCGTTTTCCCATCGTCAACAATATGGCCTGCCTCAAGACCAATGAGTTTTTTGTCTGCATACAGCATCATTATGGCTACATTTCCCCTTTTAAGCCATTGGTGAAATACAACTGGAATGAAGTCGTAACCATTGTAAATTCCCTCCGACAACTTTACGACGTCGTCGAAATCACTTGCTTTCGCGAGGCGCCAGTTAAGTTGTTCGGGATTTATTCTGGCTGAGAACGTGCGATCCCAAATGTACTGAATTCTGCTACGATTGGCGATGAAAACACGCCTTTGAAGATAATTTACAATTGCCGTCATCTTAAACGAGTAACGTGGCAAAGCAGCGGAACATTTAGCCTCTCCAACAAGACGCCATCGGCAAATATCATTAAACTAGACGCATATAAAGGGGGCTGCTACTGCTAACTATTTTCTGGTTTTTCGTATTTCATTTCAAACCCTTTTCAGTTTCTTTTACGTTATTTCTCTGCTTGTTTTGGCATTCGTCAAAGCACTTAATTAGGCACACACCCTGCCTGTCTTTTGCCAGTGTCAAGTTTCTTCTGGGGCATAAATCGCACGCTTGTCTTTTCAAAGGTCATTTGCGGCCTCGCGCCGAAGCATGTCAATAAGTCACTGGAGGCTGATGTCGCTTTCATGCACGATTATATCTTCTGGGGCATAAGATCGCACGCTTGTCATTTCAAAGATCATTTGCGGTCTCGCTCCGATTGTTTTACCCACCCTACCCTCCCACGGGTATTTTTTCCTTCTCCCTTGTTTGTTTCAATAAAAATTTTTTTTTGTGCCCCAAGCTTTGACAGTAGGTCACTAATTTTACAGTATTTGTGGTTTTTGCCGCGGATACAGTATACTTGCCTACGTATGTATAAAAGAGGGAAACTGGTACGAACCACCTTAACTTAGTACAAATAACAGCCAAAAAAACGAAACAACTAAGTCGATGACTCACACCAAAAAACACTGGAATACATCAAAGTCTCCTTTATTTATTTTAAAGGGGAAAAGATAAAATATAATGATCTTTAGCTTTCGCAGACCTCAGTATTTTACTTCTTATACCGGGTTCTCATGGTCGCCTGGAACGTGAAACCGACTCTCTAATCGTAACATGAGCTTGGGCTGCCTGTGGTTTCGGTGGTTTCAATATGGCGACCGCATCACCATCATCATCGTCATCATCATCATCATTTATAACCACCACAGTTCGCGACCTTGGCAACTTACAGCAGCTGTCAAAGAAAGAAAAAGCCTTTCTAACCGAGGGGATCAAAGACAAGAAGCTGTTCCCTCCGCTGCCTACTCCGGACGAAGATGCGTGGCTTTCTTCACACACGGAAACGCAACAGTCACACGCAGCTTGGTCGCGGAAATTTCAATCAGTCGTTACAGCAGCCAGTCAAAACAACAAAATATGTCTTGTACCTCTAGGCGATGAATGGACGGAGTCTGAAGTAGACGTTGATAAGAGCAGCAACAAAGAAAGTTTCTTGTCCTTGCTTCAACGTTTTGCAGCTGCTTTCTTCACTGGTGAGCTTTGTTGATCTGACGACCGAAATTGGCTTGCAAGAACTCTTCAGTTTTGTTTACATTTTTTCCAGAAAAAAAAATGCCTCTGCTGTGGTCTTTCTGAATTCGAATGCTGGCTTGAGTCGCCTGTGTACAGACGTCCCCCCTCCCTCAGGAAAAATGACGTCTCCTCTCCCGATATTATCCTGAGGGAGGGGGGACGTCTGTACACAGGCTAGGCTTGAGCTCTTTAATGATTGCAAAAGTAGGACCAGGCCAGGCTTGGTTTTACAAGTAAGCCGGAGTCAGAGTTGTAATAAGAAGCGTAGACTCAGAGCACTAGGATGTAGTAAAGACAACTTTCCGATTCTGCTTATGACTCTAGCTGTCACGGACCATCTAGGGTGAAGTACTGTAGGTTGTCGAGTGAGCAGAAATGGAAGGACTAATAAACCAATCATAAGGCACCCTGACCGGTTTATGGCCTTCCACTTCTGCTTCCAACAATCTTGTGTTTACCAGATTGTAAGTGGCTTGGTTTTGTTTCGCAAAGTGCAGTAAGCAACAGAGTCATAAGCGTGTGAATTTTGCTATTGTGAACCAGCCTTCAGTAATATATATTCATTTTCAGGTTATCAAGTTGTGGTACTGCCTTCAGTCTCTATAAACAAGCTCAAATGTAAGACTCGTAGGCATTGTGGCCATTTGCAGCTGTTTATCCCCGATGTGTACAAATACTTGCAATCAAAGTGGCCTCGAGGAGCATTCTGTGTTGTTGGAATCACCATGATTGATCTGTATCCAAATGAAAGCTGGAACTTTGTCTTTGGCCAGGCAAATCCTGGTGCTGGCGTTGGTGTGTTCAGCTTTGCAAGATATGATCCACTGTTCTACGAACATCGTTCTGTTGCTAATAAATCACCTTGCACAAGTACTCTAGTACTGTGGCGTAGTTGTAAGGTAGTTCATCATTTTCCTGGAAGTTGTTTATATTTCCTTAATCTATGGTCGAGGGGCAGAAGTTACAGGGGACAACGTTTGCTGTCTGTTACAGACGAAAAAAAGTGGACTTTTAGAGACCCAAACCCATTGGTCTGTTCAGTGGTCAAAGACCAAAGGTTACTCAAGAATCTTCCCGTACAAATTTATAGATCTCATTTGAGTTACCTATCTGAAAATTTCAATTCATTTATAGCCATTTTGTAATGGAATCATAATTGTCCTTTTTAACCTGCTTAATTTCCAAAATGGATGGTCCATTTAAGTATCTGCAACCTCAGTCTTACAAGTAAGTCTGTTCAAAATGAAATCCTGTCATCATCAGTGATTCAGTCACAAAAATCAGTGCTTTCTCATCTTGCACAGCCTCTGGAGGATGTTCAGTAGAAGATCCACGTGCAAATTCTCCAGACTGGTCCCCATACATTTCATTAAAAAAATAAGTTGAGAGAATTTAATAAAAGATCGAAACATCATTTACCATTGTTGATCATTTTATTAATTCTCACAAGGTTTTCTCATGATGATGTATGGATATTGGTGGGAGAAAATTGATTTTGGTCACTTGTGAAACTTAAAGGGTTAAATTAAACTCAGACTGTTCTATTTTTTGTTCTAAAGGTGATGACTCATGAAATAAGCCATTTATTTTGGCTGAAACACTGTGTTTACTTCTCTTGTGCTATGAATGGCAGTAACCATCTAGAGGAATCTAACAGACGGCCAATGTTCACATGTCCTGTTTGCCTTAACAAGTTGAAGTCCTGTCTTGGATTTGACATAAAGAAACGATACCAAGCCTTGCTGGAATTCTGCCAATCAGTTCAGGATGAAAACTTTGCAGATGCTTGTGTGTGGCTAGAAAATGCAATTGAGAAACTTTCATGAAAAGCTACTTATTTAATTCTGTGTTTGTAAATATAAAGTATGTAATAAATAATAATTATTATTATAAAGAAATTTTGGAAACAGCTTTCTCTGAAGGGGTAGGGGTATAGCTAGGGGATCTGGGGGTGCCCATAACCCCCCACCCCACCCCCTGTGAGAGCTATCCCTTATGGTGACTGCCAAAAGTCAGAACTGGATGGTGCTATGTAATTTTGAAGTAAAATAGGCCTCTTTAAAGAGTTTATCCTGAGGGGGGGACTCAATAATATTTTATATGGGGACAGAAAAGGTACCCCTTTCTTATACCCCTTTATGTATGGTACCCCTTTCACGTATTAGTTTAGAATGTTTCTTCCCTTTTAACTGCTGTAAATACACATTCTTTTAAATATAAATAAATCAATAAACCTAAACTAAAGTTTTCTCGTCTTCCTTATGTCCCTGTTAGCCCTCTTAGATCCTTTCACAGATCGCAATGACTGATTTCCCTACCCAATATTATACTTCAACTAGTGAAATCCTGACTCTTTTATATACCTCAAGCCTGAAAAAGGTACCCTTTTCAAGCAGAGTCCCCCCATATGGGCCATTAAAGGAGTACAGTCCCCTCTCCCCCCCCCCAACCCCCGCACACGTCCCCGGCTAGAGAATCTATGGTTACCCAAAATCTTGTCCTTGCCATGCATGTTATTGAGAAAAAAATCACGTCAGGATGATGTTAACTGTCAATTGAACTTCACAAAAAAGGCAGAAAACAGCAGCAAGTGGCTTTACATTTAATTTTATTTAACCGCTATACCTTGCAAAGAGTAAAGTAGTAGACGGAGTAGCGTGACACGGAGCGACATATTGCGTTACCGTTACATTGGGTCCAGTCCTCCGTTTACCATTTATCTATGGGCAGAAAATGGCGGACGGATGACATTTGCGTATGTGACTGATTTTCTGAATGGAAGTCGAAGTTTTATCTGAAGAAGGTTCAGTGGAAAGCTCCAAGGGTCTCAAATTGTTCTCCAAGTGTTGGAAATTAAGAGATACGCAACCTCGGTAGGTAAACTGCCGAGTGTGCTCGTTGATCGCGTACTGTGCTTTTTCCATGATCCACACCCTCATTCTCTGCTTTGGCTGTCGAGTGCAGTTTCTGGTGATAAGAAATTAGCAGGCGTTAAACTCGTGGGCTCCAAAGGTCTGTTCTCAAAATCGCGGTAGCGGCTTTGATCCTCAATTTCTATGATGCCATAAAATTAATAGGAAAAAGCTTTGACATTTAAGCTTTATATATCTCCCAACAAATTGAAGCGAGGTATAACCTTGTAAAAAAAATTGAAAGAAAAAGGTTTATCCTCTCTTGCTATGTAGCTATATGTAATGTGCTTGATGTTTAAGTTTTTATTCCACTTTCATATTTTTACACTTATGTGTTGGTCTGGATGTAATCTAGTGCATTGATATTTGTGAATCATGGAGTTGGAGAGCACTGTTCAAGATATGAAGAATTTGCGCAAGTGTTAGCTAAGCAAGGATTCCTTGTTGTTTCACATGATCATGGTAAATGTTGTCAGCTTTTTAGTTAATACTCATATGACTGTCTTGTTTCTGTTTCATTCCAGCCCTAACTATTTCAGTTTCTTTATTTCGTTTCTTTCCCCCTTTTCTTTTCATTTGTCTACTTCTCCATCTCCCTTCACCAGGTTTCTTCTTATTTTCTCTTCATATTTTACTCACCTGTTTTAAATTTTTTTTCTGTTCTTTCCTACTACTTCCCTTAAATGTAAACTTGAATATTTCTTTTCCTTTGTCTGAACACTTCTTGGTTTGTGGTTTGCTATTCTTTCTTCCATTCTCTTTTTTTCTTACTTTCACTGACTTCATCTGTCCTCTCATTCTCTTTCCATTTCCTCTTCATCCTTCTGTTTTACTCCATTCCTTTCATCCTTCTGTCCTTCGTCTTGTTTCATCCCTTTCTTCCCATTATCACATTTTCAGTTCCATTTTCTTACCACCCCATTTCTTTCTTTCTTTCTTTCTTTCTTTCCATTTTCGTACTTTCTTTCACCCATTTTCCTTTTTCCTATTTTTCTTTTCTGCTTTTAAAACTACCAGGTTCAAAAATGATAGCCTTGAAATCCATAAAAGTTTATGTAAGTGTTTCACACCTTTGTTTGCCTTTTTAGTGGGTCATGGTAGAAGTGAAGGTGAACGTGTACAGATTTCTTCCTTCAGTATTTACGTTGCTGATGTGTTAAAGCACATTGATGAGGTGTTACTGAACAATGCTGGATTACCCATCTTTTTGTTTGGACACTCCATGGCAAGTACATTATTTATAGTTGGTTATTTGTAAAAATGTTACACATGTAAATTAAGTAACAGTTATCTTTTCCCTCTACTTCAGTCCATAAAAGTGTAAGGATTGATTGGTACATGATCAGGGCTGGATTTCATTAAAAGCAGTTACATTTACAGCTGTTAATGGTCACCCATAACATTATATTGCCAGTATGCATTCCCCAACTTGCACTCAGAACATCAAGCAAGTTCATGACATCTGTGAGTGGTATTATGTATTTACTGCACTTTAATAACAGCTTAGTGTATCTTATATTATTTTATAAAACCCTGTTTTCTTTAGGGAGGCACCATTGCAATCCTGTGCGCTATGGAAAGGCCACATTTCTTCGCAGGAACTGTACTATGTGCTCCTGCAATTTTAGCAAATCCAGAAACTGCCACGCCCTGCATGGTAAGTCTCTCTTAAACTAATAAAGGTTCTCTGGAATGTCCCCAAAAGAAAATCACACCTACACCAGTTACTCACAGAAAATGATAATTTTTTTAGTGGCATAATGAATCAATGGTATTTATTCCTCAAAACTCTTGATTGACAATAAGAAACATGTGAAACAAAGCTGTGGGTTAATATACTTACTGAACATGCACTTTTTGGGACCTCAAAATTACAATTTTGATGGAGGACTCCCCCAATGGAAGGGATGTGACCCTGCTCTCATACCTAGCCTACCACCACGCATGGCTGCGCTGCATGACAGGTGTTCTGTTCCTTTTGATGTGATCTGATATCATCTGCTTGAATCTTTCTCCCCTCACCTTTGATTTTTCTGGAAAATCCTGTCGGTTTGTACAGAGTATATGATGTGTCAACTGCTCTTAATGGTCTGTCACAGTGCGGCAGTACTGGACATGACTGGTCATGATTATTTTAAGAAATTGTGACCTGTGCTATAGTAGAGCTCTGAGCAGGTGCATCCATCAGAACCCATTAAGTTTTTCAGCATGGAGACAAAGAGAAATGTAAATGTGGGTGAAGACAAGGTATTATTAACTTATCTTGTATTTATCAGATATTTTTAGGGAAGATAGTATCACATATCGCACCCTCATATCAAGTAGTTGGATCTGAGAATCACTCTGCTCTTAGTCGGGATCCTGACCAGGTGAGACCATCATGTTCGTCATTCTGTTGGTTAGTTTAAGTGAAGCAAGAAGAAAATATGTTCAAAGTTTGTGACTGGAATTCTTAAGTCTACTTTTGAGTGATCGTATTCTAGAATGAAAGTGCTCAGAACAATTTTTTCCCCTTTCATCATAAAAACAGAGTTACTGTATGAATATTTAAATAATAATAATAATTTTATTGTATTCAGACTGGACTGTAGATTATAGATTGTAAAAAATTACAAGGCAATTTGAAAGATGAATCTTACATTAAATGGTTATGACTAGGAACTTTTTTTGGGAATACATCTCATTTTGCTCAAACTAAGACCTACTCTACATGAAGTCACACAATCCCTGGAGAAAGGAAAAAATGTGCTGTTTTTCCTTTTTGGGTAAAGGGTGTGGCAACACATAGGCTAAAAGAGTACACCATACATGTAAGTCCAGTGGGAAATGAAATAATTATATTCATAACATGTATATCTCTGTCCAGAAGTTCTTATGTGACTTCCTCTTTGCATTTTTGTTTTTGAAAGGTTGCAACTTTAAGTATGGATCCTTTAGGATGGAAAGGTGGCTTGAAAGCCAAGTGGGCAATGTCCATGCATGATGCGATGGAAAAAGTGAAACACAATTTACCAAGAATTGAATGGCCATTTTTAGTGTGTCATGGTGATGCTGACCAGCTTGCAATGGTTGAAGGATCAACGATGCTGGAACAAAAGGCAGCAAGCAAAGATAAGACTATAAAGGTAATGGTAAAATGATTACTAATTTGTCTTAAATAAAGTGGTTTTTATGTATTCTGATGACACCGGTAATAACTGACCCACAGACTTAAAGGATACATTCACATGGAACCAGAGTAATTTTTGACTGGGCCCTTTGATCACAGTACTCTGGGAGCAGAGGCTACTTTTTTTGCTGTGTGAGCTGTTGTGTGAAAAGTAGCCTCCGCTGACAACCATTCAATTTTCATCCAGACCCTGAGATAAGCGGGGGGCCCGGTCTCCAAAAAATTTTTTCGGCCCCTTGGGCCTCAGTTTGGTCTAAAAATAAGTCGGGGAGGGGGAGGGGCAGGCCCCCTGGGTCCCTCCCCTGGATGTGCCACTGCATCATTGAAAACTATAAAAAAAAAATTAAATTTTATGTTTTTATTACCTCACAGATTTACCCTGGTTTTTATCACAAGCTTTTAAATGAGCCAAAGGAAGATGCTGCACTTGTTATAAATGACATACTTTCATGGTTGAGCCAGAGAGTGCCATGAGTTTGCAAATAATTTTCTGCTTTTAATTAAAATCATATACATTCATGGTTTTACTGTGAAACTCACAAAACTGTGAACACCAGAAATATTTATGGAATGTTATTGTGTTGCGAGAACTAAGCCAATAAGGTGCGAGATAACTAAACCACAAACAGCAACGTTAATTAATTTGTGGTTTTGAGGTTTGCTTGCGTATCCTGAACTTTATTGTGATTGGCCAGTACACAATCAACATTCCTGAAATTTTTCAGGTGTTCACGGTTTTCTGAGTTTGACAATCATTGGGCTAGTAATTGCTCTTGCAGCAGTTGTGGCCTGTTATGATTTAACTTCACTTTTGGGTGTACAAGGAAATCTAAGTATTTACTTTAAACAAAATTGCCAGATACCCTGAACTTCTTCACGGGCTCAGAACTGGAAAAGAGTAAGATAAGGAGTTGTGTGAAGTGAAGAGCAGACTGAAAAAAATGAATAAAAAAGGGAGAGAGAAGGAATTTTTCCTGTCGCTTCCCCAACTCATCAGTTCCCTCTCATTGTTTCAACCTTATTCTCCTCTCAACACCATTACCGCCATTTTAAGTAGGTTATGAGAAAAAGTTTGAGGAGAATTGAACTTACATTGAACAGTAATTTGAGGGATATAGGTTTGATGGTTTGTTAAGGAAGTCAGGTTTTAATGAAATACTTAGTAAGGTATTAACAATTTTTAAATGTTATTTTTTACCAGTAATGTAAATGAAGGGCCAAGTGTAAAACATTACAAGTGAAAATATTCTCTTGCAGTGTTTGGCACTGTTGTTTTTTATCATTATTATTTAACAAGTAATTTTATGTGTACAGTATTATGCATCTTTTTTTATAAATTAATGTCAAATAAACCTTCATCAGTCTTAGTGCTTGGGTAGGAATTCAAGAAAAGTTAATTATACTCAGAATTGTTCCCATTTCTTATTTTTAAACCCTCACTGTGAAGTTAGCTCCATTAACTTTTAATTATTAGCATTTACCCATGTCAATTTTATCTTATACATTGGAAACACATGCAAGGGTCTTACCTTGGGGGTAAATAACACAATTTTTTATTATTTATACCACTCAAGCTTATTACATTTTTTAAGCAACAGTTCCTTGTGTTCTTGATATAACTTGATGAAATGAATAAATTGATGAATAGTTCTTATGATAACATTGAAAGGATTAGTGAAGAAAAGACAAAAAGGACACAGTGAGGGCTTATAAGCAAAATGTGATCTAGAAGAACACTAGGTGGGGTAGAATTCAACAAGATAATAGTAGGCAGTATTTTATGGGACAATGTAAGAAGCATTTTCTGACACTTATACCATTTGTTATGCAGTGCACCCATGGAAAATAAATTGTTTGACAATTTAGGTATGACTTGATTGATCACACATAATTCTCTTGTCCATTGGATCGTTAAGCAGGGTGCAAAGAAAGTCAGTTTTACAGCCTGCTATGCAGGCAAGCTGTAGCTAGCATGTACTAGCCCACAAGTCATTTCAATTAGCCCCAAGACCCTTTTTGATTAGCAGGATTGATCACAATCCTTCTGTAGTTTGAATTTCCTCAAAAAACAGCACTTGCCCGTTGGTCAAGTTAAGAACAAAAATCACTAGCCCTATAGCAAAATCCACTAGCCCCGGGCTATTGGACATGACTTTCTTTGCACCCTGTTAAGCTACATCATAGCTGCCCTATTATCCAGATGACAAAATCTCTTTACTTTTTTCCAGTTATTGATGGCTCTACCTCTGATCTAGAAGTTAAATGCTTCACTGAAAACTAAAACTACTCACAGTTTCCCAGAGCTGGTAGCAGTACTAAACATACATACATAAACATACACGTTTTTTATTTGAAGTTTTATACAGTACTTCAACCAGCAACCAGTTATCCCCCACCCACCCCACCTCCTGTTAGGCTTATTAGGTTGCTGTTGGTATATTGTGTTCCTGCAGGGCTTACATCCATGGTTGCTTACTTAATTTCTACTGCCAGACAAAACTTCCCTCCTGATAAACAACATGTATGCTACGGGTCAAAATTAAATTAAGGTTAACATTTTAAACCTACGTTCATTCATGAACAACAAAGGCTAGGAGACAAAGGAAATAAAGAATCAACTAAGATTAAAAACATTTAACCTGAATATAATTATTTTGACCTGTAATATGTATACTATAAAAGTCACATTATGAAGGGGTATGTCGTATAGGGCCCCAAGTGACATTCACGTAAGGAAAATTCTCCTTTTGTTTTTCAAGTAAATGCAAGACAATTTGGAGTGAGCCAGAGTCTGACAGTTGATCAAAAAAATGTCACTGGTGGGCTATTTCATGCACCCAGGGAAGGGGTCGGGTGTACACAGGCTAGCATCCCTTCCTTTGGGAGAAACATTTCACAAACGGCTCAAGTATTCAAATTCACAATTCTAATGGGCAGAGGCCATTCGACGCCCGTCTACTTAGAATCGTGGCCTTCTTTTAAGGGCAATCAGCTCTTACCAGTGTTGTGTGTGTTTGAATCTTGTAGGCGACGCCATATGTGAGTTGAGGTAATTGTTATTTGTTGGTTCTTGACTACCTTGCTTCGAGGGGTTTACTCTGGGTCGTACTCTGTTTTTATTTCCCCTCCCCTCAGAAACCAGCATTTCGAAATTTCAATTTCATCTAGCATGATAGATGAAGAGCACATTTTATAGATATACTAACACGAAATCAGTTAATTTAATTAATAACCAGAAAAGCATAAAGAATATTGTAAAAATTTTGTTTGAAAAGCGGCAAGGAATGAAAGTTTTTAATTGAAATTTACATTTCGCGCGTAACCGCGGGAACGATTGCTCCAATCACTTCTTCTGGCGTACTGATCTTTGATTGGTTAAGAAACAATTGACATATTCATAAACATCGTTGGTGATCGTTCATTTTCCTCCGGCGGTATGATTCCAGAATGTGTCAGGTTTTAGTCAGTTTTTCAGCTTGTATTGTAATTTTCACAAGTGTAGAAGCTTACACAGGAGCCCAGAGTAGCTGTAGAAGAGTTTCTAGCGGCAAATATCGGTATTTCTCGGAGAATGAGAGGCTTAAACTGCGAGAGAAAGCCAAACAAATGTTTTATTTTGGGTATGACAACTACATGAACTTCGCCTTTCCCAAAGACGAACTTGATCCCATTCATTGTACTGGAAGAGGGCCGGATTATGACACACCGTAAGTATTTTTATATTATTTTGTTGACTGCCCTGTGGTTGGTTGAAGGTATTTCGAGGGCATGGAATGGCGATGTTGTGAATCATTGACCGAGATTCACCGTCACTCACTGATTTTATAAGACGGAAGGATTATGAAATCATGTTGTTGTTAAACACGCAAATGCTTTTCGTAGTTCCGCCTGTTTATTTTAAGTTAACTGTTCATTTAAGCATTCTTATAATGCAATGACAAAGCTGTCCTTTCTTCTTTGTGCAAACTGTTTGCACAGCTGCTGGAGCTCTATTATTAGTAAATTTAATTTATTAGGTTATTTACTGGTTAATAACTGGCAAAAAAAATCAGGCTACCCTGGTAAACATATAAAGCATGTCAAAATTCCCTTTCCACTAGTTTAAAAATAAGTTTGGCAAGCTATTTTGTCAGTCATCATTTAGTGGGTTTATTTTTAAATGATATGCATGCCGTTTGGAACCGGATTATGCAATCCGGAAAATTTTTTCTTGTGGAAACTGAAATTTGAGAAATCTTTCTTGTGGAATCTGGAATCCTGGGCTTTGGAATCTGGAATACACCTCAAGGAATCCTGATCCCCCTAAGGATTGAAAGTTCCACCATCAAAGAATCCGGAATCCAGTACTAGGAATCCAGAATCCAGAATCCATGCCGTGGAATTCAGAATACAAGACTATCTTGGATTCCCTTATATGGGCGATAAAACGAAGCAAATCCTCATGCACACTGTAGGGACCCATGGATAGGTGTGTCCTAGGGTACTGCCAATGGTCAATCCTTTTTTTTTCTTAGATCAGTGGGTTGTTCAAGTTAATTTATTTCCCCTACCCACATTTCTTGCAGCTCAAAAATTCTGTGCATAAGAGATTACTCAGAACCTAGTTTCCACCTTTGATAAAGAGTCAAACAAAAAACCTGTACACAGAGATGATCGAAGGACTTTTGGGGGTTTTTAAATTTTTCGATTTCGCGGTTTTTTTTGGTAGGAATATTTTGGCTAGTTCTTTGCGGGTAGCTTAATTTGACGTAGGGATTTTTGGGGTATTCAAAACAATCTGAAGATTCATGATGGTTCCCACGTATCCTGGCTGTGTAGTTCCTCTGGAAAAATTTATGGCTCGGAAATTCAGCCTGGGATTTTTTTGGGTTTTGTTTGAAGGCATAGCAACTGAGCAGAAATAGGTCCTAAATTTCAACCGATCTGATTATTTATTGGTATGGAGAATAACTGAATTTCTTTTTCCCCTAGGTCAAATATTAATATAAATGATGTTTTAGGAGACTATTCATTAGGACTGTTAGAATCACTTGGCACTTTAGCAGTAAGTATGAAACCCTCTTAGTACAGTAACACTTTAATGTACTTCTGGAACTTAATGATGAGATTGGATGAGTAAGGTGCAATTTTACCATAATTATTATTGTTGTTTTTATAGATAATGGGCAACAGTAGTGAATTCAAGAGAGCTGTACAGCTTGTTATAGATTCTGTATCATTTCAAAGGAATAATACAGTTCAAGTTTTTGAAGCAACAATAAGGTGAGAATTAGCTTGCATGACAGATGCATAAAGAGGGTTGAGGGGGAGAAGGAGAAAAGTGCAAAAGGATTAAGTTAAGTCCTTTTTACCTTCTCTCCTCAACTCCCTCCCTTCGTTTTTCCCTTCCTGCCAATCCCTTACCCCTTTCAATGGCTGGTGGGCAGGCTAGGTGAAAATTATTATGTAGCTTATTTCTTACTTACTTACTTAGGCTGGGAATCATCCCAAGCTGAAGGCTTTTCAATAGCTAATTCTCAACAGCGATGCATATAATTTTACTTAACCTGGGAGGATTTTCACTGAGATCCTTACACACAGATGTTTGCTGTCTTTCCAGTAGTCCCGAACAGAACCCTTAATCCATTGTCTTCGGTTACAGCCCAGGAAATATACCGTCCCTTACTCAGTCCCTTGGATAACCTTTTGTTTTGAACGGATGCACCATGAAAGGGTATTTATTCAGGAGTTAGGTGACCAGAGCATTAAGATTAGTCATCATTGGCGCACAAGCTACCACTTACATGTACTATTAAAGGAATGTTTTTGTTGATAATAACCCTGACAACAATCAACTGCCACTCACTACATTTTGTGCATTTGATTTTCAGAGTGCTAGGATCATTGTTATCAGCCCATCTGATCATCAAGGATCCTTTACAACCTTTTGGTGACATGGTACCGACAAATTATGATGATGAATTATTGCTTCTTGCCCATGACATGGCAAACAGGCTGCTGGCAGCATTTGAACAATCAGTCACACAAATTCCATATCCTAGGGTATGTACATTGTCATCTCCAGAGCTGTGTTCCTTTTAGTAAGCAACATAGTAAGCGCTGGCCCAAAGGATTGGGGCTCTGAGAACAAAAATTGGTGTGTGTACTGTAAGTGTGGCTGGAAAAAATGTTTAGGAGTTTGAACCTGTGGTCCAGGATGAAGGCACTTCTTTACAGGGGCTGGTGGATAATTACCCATGAGGGAGGGGTGGGGGTGCATTTGCAGTGGCCATTGTGAGAAAGCTTAGAAGATTTTCAAACCAACTCCCCAATTCATCCTAACTTTTTAGGAATGACCCACCATAAATTTTACACATTTTGAAAGTGACCCCTCACCCAAGTATTCTTGCTACAAATTGTGCCAAATTTCACCACACTCTTCATCTACAGTTGTGTCTATGAGTTTGGTGTTTACTATTTTACTGCTGTTACATTCACTGGTACTGCTTGTTTTTCAAATTTGGTCATTAATTTCTTGACTAATGTGTATTCTCAGCACTTCTCGTGTAAGATGTAGAGTACAGATTTCTTTCTATCATGTAATTCCTGACGTAATTATCATTTTCATTTCTGTTTTTAGGTAAATTTATTTAGTGGTCTTCCTTCAATGCATCACAAAGAGACCTGTACTGCTGGCGCAGGAACAGTTTTATTGGAATTTGGTATCTTAAGCAGGTTATTAGGAGACCCAACCTTTGAAGCTTTAGCCAGGAAATCTCTAGCTTCTTTGTGGAAACGTAGATCAGTGAAAACTGGTCTTTTTGGTAAGTATACCGGTAGTTTTATTTTGAGGGTTAGTAAGGAGCTATGATTCATTGCAGTAGACACGTTTAAGCAAGTTTATCTACTAGATCCCTTGATGAAAGCAGAGTTTTGTTGTGAGCTACTGACCTTTAAATGACATTGAATTGACCAACAGGTTAATTACATCTAGGTTAGTACCAAATTGAACAAAGGCAAAATAATAACCAACCAAGATGATCGACGCTTACCCCTCCTCCCCCAAAAAAGCATGCCCTGATTTGAACCATTATCATACTTGGGATAGTATGGTGAAAGTGAAAAAAGTAACAGAAGGAAGGTCAACAGGTTTCCTCTTAAAACAGTATTGCAGTACAATATTAAAGGTTTCTTGTTTTTTTTTGTTACAGGTAATATAATAAATGTTGAGACTGGAGAATGGTCAGGAAAAATGAGTGGTGTAGGAGCAGGATTGGACTCGTTTTATGAGTATCTTCTTAAGGTGACTTGTAATTTAGTTTAATTTTTGCGGACGCCCTTCAAAATATACATGTAACCGTGCAGCTAATTGGGTGTCGGTCAAATGCGTGCATGGCTTGTCATATAGCTTTCTCGACGAACTCGCGAGGAAACGCTTGCTATGCAGGCTTCTTGTCATATGGCTTTCTGATTGCTGAAAATAACTCAACTTGAGAACTGTGTTTAATTGCAGGGCTACATCATGTTTGGAGAACCAGATGATTTAAAGAGATTTAATGATATTTATAGAGTTCTCAATAGATATCTACGAAAAGGGTAAAGTGTTGAAAAATTTTATTCCTAAGAATTTTAAGTTGTCAAATTAGTAGCCAGCTCTGTTTCTTGGACTCGTGAAAAAGTAAAATATTGAAACGTTGTCTTTTCCTTTTTATTAGTCGTCGTACATGCAATCAAGGCAACGGAACAACACCTTTGTACGTAAATGTGCACATGAACAGCGGTGAAACAGCGAACACGTGGATAGATGCGTTGTCTGCATCGTTTGCTGGAGTTCAGGTCAGTAAAAAGACTAAACGGTTTTTACTAGCTTTACAAACACTAGCGCTGGCTCTATATCATAAGGATCCTTGTTTCCTTGTGAAATTGACCTAGACGCTTGGAATTAATGAGCGCAACGAACGGGGCACGCGTGCGAGACACCCGTCACAGGCCTCCGCGCGCCCTGTTCTTTCTTTCAAGAGCCTGCTACGCAAGCTAGGCTTACCGGTCGTTTCGATAAAAATTCGGTTTGATACAAGTCGTATTAAGAAAAGTCGATTCAGCCGAGGTTTGAATTAGGAAGTAGACACGTAGGCCGTTTACAAGAGTGTCCAAGGAAAGTCTCCAGAAACTAGAACCAGTCCCGCGCGATAACGTTTAAGATAGGCTGCCTTTTGTAATACGATGTTATCAAGACGCAGATGTGCAAGGCGGTTTTCATAAAACAGATCAGAAAATAGGTCGTAAAATTAATGATAAATACGCCTTGTTTTAGGTGCTGAAAGGAGACATCGCAGAAGCTATTTGCACTCATGCTCTTTACTATGCTATCTGGAAGAAATACGAAGCAATGCCGGAAAGGTTTAACTGGCATACTAAACAGTCTGAGGTGCACTTCTCCCCTGTGAGACCAGAGCTTGTGGAATCCACTTATCTCCTACATCAGGTTCGTATAAGCAATAACTGTGCATGCGCAATGCTATAACGGTCGTTATAGCAGACCTCAGCAGTTTATTTTTACGGCTGAGTCTCTTAAAGCCGCTCCTTCCACATCAAACTTGACCATTTCTTAATCGGTATCCCCTTACTGATAAACGAGTAATAATTACAAATTTCGAGTACGTCTGACAGGAAAGGGGAGTGAGGTCATAACCATTCACGTCATTTGTAAGGCGCAAATTAGATACCAACTGTGCAGGGACAGCCAAAGTGGCGTCATAAAAGAGAGGAAAGTTCGATGAGAGAGTTTCAAACTCCTGGCTGACTACTAACAAGGATCGTTCTGGCTGCGTTTAGGATTTTACATTCATTCTTACTTTTGGATATATTTAGCCCACGCATCGACTAGACCATTGGTATGCGCTCTACACGGCAGTTTAGAGTCTGTCTGCGACACAGCCCTTGATTTGTTATAATGGAAAGAGGGCGTAAATTTGCACCGTTGTCCTCTCATCCCTGAGATTTCATTGCGTCACTTTCGTTATCTGTTTACTTATTACAGGCGACTCATCATCCGTTTTATCTCCACGTTGGTCGCGAAATTATGAGGGATATAGAGAAACACTCAAAAGCCAGGTAGCGCCGTTCCTATATAGGCTTCTTAAATTTTATCCTAGCACCTTGCCCAGGAAATACACTGTATGCAGGTGGTTACTTTTCATCAGTGACACACGGCTAGACAAGTTCATCAAAGAACCCTGAAACTGATGTCACGTTTCTCTTTATGTAACTGAGTAGATCATGATTAGGCTCGATTTTGGCCGCTCTCTCGGTCCTCCCCATGAAGAGAGGGGAGGAACGCGGGCTCATTTCCCGAACAACGGTTGGTAATCGAACCTAAATGGGTATTTGTGTGACTCAAGGATTGCGTACTGACTTAACCCTAAGTAGGTTGCGTATGATCGTCTGGGTTAACGTAGTCCTGAATAGGACTGTTGTTGACAGTGACTGACGTTTTAACAACTGTGCGGTTGTCATCTTCGGAGTTAATGTGAGTTGCATCACGTCAGTTGATAGTTTTAAACTCAGGTTATTGATCTGAAGCCCTAAGAATGATCAGTATCAAATTTCTCCCTCTAATATGCAATGCTTTATAAAACAGAGTGGTCACTAAACGTAAGGACATGATCTCATAAGAATTTTCTTGTTACTTAAAAAACTTCTCCCGTTACTTCTATAGGGAAGGAATAATGGGAAATAATGAATAAGGATATAAAACGAAAGAGTGACAAGGGTCTTATTTCATTGTTTTAATGTTATTTTTATATGTCAGATGTGGATATGCTACATTACATGACGTCAGAGATAAATCTCAAGAAGACCGAATGGAAAGTTTTTTCTTAAGTGAAACTTGCAAGTATTTATACCTCGTAAGTCTAAGCAATCTTTCAAAAATAGAATATACAGATTTGGCCAGGGCTAAAAGCGAAGCTCTCGTTAATATACTTATAATTTACTCAAACAAAAAATTACTAAAATCGTGCAATGCTAAACGGCGACGGCGACGAGAACGCTAAAAAAAATCAAGTCTAATTAGCCACAAAAAAACCTGTCGATAGAGTTATTTTACTTTGGTATGGCTGTGGTGCGGACGGACGCGCGGACGGGCAGGTGGATGGACGTACGGTCACGTGATTTCAAAAATTTCTCGGATGCATAGATAACGAAATTTTCTTAGCCATGTTGCTCCGCTGCGCGCGCTCCGTGCGCGCGAGAGCTCCGCTATAATGGGTTCAAATTAGTTGAAATGCTGTGCCAAGAGAAGATGCAACGAAAGTAAATGCGCGAATATGTGAGATCAGTAGGATGGTGTTAATGGCGATAAAACTTACAATTGTAGAGACCTTAAGATACACCGTTTCTGTGTACAGGTGCGTGTAAATTACCCGTACGCGTAGCCGTAAATACGGGTGTATGGCCTGTTAACCCGGAGAAACGGCTATGCTAGCGGGTAGAACGGTGATGCCATTATCAAATCTGGGACATCAGGTTTGCCTTTTGTCAAACATGTGTGCCTACCCGTACCCGTAGGCAGAAAGGGTGTATCTTAAGGTCTCTTGTTTCCGAGAAAGGAGAAATTTCTAAGCGGTTCAGTGTAAGGAAAGCGCAAAAGAAACGCTGGAAACAGCGCACCTGTAAGTTTAATAGAGCGCGGGATAAGCTTTTGTTTGTTGCAAGGACACTACGCGAGTTCTTGTGAACTTGTGAATAAATTGTGGAGCCGAAGAATCGCAAAGGAGTCGATCAACTGAAAGGCTAGACACAGTAGATTGACTTTTATCAATCTGGTTGATGAAAACAAGTTTTTGTCGTAAAAAGATTGAGACAGTGGGATGAAACCCGCTCTTTCCAGTTGGCTGTACAGTTCTCACCGCCGCCTAGTTAGCTCAGTTGGATAAGCGCCCTTCTGCCAAAATGCTGGGAGATCAAGCTCCGGCCGGACCAACACTCAGGCGATAGGGGCGCATTCATAACTAATTACGTACGTCATTAATTGTAAACTACACCACACGCAGTCTGGCAAAATTCCCCCAACCATTAATAGGAATTACCCCTGAAAAGCCCTGAGGGGAGTGGATAATAAGATATTTACAATTTGCTATGAGACCGTATAAATCCAGTCGTATTTTCCCTCTCCAGCTGTTTGATAGTGAAAACCATGTTAATCAAGATGCCTCGAACTACATCTTCAGCACGGAGGGACACATTTTTAAACTGGACCCGCGATTTAGAAAATCAGCTTTGGAAAGCAAAACAAGGAAATTTAGCGCTAAAGTAGCAAAAGCACCCGCATCCACTCGCTCAGCCGGACGATACAACGACAGTGTTGGGGTTAGTGTGAAATAACCGATTTTTAACTCATCCGTTAGTCTGATAATCACTCTTTGGCCTCTTTAAGGAACTGGGCCGAAATGCGTCCCGCAATTGTTTTGGGGAAGTCCAATAAGTTTTAGTGAAATTTAACTCGCTTCATTTCTTTTTCTCGTTTCTAAAGTGGTGAATTGAATCAGTCGTTATGGCGCTGAATCATATTTAGTCATTCGGTTGGGTCTTCTAGCCTCCTTACTTGTCAGTCATCAGCCAGTTAGCCGGGGCCAGTAAACACTTATTCATTCCTTAGTAAAAGCTGTGATAGGATTCACTCCGTCAGGGTGTGCCAATCAGACAGACTGACATCTAGCTATTCATCTAATTAGCCAACCTCCTCTCCAAACTTTCACCCGGAATGTTGATCTACCCATCGATAGTCTACTCTGTTTTTAATCAGAGAACGAATTATCGTTCCATGAGATGTCCACAGTCATCTCGCCACTTTAGAAACGACTGAGAAGGGACCTGGAGCCGAAATGCATCCCGCAGTTGCATCTGGGATCGTTATTGGGGGCGCGCCGGTCAGCTATTGGTCAATTTTTCTCCTCGTCACCAGTAACAGTTCCAGAAGTCTTTGTGAAAGTTAATTAACTCCGCCCAGTTCCCTTCTTTCTAAAGTGGCAAATAGGCGACTATTTGTGCAGTTAGGGACAGACCATTAGAAAAGTTTTTTTTTGGGGGGGGGGGGGAATTTTCGGGCCGAAGGAATTTTTTTTTGTTATCAAATTCCTTGTATGAATTTTTTTTAGGCCGTTGCATGAATATTTTTTAGGGTTAATTGGCGTGCATGAATTTTTTTTCATTTAATTTTCCCTCGCACGAATATTTTTTTGTACTTCGCCCGCCCTCCCCCCGTAAGTTTTCTAATGGTCCGTCCCTTAAAAGGGTCAGTATACAGTTTCTTTCGACAGCTTCACCCTCCTTAAATCCTTGTTTTTTTTTTCTCAGTGCGCAATGTTCTGTGGAAATTTAAACAGTCCTCTACCCATGGAAATTCATCACTGGGAGGCAGTCGAGGCAGCAGTTGGAATTTAATGCGATACTTATCCTGCAGATAAACTTCAGAGACAAGGACAGTCAACAGATCAACTCCTTCAACGTTTGTCTCGATAATCTGTAAATTATTCACTCGTGGTCGCTCGACATGTTGAAATTCGCCCTACCTGTCTGCATTTGTAAAGATTTTAACCAGTCGACGACTGATATACTTGAAGACTACATGGGATAAAACGTGTTGATCTACTCTTGGCAACTAACGGGTTACGTCTTGGGAATTTCCATAGGGTCCAATCTAAAAACGTTGCCCACGATTTGACTTATTCGACGGATCTCCGTATTCTTTTCTCCCCGCCCGATAGTCGTCTTGGAATCAATCTTGATTTTAGCCGTGCATTAGAATGAGAAAAAATGTCTGGAATGCTAGAGGTCTAGGTTTAAGCGCTCTGAAGTGGAATATTGCATTTGCATTTGTCTTGCTCGATCTCAAAGGTTTCACAGATGGTCCTTCAAAGATTGTTAAAAGATGCAATCCCCCTTCCCCCTTACGATAAAATGGAAAGTGAGTGGTTGTTATTGTCGTCAGGTGAGAACAGGCACTTTTTCAGAAAAGAAGAATTTCCAAGACCCTGAACCTGGTTATCGTAGATGTGCGGCTGTGACCTCAACTGAACGTAGAATATTTTTGTACAGTTGTACTATGAGAATAATTTTTTTGGCACGCACTGAGGTCAAATAGTGCTGTGCTGCATTACTCTGGTCATTTTAGTTAAGTGGCTGCTATGATAGTCGCAAAATGAAAAAGTCGTAATAGTTTTGTATCAAAAGATAAGAAAAATAAAGTTGATGGGAACGTCATGAGAAAAACGCCCAGTGTACACCTTCAGCGCACTGCTATACTGCTCAGAGAGCAGTAGCATTACTTAAAACGGCGTGCAGGGGCCAAGAAAACTGCGTTGGAAAGAATTTAACACGTTTCATATGCTCAGACCTCGTCCCCACTTAGGTAATGTCCAAACAGTAGAAAACCACAGACTTTGTAGTTCTGGAGCTTGTAAATCTAAAACCTTGGGCAAACACATGAAATAAGGCATATTTTTTCCCAGCATCAAACTTTAATACAAAGTGTGCAAAATATCAAGTGCTGGTACAAACATTTTTGACATCCTCCGGTGGTCGCAAAAAATTCATAAAAGGCCACAATCTTCGGATAACTTCCACGTTGTTTTCATCTGCATTCTCCTGGCTCCTCTTTTCGAGGTACTCTTTGTTAAAACTGAAATGGATCAATTTGTTCCTTGGGCTCAGTTCCTCAGCGACACATGTTGCCTAGAAGAATCTAACACCAAATCATGATTAATTCAAGGACAGATCATGTTAAACTTACTATTACTGGCGATATTTACATGCGTAGAATAGTCGAAAAACAAGCCGTGTCACGGTGTGTGTGTGTGTAGGGGAGGGGGGAAGGTCTCATATCCGGTGACATTAAAAAAGGTTCAGATATGAGCGTGAGAGCTTATCTCTAGGGGAATCCTATAACCAGGAATGTTAGGGTAAATGCACCCAATTTTGGTTCACGATTTACCTTGGTAACAAAAATTGAAGGCCGGAGATTCCTTTGTCGAGTATAGCTTTGCGTTGAAGTTTTATCTCGATTTTGTTTCTGATTCCGCTTCTGGTGCTTCGTCGCTTATGTAAAGCAGCTGATTACTTTCGTTCGTAAGCGACTCAAAAACTAACCCATGGGTCTCAGCTCTTTTTGGGGCATTAACGTACCTTTCTATCTGAATCATTTTGCTCAAAGTCTTGAAATGTAAAGTCCTCTTTAGATTTTCTTGATCCTGCCTCACTGCTTAATAGCTGGCAGGTCTTCAAGGGTTTATTCTGACCCCTTTTCTGGTAATTGTAAGCCTTGCACTGCGCATGTCGAAGACAATAGTCCCAGCACTGGAGCTCTGAAAGAGCCTTCAGCTCAACTATGACGTCACCGTCCAGGAATTCATTAGGAGGCTCTTTCTTGTCGAGGATAGTAGCTTTAATGCAGCTACCTTTAAAAATAAAAATAATAAAAATAAAAAAAAGTTACAGCGGACTCTCTTCGCTTAAGGGAAGTTAAAAAATGCTGTTTTTGTAAGTGACTGAGATTTTGAATAAGCGTCCTCTTATGAGAGATAGAGCGATCAGTTTAATTTGCCACTTAGTCTTTAGAAAATAGAAAAGAGGTGGAGCCTATTGTAGACTTATTGTGGCTTTATTTGGATATGTAATCGGTAATGTGAGTAGTCTGAGTGCTATTATTAAGATCAACCTCGTTCCCAGGTTCTCTCTCCTACCCGCAGGGACGGGTAGGAGAGAACCCTGGGAAGGAGGTTGTTACTGAGATATGAGGAAAATCATTGTTTGATTAATCCACCAAAGTCATAGAAGTTGCTTAGAAAATGAGTTTATCCAGCAGAATATTATGTTCAGCGGTGTCAAAAGCTTTTTTGAGGTCAATGAACACACCAGAAGAGTATAGTACAAACGTCCTTGATTCATGTTAGCCTGGATTGCATTAACGATGCCTAATATAGCATGCATGTTGAGTGGAATGTTTTTTGCGGAAGTCGTACTAGGGAAAGTAAATTAAATTGTGTTTCTCGGTGTAATTCATCATTCTGTTATACATAAGCCTTGGCTTGCAAATATTTCTGGGTTAAGAAAACCCAGGGTTAAGCGAAATTTGAATTTAGATATGAAAGCTTAAAAAATAAATTCAGTTCAATTCTTTTTGTCAACAAGTTGATGATTGGATGCTTTTAAAAATAACAGAGAAAATTATCCGAGAAAATGCTTTTGAGCAAAAGGAAAAGAAACGTTGGTTAAATTTAACCGTGGTTAAGCGCTAACCGGCCTTCGAACAACTGGGCCCTGAGTACGGTATCGTATTCAGTTACCTCGATCTCCTGACTGATCTGTAGGTCTTGTTTTCTTAAAGCACTTGGATGGATCTTCATTACTACCTGACTTGAGACAACACTGGCTCCTCATCATGCCACACTGTTCCTCAGCTGGTTTAGCGTTATCTACTGCTTCGCATGGTTTTGCAGCAGCTACCTCAGCATAAGTGCATTCTGAATATACCGTAAAAACACACAGTAATGGTCGACAAGCTGGTTTGTTTTCAATTTAGACACCCCTCTAACCCGCTGTCTACATTTAAAACGTTTAATGTCCCCTTACGACCGTGTCGCCAGGGTCTTCTTGTTGAAAAACTAGAAGACCAGTGGTTGAGGAAGAGGTTGGTCCTCTTGCTTTTTTAATAGACGTTCGCGGAGTCTTTGTTAATTGCCAAAATTAGTTGTCAACGTGGTGTGCCTTAGATAACTACTTTTCTAAAGAAAAATTGTATTTAACCATAGTTAATAGAGTGGAATGGTTATGAAACCCGTCAGACTCCTTTACCGTATGTTTTTGTGGACCTGATGGTGCACAACATTCAATAACATTCCTATCATTTTGATCATACTGACCAATAAAAACGTCGCGTTGATTTATTCAGTCACATGTTGTGAACAAAAAACAAAGGATTGTGCACGGTCAGGGAGCTTCCAACATAAACTGCATCATTGTTTTTATCTTTGATGTTTGCCGCCTTTCATGACCAGTGTCCCTCACTAACTATGATTTAATTATTTGCGTTACGTACCAGATCCAAAGATACATCTCTGACATAATATGAAATACACAACAGCTAACGGAATTTGAAAACCGTTGTTTCGAGTCACTGCGGATAAGTCTGTAGAAGAAAAACAGCGAAATAAACTAGCAATAATATTGACAATGATGTCAGAATAAAAATAATTCATCCAGTTCTTTTCTAGATACATAGCCTGAGAAAGCGGTCAACATTTCGAGACGCCATCATAGTTTCCTCGCAAAATGCATCCTCGGAGACCCTGGGGCAGCTAGTCGGGTCGATAAAATGTTCATGGCATTTGAATTTCACCACGAACATTTTATCGACCCAACTAGCTGCCCCTGGGTCTCCGAGGATGTGCAAAATGAGGAGAGCAGAAATTCCGCCTATACTGATGACGTGATACTATTCAGATCTTGTTAGTGCTCCTGATTGGTCGTACCGTGAGTGAAATTTGTTTTTAACCAATCAGAAGCACTGACCAGATTTGGGTAGAGACACGTCATCAATATCGAATTTCTCCGCTCGTTCCTCAGACGTCATCCGGCGGGGAAACCAGTAGCTGGCTTCGCGAAAAGTCGACTGTTTTCTCAAGTTACAAATGTTTTGCAGTTGTAGGATTGGTGTTAAATTCGTCTTTTTGCGTGCTTTCCGATGTAAACGCAACAATTGCAACAGAAAATATCTTTCAAATTTGTTTAGAAGACCGAACGTCGATCACGATGCGTCAGAATCGACCCGACGCCCGCAGAATATATGAAAGCAGGGAAATTCTACATAAAGTGAAAATCTTGTAAAGTGTTTCGGCGTATCCGCGATCTTACTTGTGATAAGTAGTGACAGGAGTCTATTAAATTAATTGATTTGCAAGGTATAGTCCAAAGCGTAAATATGTTGTGTCCGCAGCGAGTCAAAACCAGTCAGTGGGAGATAGAGGCTCAGGACACAGATGCAAGTTTAGTTTGACATACACATACAAAGGAAGCAGAAAAGGAGAGGTGAAGGATAATAAGAAGAAATGCAGATGTAAAATAATGTAGCATTTTAAACGAAAAGTAACAATTTAACTTGAATGAAAGAATACTAGTACTGACTTTGATGCATTCATGTCATTAATTGTAAGACAAAAGGAATGTAGTCAAAATTTATTCGGAACAAAGAAAATGCAGTGGCTAAGACCCTGGTGTGGTTTTAATGATCGCCGGCTGAGCTAAATTTTTCAGTTTTGTAACTCCAACGATCAAAGTTAGAGCAAAAACACCAAGAGTCATTATGGCTCTTGAAAACACTCATGATTCAATTGCTAAGAAAGAAAAAAAACTTACCTAAATACATGACGAAAACTGAGTGGAATTATAACCAAGCAATCTACCTTAAGTCGATTTATCGGAGCTCAGTGTTTAGCATGTTGTTTCTTGAGCTTGAAAACATCATCGATGTTCCAAATGTTTGGCGAATTACCACTGGATAATAATCTTAAACGTGACTATGATGATCATGTCTGGCAAACGCTGACTGTCAATATTATTAGAAATATTTGTTTTGTAGTTTTTAATTGTGTCAATAAGATATCCAGAACCTGTCTGCATAATGAAGAAAACGACTAACTTTCAATTATCAAACAAAGAACTTCATTCTCATTTAGCAAATAATAATTTAAGAACTCACTTTCTGCGGTTATTCAAACTAACACAGGTGTCAGGTTAATAAACACAAGAATGAGACGGTATTATCTAATGGAGATAAGCCGGGAGGGGAGGGGAGGGGAAGGAATAGGAGAGGGTAGGGAGGGGTAGTTAGGTAAGCACTGCATGATATGGTTGAAGGGATGGGGAGGGGGGAGGGGTAAATAAAGGATGAAAAAGAAAACAAAGAATGGTGGGTTGGGTCGATGAGATTCGATGACGGTATAGTAGATGAAGAGCTAGACTTCAAAACAGTCCATATTTTTTTGTATCCAGGAACGTGCGAACGTGAGACTCTTACACTTTGCTAAACCGATTTTGAGGGGAAAAAAACCGACTGTTTTGCAGTCTAATGAAAAGCAAAAAACAAGCAACTTGAGTTTTCCCGATATTTCGAGTAATCAAGCCGTCAGAAATTCGGGAAAGCTCAAGTCCCTTTTGCCGTCGCTGTTTTCTTTCTATAGTTAAGTTTCGTCTGTTAAAACAGCTGGATTTTTCCCAGACTGCTTACAGTCCGCTTTTTCTCTTAAAATATCTGAACCAGCGCGATTGCAAACCACGACGTTACGTTACAATAAGGGATTGGGACGTACGCCCTCGTTTATCGCGGCTAGCCAACGTGCTTGGGTTTCGTGTCCAGCAACTCTGCAAAAAAAATAAAAAAATAAGAGATTTTTGTAGATTTGTCCAGGTCGTCAGCTTATCGCGGCTTACGCTATACCGAAAGAAGCAGGGCGGATAAAGCCTTCTGCTCACGCCCTATGCCGTTTGGAAGCACGAACACCTTAAACGAAGGAAGCACGTACGATTAACACGTACGAGCAGGGAGGCATCGATGTAGACGCTCAAGAATCGGCATAAGCCTCGTCCCCAGGGACTTCTCGAAATGAAAAGACCCTGGAGACGAGGTGGCAATCGGCAGGTGAAAAGTTCAGTTATTAGGAAAAAATGGTAATGCTTATTTATTGACTTTTTTTATTGCTTAAAGAAATAAAGTAAATGTAACTCATACCGTGGCCGTGGGTGGTTTAAAATACAAGATTGTAGATGACGATGAGTGAATGCTTTCCTTACTATACAGTGTTTTTTAAATCAACCATTTCCTGTACCTCTGGAGGAAATTTCAACTGGCGATATTTTGATTTGTTTTAGTCTAACATCGTTCCACGATAACATTTCTTCTTTTAAATTTTTCATTTATTTTCAGCTAATTCTGTCGCAATCTGCTTAATAGAACTGCGATGATCCATAATATTAGTTTTGAAAACTCTTTTGATCTCTCTTAGGTCATAAATTAAACGGCGATTGGATAATCTTAATAACCATCTTTAAGCGGCAAAACCTCACAAACAGTTATTAACACAGCGGTAAGAGTATCAAAGTCTAAGATATAATGACACATTTCAATTTGCAATTCTATTTCCGACAAACTTGCAATAACTAATTGAATGTTATGTATTGGCCGGAAAAGAGTCAAGAGTGGCCGGAAGGGTTTCAAACTGAGAAATTGAATACCTATGAAAAATCAAGCACATTTGGATCAGGCTGGATTTGTACGGTTTTCTTATTTTAATCTTTAAACCCAAAATCCTCGAAAGGTAAAAATTAATGTGAATTCCAGAAAGACGTCCTGGGTCTACCACTTTATATCGCCGACGCCAAGACGAAGAACGGGATATTTTACAGAAACCGAGCAAGCAGCAACTTTGTAAAAAATGCAGCTTTTATATATTATATTCGTCGAGGCTTTACTCACGAAGCTGGGGAAATGTAATTCTGGTAAGCTGTCTATTTAAATTCGTAACATGAGGTATTAAGTATATCCAAGGGGGATATCCTCTCTTGGTATATCATATAATTGTGCATGTAACTAATGGATCAGGACTCCTGCTTGTATACCGGTTAACTTTAATATTTTTACTCGCCAAAAAACATCCCACTTGCATATATTTATTGGAATAGCTAGCTATTGCAGGATAAATGTAAAATTTCTTGTGGCCTTGCGGTTTTGGTTGTGGAACTTATAGCTGGAGTCTCGAAGTCGATCGCCGCAGGGCTTAAAAAGAAATATAAATAACATAAAAAATAAACAAAATAAAGACAAAAAACCCCAACGTCCTCATTAGTTATGTTTCGATAAAAATAACGGTAGGTAGGCGAAATCCCTCGGTACATTGGGTTGTTTCTAAATTGTGTTTCTATGCAGCGCCTCGCTCGTAGGGTTGTTTTTATCTCTAAAGAAATGGTTTCTGAAAGATCATTTGGCTTTGAGATTCATTCCCGTAACGCATATGGCTAGTCTTGCTATTAATTATTGATTAGTAAGAACTTAAAGAGTGTAATAAAGTGTCAGCGTCTTTATAGCAGTAGCTTGCGAGCGGGCTCACTAGTGCGAGTTCGGGGAACGTTTTGGCGGTGGAGTCTCCAGCGCGTCAGAGGAATGGGCCCAATTCTCTCTCGCGCCGCCGCCAAAAAAAACTCGCACAAGTAAACCTGCTCGCAAATTGCGAGCAGGATTACTTGTGCGAGTTCAAGGAAGGTCTAAAACGAACCACTAATTCATGATTTATTCAACCTCTTTTAAAGACTGTCACGATCCTTCCAAAGTACCATTGTATCGCCGAGTAGACGATCTCCAAGGAATCGGTTCTGTCAAGAGCCATAATGGGATTATGGCTCTCGGTTCTGTTATACGAGCAGTGCCAGTCGTCTCTGTTCTACATTGTGCCGACAAGTGCTTACGACGAAAGCACTGCACACACTTTAACTATTATTTAAAAACAGGCAGTGGGATGGTTTGTGAACTTCTTAAAAAAGTGAAGAGCCACAGAAACATCAGTCAAGAAGTCAATTTTTACGAGTTCTCCCGAGAAAACTTTAACAAGGTTGGTGATCCGGGGCAAGAGAGGATAAAGGGGCTAAGTACCCCCGGGCCCTTTATTCCCTAGTCTGGGGTTTGAACTGAGCGGCCGGGTCCTCCCCAGCCTTTAGCGAATAATTTCTTTCGTAAATATTTTTGTAATTATGTCACCTCTTTCAAGTAATATAAGAAATCCTTCCTTGCTGGTAGATATCAGCTCCTGCTAAGGTTCGAAACCACATGTTTCCTACTTTAACTAATAGGCTGATTTAGCTACAGAACGGGAACGTCAGTTGATGACGGCGTGCGCAAATTAAACAAGTAGCTTGACCAAGCTTGACCAATGGCAGAGCGACAAATTGGGCACCGGTAGTCGTGTTTAGTCCTTTCCGCGCGCTTTCCCGTCGTGACTGACGCTCCCATCCTGTTGCTAAATCAGCCTAACATATAAGAGGACCTAACAATCCTTGTTTGGCTAGACTCCCACACGACATGCACAAAGAGTGTATTTCGCATGAGTCACCGAATACTTCACTCCCAGTGCCACTCAAAGAACTTGTTATTCGCTTTCATTCAACAGGAATTTTTGTCACCAGACGGCTGCGACGACTTGAAATTATCCGAGAACTTGTTAAAGATCCCTGAGGCGAATTGTTAGTGTAAGCTGAAGATTATACTTCTGGAGAGGGTACTCCTGTCAATTTAAGATATCGAAAGATAGATGTTCGCCGCGAACTAGCCTATCAGAGTTAAACCGAGACTGATCCTTTCACTCTGACAGAAACCATGTGAAATTCAAGAAAGATTCTGTATTTCATTTAGTAAAATACAGGAAAAAAATTACAAATAGTGTGATGTAAAAGTGCTGCTAGAGAGGTTTCATTAAAATGGTCTCAACATAGGATTTGATTTAATTTAATACAGACGCAGAGTGAAAACTAAACACTAAATAAGTTACAACAACATTTCACTCCCCATAGTTGTCCCTTTGAATGAAGGGGTTAAATAATAATAATAATAATAATAATAATAATAATAATAAGAAGAAGAAGAAGAAGAAGAAGAAGAAGAAGAAGAAGAAGAAGAAGAAGAACAACAACAACAACAACAACAACAACTAAAGTTAACCCCGCTCCTTTTAAAGGTCCATAGGGGCCAGTTTCTTTAAAGTCCCGATATAACTAACGGGCCGAAAAAAGTTGTTGTAGTTTGCATTCAAGATATACTACGCTACATTGAGTCAGCTTTCGGTGAAGAAATCACTGTTCAAAAGGTAAACTTGGAATATTAATAAGACATACTTTTAATGCTCTTTAGAAAGTATGTGTTTCATCTACGGGACGATCAGGTTGGCCGGCCAACCTTTCATTTATATCCCTCTTTTCCAAAAAAAAAATTAAAACTGATTTATGAATCCCTTGTAATCGAAGGATTTGAAGAGAACACTCCAGGATCTAGGCTCGATTTCCGCAGCTCTTTTCGGGGAAGGAGCGCAGGCTCATTTCACGAACAGCGGTTGGTAATCGAGAATGTGTCATCACATTTGTATAAAGCGTAACTGAGTTATTAAAGGCAGCTTTTCACTTTTGGTCCGTTGTTCAGGGTCCATTTTATACAGAATTGAACCAACTTGAAAAGATAAGCAAGAGAAATAATGGCATCATGATCATGTGATTATGAGACTGGCTGTTTCCGTGAAGGTTGGACACATGAGGAACGTCCTCTAAAGGATAAATAAAATCAAAGAGTTAGTACATCAATCACGTGGCGGAAAAGCTATGATAATATTTTCTATTGCCTAAAAATAGCTGTTTAAGCCATGAAAAGTAGCTTAACCTCCTACAGGAACAGGGTAGAAGGGATGAAAATCTCTCTTATGGGGACTTCTTTAGTTTGACCCCAAGTCATTTTTGTTTGATAATGTTTCGAATGAGCTCTCTATTAAATAGAAAGTTGTATTCGAATTCTGGAGACTTAAAGTTGCCTGCTGCAATGTCCGTTTTGAAGGAAAAATTTTAAGGGGGAGCACCCAAAAAGGCCAACGCCACGATAAGGTAAGGCAAATAATGTTGAAAATCCGTTGGTCTTCTTTTCAATTTGTCCACGATTGTGGGGTGAATGATCATTTCGAGTAAAGGGTGTTGGCTCCCACGCGTACTTTGGGCATTGGCCAAGGAACAGATAAGAAAGAAGAGTCAACTAATACCTACCAAGATTGACAACTAACTTATTTGATGATGGCCCAATACCCGCTTTGTTTTTTGCTTTCACAGTGACTCGATAGCTACTCCCTCCTGGGAGAAACAATTCGATAAATTCACCGGTTTCCGTCTCCAGAGTCTTTGGGGACTTCCCCAGCAGGCCGCACTGTTTGTACGATATGATATAGTTTAACACAGCCCCGCCGTCATCTGCAGGGGGATCCCAACTGAGTCGAATGTATGTTCGTTGAGTTTTATTGTCCAATGATCTTTCTGCCTTGAGATTTCTAGGTTCAGATGGGGCATCTACAAGGATAACATTAAGAAGGGTTTCGTGATAGAGCTCTCTCCACCGCAGAGGTCCCTCTTTAAAATACGCAAGGATCTACTTTATTTAATTTGACTTTACTTCCCTTCCTTTAACTCATCTTAAGAATAAATAAATGAATCGATGATTGGTTATGAATAGCTTTTGCAATACTGTATATGTTATAGTCATGTTGTTGCGTCGTAGGGGGGCTGGGGAGAGGGGGGAATGAAAGCGCGCGGGGCACGATGGGAAGGGGGAAAAGAGGAAGAGAGGCCTTTTCCCACTTCCCATAGTCCACTGCGCTTAATATATATTTTTTTAATTATTATTATTGCTATTTTTATTTGAATACCTAGTGGGAGCCTCTACGGAGGAAAGAGGTAATAGAGGATTTCCTAAAGTGATTGCTCCCTGGATTTACAGTTATAACCTGTGTTAGTAAAATTCTGCCGGTATATTCTATTGCAAGTCCTCCATTCTGGATTTTTTAGGTATTCACTGTCTATCAGTGAACTCAAATAGAACAGGCGATTCGAAAAGTGTCGGATGCACACTGTTGCTACATTGGTAATCTGATAGGGTCATAGCATGGCACATGCCTAAGATTCAGTGTATAGACTGTCTGCCTCTCACCGGCGAGAAATGTCTGATTGGTCGACGCGCGACCTCGTGATATAGAGTTAAGTTATCGTGGTGGCAAAAGCTCCATCGTTTGCTTAATCCAATGGAAAGAGGAACTGCAATGCTTTTGTTTTATCTGCCAAAAAAAAGACCTGACCTTGAAGCTCCTCGAGGTTTTCAATAAAAACAATCTATGTACTCACTCAGCTTAATAATGTCAATGACGTGAAATTTCACGGTAGACGCCGTCTCTGCTCTACACTGCAGTGACTCGAAGTCTTCATCTTTAATTGTTGTTATAGTCAAGTAACTTTTGCCTCTCAGTTCTTCATGAAATTGTTTGGAGACAGTTCTGTTTGAAGGAATATGCATCCAAGAAAACTTAACCTCTGTTTGTCCTGGTGGTAGCCTTACTGCACACAGAATTGTTATCTTGTGTCCTTCCCAGGTCTCCTTCGTTTGTGTCGAGAGCTGCTTGTCAATCAAAAGATCTAAAGATGAAGAAGTACAGACAAACTCCCCGTCAGGGTGATATTGATTGAGAGTTCCATTTGTGCGGGGGTATGTACGTATGGTTGATTTTGAAAAGCCTGGAGACACGTTTAGCTCAATCTGCGACCATAGTCATTGCCTCCTGGACTTTTGTACCATGGCTTAAAATCCTGGCTTAAAATAATACACACATCCAGGAGCCTCCTGACACATCATAAAGGATCAGAGTCTCCCTTTTCCTCGATCAAAATTAAATTAACAGCAGAGCAAAGTGCTCAAAAAATACGTTTGTTCAGAAAATGTAAGTCAGTAGAAAATATTGTAAGACTGGTCACAGAATTTTCTCATGGCTACTGACTCGATTAGCGATCAGCATAGTAATAATTATTTCATTCTGTGAAATGTATTTAATCTTGTCTCGTTTTGACGTTTTATCTATATTTACTTACGCTGACTAATGAGTTCCAAATTTCCTTCCGCTAATAGATATTTAGTTTTTTCTATGTGGTTTTAATTTGTTTTTGCTTTTTATTTCCGCTAATTTTATTTCAAAACTGACTAACTGACTCATGGACATTTTTTGCGTCCTAATTAATAATAGAGTTTTTACCAAAATATAATTTGCATTTTATCCTCGCGTCACTTTGCCTCACTTTAAGAATTAATGACCAAAAAAAAAATTAAATTAAATTAAATTTACTATCTTAGGCTTCCACAATAATATATCTGAATTTAAAGCTGTATGTTTTTATACTGGTACTGATGCGTATTTTTCAACAAATGATTATTTTATAGTATTGACTGACATTTTATTAAGGAACTAGACATTTTTAATTTGACGAGTTCTTGCATTAAAAGTGAAGAATGATTGAAGATTAAATTAGTAAAAGTACAATGCAATTCAACTCATTGGTATGTAAGGCTGGGACAACTTAGCCCGAAACTGCGGAACGTAGCAAAAAAAAAGTAAGACTGACGCGAAAAGAAACTATTTAATGGTTCCCTGTACATCCATTATATTCTCAAGATCGATAACTACCCAAGTAAATATATCATTCAAATTTTGATATAAAGCTTTTCTATGGTTTTCGATCCTAATTATCGAGCAAAGCCATTTCAAGTTATGCTTCAGCGCCGTACTCCCAGCAGGGTTGTACCGGTTACACTCTTTGTTTTCGTACTTACCTACGACTGTTAAGCGAACTCTGCTGATATGGTGAACCAATTCCACGACCAGAGTACAGTAATAGGTCCCTGTATCTTTCATCTGAACTCTGTTAATTTTAAAACTTGCTCGTCTGTTGGAGACAATTTCAGTCCTGTCCCTGATCCAGTCGATGGCTTGATAAGCGTTATTAAATACTGTTCCTCCACCTTTTTTCTTACTATAAATAGTCATCTCCCCAATATCAGCCAGAATAACTCCGAAGCTAACTTCCTGAACGTCGGTTCGCGCGTATTCCCAATCAAATTGTACGTCTTCACCAACGAAGATTTCCTTGTGTTTGGGCCGTGTAATGAAGAACACTCCATCTTCGGGGTTCACTAGCACTTGCCCAGAAAAATAAATAAATAAATAAATAAATAAATAAATAAATAAAAATGAGAATAAAAAAATAAGAGAGTATTTTCTTAGCTGAAACTCAATATCAGAATTGCTTAATTTGGGCCTTAAGCCCTTCTCTTATAAAACTGAAAAGCAATGTTTTTCCTTTGACGTTATTTTAATGACGAAGTGAATTTTTATCTTTTTTTTCGTATTTTCTAGTGCACGCTTCAAACAGTTCATTTTGTGACTTACCAAATGATGTCATTAGAATCAAGCAAATTGTTTCCATTTCATTGTAGGCAACAAAATCCATACTTGAGATCCAAAAGATTATGGTTTATGGAAGCCTCCATTCACAGTTTGTCTCATCAGCTTCCCAAGATCTTTGGGTCCTGTTAATTGTTGCAACAATTGCAAACATATAGTTCACAACATGCCCAATATGATTTATAACTAAACAACATATTTTATCTGACTAAATATACAAATTGATATGTGGTTTTTCATTTCCGTGAGACACGTGACACCGGCGTAAGAAGCTTGAGGTTTGAAGATCTTTTAGTTTAAAATATTTCTGCTAAAAGTTAACTTACACGAAGTAAGAACACTACATGGAAACGCGGTTAGTTTTAACTTATGATATAGAAAAAACGTGTAAGAAAAAAAAAGCTATTATATCGCGTGGTGGTAAACATGTCCTGACTGAAATGCGAACAACTTTTTCGTCCCATAAAATATTAAGATAATAAATCTATAAAATGTTTTTCTCCAGTTGATGAAGGCCATAATAATTATAATTTATGATGGATAAAGGCTTACCTCCAACACGTAGATTTATTCTTCATTAAGCTAATATTTAGCGCATCTGTAGCAAACATGTGTTCCGTACAATTTTTGCCTGACTTGTCAAATTTTTCTTAGATTGGTTTATTGATTTGAATAAGAGTATGGCTGTTAATTACCAGATGCCATAGAAAATCAGGAATTGTTTTCAAGTGCTGGAGCTTGGAATCGTCCACTTTCGATTCGTATTCAAAATTAAATATTAAGGGTTGGAATTTTTTTCCGTGCATTATACTGATTCTGGCGCAATTTGAATGCTAAAGCAGGAACAACGGAATCCCTTATAGGGGAAAAAATGCTGTTTTTTCTTGTCAAGTGATCGTGGGATCCAATAAGGGAGAAAGGTCACTTTCGATCGTAAACATCGCATTCGCAAAAAAATTGATGCAGAGTTGGTACCTGTAATTCTAAGGTCCATTAACTTTGCTCATCCCCGTCCTTTGCAGTGCTGTTGGCATGATTTGTCCGTTAGCACATGCTGTAGTTTAAGGTAAATTGTTTTTTTTAGCCCTATAATCACTTCTTGTAAGGGAATCTAACACAGTGCTAGTATTGCATTCTATTCTGGATTACGCGCAGTAGACTCTGGATTCCAGGCACTGGATTTCCGATTCTTTATCAGTCGAACTTGGATTCCGGAATCCTTGATTCCGGAATCCAAAGACCAGGATCCAAAACGCAAAGTTTCCAGATTCCGGAATCCGGATTCCTGTATACATGCGATGATAGGGTCTTTGTATCCTGTCACTACAGGAAGTAAAAGAGGAGTTAAAGCAGCGACGTTTTTGAGCGGCGCACATCAACCGGAAGTGGACTTTTAGCACACTTGAGCTGTGATTTTGAATTAACGTTTTAAATCGTCTCTATGAGGGTAAAGACACTTAGCAATACAAATTTGGTGGCGTCAAGGCATATTAAAAGGGGAAAGGCTCACTTCCGGTTGACGTGCGTCGCTCAAAAACGTTGCTGCTTAAGCTCCCTGATGTAAATTGAAGGCTCTGCAGTACGTGAGATAGCCTAGAAACGAGTTATAATTTCAACTTCCGGTGCAGATCCTGATGAACGTCAGAAAAAGTAGCAACAGCGTTATAAAAACCTTTCATTGCGTTCAAAACCAAAACAGAGGCTACAATATAGTGCTCTGTCGCTAACAAGACATGTATACCTGAAAGGCATTTACTTCATTACACCGTATTCTAAATAAGGAGTTGTACTGATCATAAATGCGCATGCGTAAATTAGCTAATTGGTTTCCATGTTACGTCATAAAGGTAACTAGGTATTAGATGAGTCGTTAAGCTACATGGTAGACGCGAATGCGCTTCGGTCTAATAAAAGCTATTGAGAAAATTTTGTTTCGAAAACTGAGAAAGTTGATTTATCAAAATGAGTCGTCAAAATGAAGGTGAGTATATAGTTAAGTTAATGTACCCTTAATTTTTGGGCAAAAAGATAGATTTAGAAGATGATGTTACTTGAGAGCCGGCACATCTCGCAAATTTGATTTTGAACCGGGACGTGGTACATTTTTGGGCAGACATATCTTTTGCGCACTTTCGAAATAAATACGGTAACTTTAATTTAATTTAATTTAGGCGGATATCAGAGAGATTTTTCTTGTGGGAAAAAATTGAAGAAAGATATATTTTTTAAGCTAGGGAAGCCTCATTGTAATTTCTTTTTGTTTTGAGTTGCTACTGCGAGGCGAGCGCGCGCATTACTGAACCTTGGCGAAGGAAAACAAAACTTCGGCTCGGGGAAAAATTTCTATATTTTTATCAAGAGCACGAACTACATCAAGACAAAGAGGAAGAGCTGCAAAGAAAAACGATTATTCCGAAAAACTACATTTTTGTTAGAGCTGGCATAAATTACGTATATCAACAAGCGTTCCATTTGACGTAATAATGGTATAGAATATTCTTCCGTGAGCAATCTAAAAGCGCGAAACAAACTCCTTTATTCACTAATAGTAAAGCAACACGACAGTTCTCCAAAAAACAAATTCTTACTGCTGGCGAAATTTAGTTCGAATAGCAAAAAGATTAAAACGGCGAAGATTAACACAGTATAACACAGGCCGGAATCAAGGCCCTGGTATGACACAGAGAAGAGAAGATAGCCGTAGGCGCGCGCAGATGTGTATATGTATATTAAAAACGAGCAATAGCAGAGTGTCAATTTTAAGACAGTCACATTCGGTCTATTTTGAATTTTCGTGCGTGTTTGCGCTCTCCTCTTTTGACCGTCAATGAGCTAGAGCAAGCACTGGGGCCGCGTAAGTGATTGCATGGCGTGGTGCCGAGGAAAACTACAGTAACTGTCCTAAAGGTACGTGCGTGCGCACTCAAACATAACTTGAATGGCGTATCCAAAATCGTCAGCAAATAACATGTTGCAATAACACGGTTAACAAGACTTCTTATTGAAAATAATCACCCACCTTGTATATAATTAGATTCATTTTAGTCTGAAGCGACTGCGTTTCATCTTCCGGTTCGCTATACGTCGCTTCTTCATATAGGCATTTCCATAGATCATCTGGACGATTACATGGGAACCACACTTTAACGACAAACGTCTGTAAATTTTACGCTTCTATAGAGAAGGAAAACTGCAGCTCCGATCAAGCGGGCACACCACGGTCTGTAGAAGAATACCTTCAGCAGGAAGGATTACGTAGAGTACCGGTTCCGGCGGATGGCCATTGCTTATTGCATGCTTGGCATTGGGTAAGTGATCAGAAAAACTTAAAAACCTAGGGAAAAAAAGGTTTAAAGCTAAACTAGAGAATAACATATATCTTATGGCTGGATTTAAACCATTATGGTTCTTGTGCAAACTTATGCCAACGCTAATGTAAGTTTAAGGGAATGCACATAGTTTCAAGAGAGGTTAATATTGAGAACAACCAAAAAAAGATTTTTTTTCTCGTTCTGCCAAACATTCAGTATGTAAATTCGTCTTGTTGTCTCGTAAACTCTTCATTTTGCTCGTGCACTCACGACACTAAAAACGGCTGTGTAGCAGACTAAGGGTAAATGGACCCCCGTCTGATCCTGGGATACGTGGTCACTTTGCCCAGGGGCATCGCAACAAATTGGACTCGAACTCTCTGATAAGCGTGGGCTATGCTTCCGGTGCCTATTTTGTAAATGATTTCATACATTAAATTTGAGCTTGCGACTACACATTTTTATATCGTTCAGGCCCTATCGTTCACAAAATCCCTTCCCCAGCCCAGCCCCCAGCCCTTCATCCATCCACCCCCAGCCCTCCCCCGATGTACAGTTGTGGTCTCGTTTCAACCTCGTCCCCAGGGCGCTTTTCCTGCTTTTTATGTAGCAGGCGCGGCAACCTAGTTTTACTAAAGATTGAATGAAATACAAAACGCATCTGTTTCTTCTTGGTCCTTCTAGTTGGTTTTGATCAACGTTGAGGAGGTTAGAAGGATGATTAGACTAACTGAGGAAGAAGTATTTTGTCGTACCCAGTCTCATTCAGAAATTGTTAAATAATTTAAGACATGTAAATTACGTTTTACCGGTATAAACAAGCTAAATATTTTGAAATATTAATTTTGTGAATAAGCCTCATTTTTTAGGAGGCCAAGTATGATCTGAATAATTTATACAGATTGAGGATGACACTCACTTATGTTGAGCTTAAGTTCACCTTTCACTTTGACCTGAGATCAGGGGTTTTCACTGACTTTTATTTGCACTCAAAATGTTGCTCATACACATTTACCTAGACTTGCTGCAAGTAGACTATGAGTAGTCCCTCATTGTTCCTCAGGGACACGTGAAAATCACCCAATGTGAGAATTGCCTGCTCTTTCACCGCCGCATCTCACTTTTCTCCCATGGGATGATTTTCATGTGTGTTCACATTTTGCTTGTTCTACTATCGCATATATATCCCTGAGGAAAAATGAGGGACTAGTCCTATTCTATGCCACAAGTCGACCTCACAAGTTTCCTGGTGAGTGCTGGACAAAAGACTTTTTTCAAGGTAATTTGTAAGTTGATGCATTAATGTTTCTCCTTCAGGCCATGCAGGAGGAGGGCATTAATACATACGAGAGCTACCGAGATCTTCTATCTGCTGTGATGCGTGAGTTTGCTGAACATAAAAGCTTCTATTCTCCGTTCATGCTTGATGGCTGGCAAATCCAACTGGTCAAGTATTGCGTTTATGGCGCATTTAACAGTGCAATTGGAGACTTAGTTATCTACGGGTTATCAAACCTAACAGCTCTTCCATGTAAAGTGGTTACAGAAGGTTGTAATAAAGTTCCTTACATTCACGTTGTGACTCCAGACAGATTAAATAAGACAGATGTTCGTGATGGCGGTTTACTCTTAATGCTTACCAACCTTCACTACGAGCCGCTGGTTAAAATGGTAAGTGACTCATTTGAGTTAACTGAACATGGAAGGCTCTATAATTATTTCTCTATTTATACACAAGAGTTAGAAATTGAAGCCATCTGTATCTCTATGGGGCATATTTTCATGGCAAAGATAGGGTCCACGTGTTAATGAACTTGGTTTAATTTATAGTATTTTTCTCTGTCTGTCAGTAAATGTTTCCTTTTCAAATTAAGTACATGAGGGAACATAGATGTTAAAGTAACTGAGGCAAAAAATGATAACAAACTTGAAATCTGCACTTTCCACTTGGAGGTTGGACACTGACGCTTTTACTATCATCCCAGGGACTCACTTTTACCCTCACATTAATTTATGAGGGTATTTTTATTTTCCTCTTTTATTTCTTTTAGGAACAGCGGCAAAGTGATGAGGAGAAAGGAGAAGTTTTTGGATGCAAAAGACAGGAAGTGCACCAAAACACCGACATGGATGGCCAAGAAGTGCACCAAAACACCGACATGGATGGCCAAGAAGTGCACCAAAACACCAACATGGATGGCCAAGAAGTGCACCAAAACACCGACATGGATGGCCAAGAAGTGCACCAAAACAATGACGGTGATGGGCATGAAGTGCACCAAAACACCGACAGTGATGGCCAAAAGGTGCACCAAAACAATGACGGTGATGGCCATGAAATGCACCAAAACACCGACAGTGATGGCAAAGAAGTGCACCAAAACAATGACGGTGATGGTCATGAAGTGCACCAAAACACCGATAGTGATGGCCAAAAGGTGCACCAAAACAATGATGGTGATGGCCATGAAATGCACCAAAACACTGACAATGATGGCCATGAAGTGCATCAAAACAATGACAGTGATGGCCATGAAATGCACCAAAACACTGACAATGATGGCCATAAAGTGCACCAAAACAATGACATTGATGGCCATGAAGTGCACCAAAACAATGACACTGATGACCAAGAAGTGCACCAAAAGAATCAAAACATTACGCATGAAGATCCTCAAAAAGTATGTCACTACATTAGAAACTGTACTAAAGCAACCAGAATATACTAAAGGATCTCTCATCTCTAAATGAAGAGCTTTTAATTATTACAGCATAATGAGAATTGACAAGTTAATACTACTTCTTTATTTGAAAAAGTAATAATTATCACTTCTTTAGTAAATCAGAAAATGTTCTTCTTTATATATTGAGGGCCTGTAAAAGCAGGCATGCTGTAGCTTCATAAACGCAGTCCTAGTCTAGGGGCAAGAATTGATACAGCGAGGTCTTGTTATTGTATCTTTGTGGAGGAGTATTTATAGAAAGGTAGTATTAAAAAATAGTGGCTTAATATGACATAATAATTAGTATTTTTGTCCTGTTTTTTCTTTAACAATAGGTTTTGGAAGTCAAGCTTACAGAGTCCAATGAAAAGTTAAATGAAGGTAAGGCTTTTCCTCCCTAGTTCGAGGCCAACATTGAAAGGGTCAGGGATAGGGGGTTGAGCACAACAATTGTCAACGTTAATCCTTCAATTGACCCAAGTTGTAATGTCACGGATTGCAGTTATGGTCTCTTTATTCTTCATCAATCTTTCTCTCTTTCCAGCATTTTTTTTACCTTGGCATATGAAATCTAGTTCAAGAAATTCTGAGGTTTAATTTCTTTTGTTCCTAGATGTTGGGGCCGATCCCGTAAAAAGTGAGCCAGTGGCAGAAATAAAAATGCGGAAATCCATAATGGTAAGTAGATTGAGATCAGTGTAACTTACACCTTAATATTACTTTGTAGGACATTTTAGGATGTATCATAGCCTCCAGGACCTATCAATTTGGTAACTGACCTGGGGCTGGGTTAAGGAAGATTAGTTTTAGTTTATCAGCTTATGATGTTATTGGCTTGACTTTGAACAGTCCTATTTGTATTTTTCTTATAGGTTGTAATGTGTGTGTACTTACATTAGCTCTAAGAAGTCAGGGCATGTTCTTGTCATGTTTTCCACTCAACAGCCTGACTATGGGTGCTGAGTAGGCTATGCTTGGGTGGACTTATCAGTTTTCTGTTTAAGTCTGCTTTATTTTGATTTTCACAGATGACAAGGAGACTGTGGTCAACTCTAAAATCTAAATTCAGACGCAATACTAACAAAACTGAGAAGAAAAGAAATGAAATTAAGCCCTCTTGGATCAGACGATGTTTGCCATCAATGTCATGTTGCTTTGGAAGCAAGACAAAGCCAGAGTAATATTATTTAATAAGGTAAGGGTCGATTGCTAATGTTTCTCACACAGGGCTGCATTATTGTTAATTTAAAGCTGGAAGGGGACTGTTACCAATTAAGATGGCGAGGTGTTCCCAAGTGAAGATTTTTTCCTTTTTTCTTTTCTTTGACATTTAAGTTCAAACCTAAGATCCAAACAATTACCAACCTGACAGCAGCACCCTCTATGAGATGGACCCCTCAGTAAAATGGAAAAACCTGGTCATAGCCTTTTTATCTTGATCCCTTTAATTGACTGTCTATAAGACAGACATCATTCTTACACAGACACTTAGTACCAGCCCCAAACTTAAAGAGAGTTAACTAAACATTAATTTGTAATACTTCTTCAGTTATGAAATATGGAAGATTTAGAACATGCAGTGTCTTGCATGTATTTACAAAACTGTCATGTCTCATTAGAAGTGGGATTCACTATACAGTCGCTGATTTCTAAAATGCATTGACCTCAGTCTTCCTGTTTTAGCAACATTTTTTATTAAGGTGCAATCTTAGATATGTAAGCAAGCATCTTTGACCACCTTGGTTTCATACCCTCAGTTCTTATTCAAAGTTTTTCTTTTTTGCAGGCACTACAAGATCAGACATGTCGTGACAGCTTTCCATCCCACAAAAGAACTGAAGGGAAAAAAAAACAAAAAAACAAAAAAATAAATAAAAATTTTAAAAATTACATGAAAAATAATCATCTAAAAAAACCACAAAACTGAGAAAAAATTAAACAAGTAAACAAACAAAAAAAAGTATGGTCACGACAGGCCAGGAAAGGAACTTGACTTGGATGGAACACAGTTCATGAACCATTCTACCCAAGACTATGGCTTACAGAAACCAAGACCCAGCCCTGCCTTTCCTGTTACCGGTAATTTTTTGTTTACTTTTTCAGTGTCATAAAGGGAAACGCTTTAGCATCTTTAGCTCTATTTTAATTAGTTTTGTCGTATGACTGTTAACCCAAATAGTGAATTCTGAAGCTTTGGCAAAGACATGCAAATAAAGTCGTTCCACAAGGGTGACTGATAGTTATGTTTTTTTTTTTTTTACTGATGTCATGACATTTTTATATGGTAGAACAAACCAATTTTGTTTTTTAAGTAGCAAATTCTCTTTGATGGCGGCAGGATTAGTCCAGTTGCTAGAGTGCTTGACTTCACAGCAGGAGGTCGCAGCTTCGATCCCTTGGGCTGCACCTAGGCTCGGAAATTTAGCCTAGGCTACACCAAGGTTCTTAAAACGTGATGATGGTGGTTACTTAAGTTATCTTGCAAATGGAGGGGCCTATATCTGGGGGGAGTTTATATCTGGGGGGGCTTATTTCCCCTGGGGGGCTTATATCCAGGGGGCTTATATCCGGGGGGGGGGGGCTTATAACTGAAACCCTCTCTTCCTTAGAGGCCACTGCTGGGTTTTCCAATAAAAATAGGAATATCGAACATCTTTTTCCCTCTCCCCAGCCCCCCTACGACACAAAGAAGCTTTTTCGGAGGAGGGAGACTGGAATAAAGAAAGCTCTTTGAAACAAGCTATAACAGTGCTGATGAAAATACGTTTTGCATCTAGTGGTTTTTAATTAAGCTTCCAAACGTCATAATAAATAAAACAGTCATTTCAATACATTTGATCAGAGGCTAAAGTTTTTTTTGCCCAACAGCTGCCGCCGGATTGGTTTGGTGCACTAAGAGCCAGTAACAATGAAAAAGCTGATCTTAATCAGAGAGCGACTGAAGTTACGAAAAAGGCTGTCCCATCTCCAGTACAAGGGAAACAAGCACGTGGTAGCAATTCCAGTGTTGGCTATGGAGCTTTGTGCGGGAACTCCCTCTTATCCCCAAATGCAGTGAACAGTTTCTTATTAACCTTCACAGTTCGTGAAAGTTAAACTAGTACCACCCCATGGAGCTAGTGTGGTACATTATGTGATGGCCAAAATGAATTCCTGTGTAATACGTTTAGCGAAAGCAAAAACAAAACAAAAATACTGAAGAAAAAGAAGAAGAGAAAACAAACAAGCATACAGGTCGAAGTGTGCGGGTGTTTTTCAATATAGCGGAACTTTTTTCCAGAGTCCGCAAGGATGACAAGATAAAAAAACAAAAAAAAAAAAACAAAGCAAAACAAAAATAGTTATGAAGGATGACAAATAAATTGGTCGTCTTGGGTGATGATGCAGGTTGATGCACATGACGTACAGGTTATGGATTATAGTATGGGTAGGATAGTCAAGTAGTGTACCAGTGTAGGAAAAATTACAAATAAACGACTGGGAGAAAAGAAAATGTGTAGACACTGTTCATTATTAGTGTTGAGATGCGTTTTTTCAGGGGAAAGGCCTTTGGGTTAGCTTGCGTGCAGACGTGCAACAAAGGAAAAAGGGAGGGGACGTCTGCACGTGGGGTAGATACTCGTCGCAGAAAACAATATCAGATCATTGTTTATCATTATTTTCCATTGTTTTACGGTTAGGGTATCGAACCATTCGGCTTTTAGGGTTAGGAAAGCTGCTGCATGGCCCTAGATTTTGGTCAATGAAAACCACCGGCCTCTAAAGGTGAGCCCGCTAGCAATACCCTGGGTCTCAGAGGTTTTTCCTGCGCACCGCTCGTGCCTTCGGCCTTCGGCCTTCGGCTAGACTTTCTCAAAGTCGTTCGCTTGGTTTTCTGGTCTGGTGTGGTATTCGCTCGCTCGCGCTTCGCGCTCGCTTGCTCGCGCTCCGCGCTCGTACGATCGCGCTTCGCGCTCACAGTCGCGCTACGCGCTCAAAAGCTCGACTTGTGAGCAAGTCTAGCCTTCGGCCAAAGACAATTGTTGGCCTGCGACCGACGTAAGCTCCTCACCGCACGCGAAAAAAAGCCTCTGGTACCCAGGGTGGCCAGCAAGTTAAGCTCTCCATAATTTAAGTATCTCGGATCGCTCTTGATTTCAGTGGCCATCAATTCTGACACTTTATGTTTACAAGAGGGAAGGCGCTGATTAGAAACTACAAGGAGAAAGTTTTTGAGAGGCTTTAGTAGTGGGCAATACAACTTTTCCCGCGAAAAGTCGTCACCTTGAATTAAGCATTCCATATCTTATTATGTTTAAATATCCAGACCTAACTTGCATGGGAAACACCCAAGTCACTCAAGAAACTAAACGTACCCAACATTGCCTCCCTGGCGGACTTGTAAAAATGACAAGAGTTGTCTCAGCTTTAAGGGTTGGTTGGGTGTGTATTGGTACCTCTCATGGTCGTTTAGAAAGCTGTCAGTGAGAGATACCTTGGTAGCCTGCTAACAAGCTTCCCGTTTTGGGAATAGGAAGTAAAAATTGCGAGGAAGACGGCGGAGAAAAAAATGGAAGAGAGGCAGTGGGGAAATGAAAGGAAGCCCTCTACTTTCCCTCTCACCAGTGCCTCATTGACGGACGCGGGTACTATCAGCGGACGAGCACCTATATTATCCCGCCCCTCTCCAACTAGCCCCAACCCCACCCCCTCACCATGGATGGCTTTTATCTGGCTTGCCTTCAGTGCCTCGGGACTTTTTAACACTCTACATGTACTGTGTAACAACTTCCCCGCTTCTTTACCAGATGTCCGCAACCATTACTAAACCTTTCGAATAGGACGGAAGACTTCAAGGAAAGAAGAATCTAACTATCATGACCAGTCACCAGTGTGGTATAAATTTTGTTCCGGGGACTGCTGTTGCTATTCGTTTTGGACGTTAAAGAATGCTCCACAAGAGGGTCTCAAAAGGTTTTTGCTTTTCCACAGTTGATTTCTTTCCGTTACGGTTTTTCCGTTTTTTAGCTCTCTCAGCGATAATAAATATACTCCATAAGCCACGTGACAAGTCACGTGAGATCCCATGAAACAATATTGACAGTAGGGCATGGCAAATTTTTGGCTAGAAAACAGAGAAAACTTTACAGTTAACCTTTCTTCTATAAGCGGTTAGAAAATCTCAATTTATAGGCCTTCGGCCGCCACGTTTCCTGCGATAATTTGAAACAGCAGATATAGAAACAGCGGCTAGGCACAAAACTTATGCGCAGTCAGCTGAACAATTAGCAATGTTACGTAGTTCCCATAATTCGTCATCGGCTTCCTCTTAGCGTGGAAATTGACGAGGCGTTCGACCTCGAAGCGCACTGAATTTTTTCACCGGTTTGTGTCGTTATTAGTCAAAAAATTGAAATGTTCTCAAGGTTTTCAGAAACAGCGAAGAACAGCCCGTTTGCTGCACCCTTTAGTGTAGCAAAATGTTCACCGGAGCCAACAACCCAAGATCGATCTAGCCGAATCATGGCGGCACCGAATATCGATGGAGGTAAGTTGGAGAACCGGCATTTTTCGATTGTAAGGTGAAGTTTATCTCTTGATCGTTAAAAGAAAGTTATTCTTTCGACTTATAACCATCTAGTTGTTTTAAGAGATATGGTTTGGGTAAGATAAGAGTTATCTGCTTGTTTGAAACGCATCTCTTAGTGGCCAACGTTTAATATTCGATGATCGAACGATGTCTCCATCCACGTGAGCAGAGTAGATCCACACAAGAATTACCTCGGCAGGCTAATATATTTGTAACGTCAGTGCTTTATTCTTGGTGTGCAATACTGTGTAGCTTTTGGTTTTCTTTCTTTTGGAGTTTGATCGTTATAGTGTACGTTTATTGGGTCAAAGTCTTCGTAGAGAATTATTTTTTGTGTGCATGTGTGATTGCAAGTAACCGGACTTCCCCCTACGTAATTTTAGGGAAACTACGCAACAAATATGTTTTAGTTCACGTGTTTACGTCACTTTTTTATAACGTGTATGATATAGAGTTAATCTATCTGGACTTTGGCCTTGAAATAGGAAATGTAGATATCAAACACCCTCCCCCTATTTTGAATTCTCATAAATTAAGATGAATGTTTGCAATTTATTGAAAAATGTTGCACTTTTGATCAGTTAAGATTTTTTAAATTTTAGTTTTGGTCCTTCACTGTCAGGGCTCTATAGTTAGTGAAATTTCAAGTTACCAGGTACATGCATTGAGTAGGTGGGGAATTGGGGTCCCCTTAGCCTGTGAAAACAGCCATCTCTCCTCCCTCCTTTCCAGGGTTTTCATTAATGGTTTATTAGGTGGCAAAAGCTTTGGAGTAGGTGGAGAAGGAAAAAACTTACACCTTCACGAGCTTCTAGGGGGGTCTGGGGGCATGCCCCCTGGTAAAATTTTGAAATCTGGGCTTCTTGGAATGTATTTCCAGCATTCTGTAGCAAAAATTAGAGTTTTTGAACAGAACACAGACATCATTAAGTTTTGCCTTTTTTATTCAGTAACAGCACATAAATACTCTATTTTTTGAATTTATGCCTTTTTTCCTAATAGCTGTGAACCATTGGTTGTTTCAGTATCTGTTTCAAATCATGTTATTTGTAAAAACTGGGTAATTTCCAAAGAAAAGTCGGCAGCGAGTTCATGTGAAGTAGCCAGTGAATTTCGCCAGCCACCGGCTCTTATTGAATACCCTGCTTTCGGCTAGGGGCATTTCGCCAGGAGAGATCTGTGCCTCGACAACAGAAATTCCATACTGATGACGTAAAATCATTGTTTACGTAATCAGTATGGAATTTCTGTCGCTGAGACGCAACATCTCTAGCGGCGAGGAGCAAGGAGAGATGACTGGTTTCAAAGGCTAGGGTCTCTTTACCCCTTTGCAAAAAAGATTTCATGCAAAAATTATTGAGACTTTTCATGTGTCACAAATAATTCCTAAGATATCTTCATGTTCATGTAAAAATCAAGCATTTCACTCTTCATGGAAAATTGAGAAATTAATTTACTGGTCAATGATTCGTATCAACTAAACTGTTTACACTCCATAGGTTACTTCTCGTTTTCCTTAAAATCTCATTGTTTTGAGTGGAATGGTTATGAAGGCCATCAGACTCCTCTGTCACTGGTAGCATTCCTATTATATTTATCTTACTGGCCAATAAAATGTCGCATTAATTTATTGTCACAATTTGTGAACAAAAAACAAAGAATTGTGCACCATCCAGGAGATCCCAACATAAACTGCGGCACTGTTGTTTTGTCCTTGATGTGTGTCGCCTGTTATAATCAGCCTCCTCTACTTTTTAAATCTTCTTTCAAAATCTCTTTCATGTGCACATAAAAATTGTTTTGGGATGCGTCATTAGAATCAATAATGAATAAAAACTAAAAGCCGCAACTGCACTTCACAAGAAAGGTTTGGGGTACCCTCTGAACAGTGAGGAAGTGCCTTTGTTTGGAGAAAGCTCTTGTAAGTGGAAACCCTCGGTAAGCTTTGAAAGTTACTTACCCAGCAAGAAAATCCACTTGTCATGGACTACTTGACAAGACTTTTTTTGAGCACCGATGAAATCACTGTTTTACTGCTTTTTTTTAGGAGAACAGTACAGTTGTGAGTTTGGAAGTTCAAAGTATTATGCATACTGTGGATTTGGTGGAATCCTTAGCTGTGGTCTCACTCATACAGCTGTTGTGCCTCTTGATCTGGTCAAGTGCAGAATTCAAGTAAGTGTGCTTTTCTGCTGGTTAAGGAATTGAAGAAGTGGAAAAACATTTTTTTAACACACGGTCGGGAGTATGCGTTTAAGGGTGGTGGCATCTTCAGTTCAGTTTGTTTTTGTTGCCATCCACCATTGCCTGACCTGCCCTGCCCTGCCCAACTGCCCTTCATGTCTTTTTTGGGTTGTTTTAGGATTTGAAGTAGTGCTGTAGTTCTTTTTTTCTTGTTTCTAGTCTCAAGTTTCTTGTCAGCCATTTATTAGCTCTTTTTGTGCTGTAATACTAGTAAATTGTGGTGTTGATATTAAAAGGTCGGGCTGCATGTTTGGCTTGGAATGGTACCCAGTTATGTGTGAGAAATACATGTACTGCTCTTGATCCATGTCAATTATGTTATCATTGTCTTTCAAAAAAAGAAAATGTATATGCATAAGTCTGTAAGATTGCAGCAAATTCTAACAACAGAAGTTGCTTCAAAAGTTACCAAGTAAGGAGAGGTTCCTTCAGAAAATTGACATGGTAGAATACATTATTTCTGTTGTCAGATTATGCAGCTAAATTACTCATGGTATTGGCCATCTTAAAGAAAGTACTGGGCAGGGTTGTTCGACACTGGGTTAAGATAACCCAGGGTTAGTGCAAAATTTGAATTCAGATATGAATGCTTAAAAAGCAAACTCGCTTTAATTCTTTTTGTCTACAAGTTGATGATTGGGTGCTCTAAAAAGAATAGAGAAAATTATCTGAAAAAATGCAGCCTTTTGAACTAAAGAAAAAGAAATCCGGATTAAAATTTTACCCCAGGTTACCGCTAATTGGCCTTCGAACAACTAGACCCTGGTCAATTACCCATGGACATGGTTTTCTTAGTCCATTAAGTCCCAAGAGTGATAAACATAAATTTTCTCCCAACAATAGGAGAGTTTTTTTATGCACCTTGTATCTGCTTATCAGGTATACTCCAGGGACACCTAATTACAAATTCAATGGCAGGAACTGTTGTTTAAATTTTGGACGGTTGAAAGATTTTGTTTCATTTTACAGGTAGACCCAGGAAAATACAAAAACATTATGAATGGTTTTAAAGTCACCGTGAAGGAAGATGGAGCTCGAGGTCTGGCAAAAGGGTGGGCTCCCACTCTCATTGGTTACTCGATGCAGGGTCTCTGCAAATTTGGTTTCTATGAAGTTTTCAAGATCCTTTACAGCAATATGATAGGCGAGGTAAGTTCTCTGAAAATTGCAAAAATTTAATTGCAGCAAAAAAAACAATCTGTCCTTATCACAAAAATTAGTTCCTGCAAAACACAAAAAATTGTCAATCTACAAAAAAAAACTGCAAAACTTTTTTGACACATGGTAATTCCTATTTGTTGTATTATTTTTTAGGAAAATTCATACCTCTTCCGAACATCACTGTACTTAGCTGCTTCAGCCAGTGCTGAGTTCTTTGCAGACATCGCACTATCACCCATGGAAGCTGTCAAAGTTCGTATTCAAACCCAACCTGGGTGGGCCAACAATCTGCGTGAAGGAGTGCCTAAACTCTGGGCAGAAGAAGGAATACGTGGGTATGTTGTTACTAAAATCATTATGTCACCAGCAATTACGGAAGCTGACAAGTCCCCAAAAAACGCCCTTAACCCATTCGCTCCTAGAGATTTTGCCGAAAAACGCGTTTTGAAGCTAGTCGAGTGGTTTTCTTGTCACTGTCGTGCTATAAAGAGATAAAACTTACCACAAACTGGTTTACAGGTCGAACACTTCGCGGTCTTCCGATCCAGATGCAAAATATCAGCTTGCGAAGTTCGGGCATGCGCAGAAAGCAAAATTTTGACATAGTTTTTGGGTTTAAAAGTGACACAGCAGTCTTGACTTTTACTTTTCGCTTTCTCTCCTCCCTTCTTTTTTTGCTTTTCTTGCCTCATTTTTTTTTACTCTTGCTGGGCATTTAGTAGGCTTGATTTTGGTGGGAAGAGTTTTTAGGAAAGCTTTTAGGATCTTAGGATTAGGCGAAAGGAAAGGTAGGTGGGTAATGGGACAAGATTTTCATGGAGATTTTCAGGTCAATGTCACGTGGTTTTTTGCTTGTTTCTCCGGTGTCCTTGACTGAATTGTGCTCATTCTGGTATGGTTTGAAAGATCTCTTCACTCTGCACAAGTTAGTGAAGAAAGTTGTCCTTGACCGTTAAAACTGATGACGTCACAATGGGTAGAAAGGACCTGGATCCGCACGGGCGGTTACGGGCGGTTCAGGGGCGAATGGGATAAGGACAACAGCCAGATTCTCTTTTCACATTGCTTTGTGTTTGTTTTTAAAACAAGAGGAGAATATGGTGACAGTGTACTCATTTCTTCATTATCATCCTGTTCTTATGACAGATGCCCTTCTAACATAGGCACTAATTGCATTTGACAATGGCGAGCTATTTTGCTACTAGTTTGGTTTGATCATTGAATGGTTTTGTTTAACCCTTTAAGCCCCAATATCCACATACAAATTCTCCAAACTGATCTCTATATATTTTCTTAAAGAATGAGTTGAGAGAATTTGACAAAAGATCACAGCATTTCCTCTTAAGTGATCATTTTATTAATTCTCGTAACCTCATCTCATAACAATGTATGGATATCATTGGGAGAAAATTGATGTTGGTCACTATTGGGACTTAAAGGGTTAATACGTTTTTCTAATTATTGTCTTTTTTCTAGATTTTACAAAGGCCTCCCTCCTCTGTGGATGAGACAAATCCCATACACCATGATGAAGTTTGCCTGCTTTGAGCGAACAGTTGAATTTCTGTACAAAAATGTTGTACCTAAGCCGAGGTCAGAAACCTATTGTTCATGGTGACGTGTATCAAACTTCTTATAGTTGCAATGTATAGTAACTGTAAATAAGGCTTTATTCACGCTATACCCCATAGCTTTCCGGCCCAGCACAAAAAAGTTACCTGGCATACATGTAGTATGAACACCTATCTGACATTAGACTCTCTACTTTAAGGGTACAATGTAGGAGCGGCCTACCTTTGTTCTGTTACAGAAATTGCGCCTAAATTAATTTTCTTATGTGTGAGCAGAAGTCTTACCCAGTATGCAGGGTTTGCACAGTCTTGAAAAGTCCTTGAATTTTAGGGGAAGTCCTTGAAAAGTCCTTAAATTTCTGTGCAAGTCCTTGAAAAGAGCTTGAATTTTCTTCAACTTTGAATGTAGTAGCCTGGAAATAATTTTTTGATGCTTTTTGGTTGTCCAAGACAGGATATAAATCGTAGCTCAGTGAATGTAAAGGTCATTTACATAAAGTGCTCCATGTTTTATGCAATAATTAACTATCACTTTAAGACAAGTGAACTGAAAAATGTAGAGAATTTGGTGAAGCAAACAGTTAATGCCTTAAAGTCTTATTAGAATATACTGGGAATATGCATTTTTGTACAATCTGTGAAATTATGTTCCTAGTAGGTTGTCCTTGAAAATCTAATGTGGTCGTTGAAAAGTCCTTGAAAGGTCCTTGAAAAATGGTTGCAATTTTTTGTTTGAACCCTGGTATGGGTTTTGTGCTTGCACAATTGCCTTCTGGTATCGTGTGAGCATAGCCTAAGAATAATAATGCAGACAACCCTCGTTTGAGCTATAACATCAGGATTAGCTCAGTAGTAGCCTGAGAAAACAGCTGACATTTGAGGATACTAACAATGGTTTCCCTGCCAAATGACGTCTGAGAAACGGGCACAGAAATTCCATACTGATGACGCACCACTACCCAGATCTGGGTAGTGCTTCTGATTGGTTGAATCAAATTTTCCGTGTAGCACAACCAATCAAAAGCACTACCCAGATCTGGGTGGTGACACGTTATCAGTATAGAATTTCTGCGCTCGTTTCTCAGATGTCATTTGGCGGGAAAACCTGTAGAAGCGGTGCCAAATGGCTAGAACTTTGTGTTGCTCAGATGACCACATAGAAATAACAGTCACATCTTCAAGTATGAGACATAAAGAAAGTGTCCTTAGTAGGGTACAGTACTGCCCAAAAGTGAATCACCAGTCTCATCTTCTTTCTTGTGAGACAAGTGTCTTGTCTTGAGATATGATATTCTCTCTGTTCACAATGTTGAAGAGTGAAATTGTGTACCCTGTTAAAGACTATAAACCCTGAAAACCCTACTTGTGCCTTGTTCAGTGGTGCCCATGGTACCCATGCCTCCCCATGTGGGCTAATAAAGGGAATGCCCCACCCCCCCTCCCAGATGTGTGTACATATGTCTATCTGGTAGCATGCAAATTATATGGCAACAAGAATGAAACATGATTTTCAACATGGGTGTTTTCTGATTTTAGGAGTGAATGCAGCAAGCCCGAGCAGTTGGTTGTTACATTTGCTGCAGGTTACATTGGTAAGCAAGTTACATTCCGAAGTCTGTAAATTATTATTTTCTAGAAAAAATAAGCTTGGTTCCATCCTATATTCCATAGTTGCAACACTTGGCAGCATTAGACACTTTTATGAACAAATTTCTGATACACCTCTTCTGCCCTAACAGATGCACTCATTCTTGTTTTAACCCTTTAAGCACAAATTCTTCAGGCTGTCCTCCATCCTTCTAGAATTAGTAAAGAGAATTTGATAAGGGAACAAAGCATTTCCCTGTTAGTTTGTAAATTCCCATAACATTTTCTCTTGATTATAATACATAATTTGATATTGTTAGAAGAAATTGATTTTGATAAATTTTGGGCCTTAAAAGGGCTTAACCTCTTTTAATCTCCTCACTGCTTACCTCTGTTTGTGTTCCTTAGAATTGTTCTTAGAAACGCTTGCCTATGCTTATTACTTTAAATCCTTGTTCATGTCACAGCTGGTGTATTCTGCGCTGTTGTGTCTCATCCTGCCGACACTGTGGTGTCCAAGCTGAATAATGATGTTGGCAGCACTCCCATCCAAGCTGCACGTGAACTGGGAATGAAAGGTGAGTATTACCTACTGGTTAAACTTGTTTCAAATAAACTCTTAGAAAAAACAAGGGATTGCTATAGTTTAAAGAAAGTTTAGAAATGGTTTAATGTATCAGTCATCAGGGTTTGAGTGTTGGATAAACACGCTCTCTCGTGTTTAATGTATCACTTGTCAGTGTTTGAATATTGGAGGAAACACTCTTTCTCATTTTTAATGTATGCTTTGTCGCTGTGTGAATATTTGATGTAACACTCTTTTTGGTGTTTGCAATAATATCTGCTACTGCATGTATTGACTTATGTACATGTTTTTGTAGGTTTATGGAAGGGACTGGGACCGCGTATCATCATGATCGGTACCCTCACAGCCCTGCAGTGGTTCATCTACGACTCAGTCAAGGTCTTTTTCCGTCTCCCCCGTCCCCCACCCCCCGAGGAACCAGAGAGCCTCAAGAAGAAACGCCTTCTGAAACAACAACAAGCCGCCTAAGTTTACCCATAATACACTTGCTTTACTGAACCTGTGTGAATACAAATGAAAACCCGGATAACATAAGTGTATTTAATAAAAAATGGGTGAAGAACTTTTGAAATTGAACGTGCTGTACGCGTTTGCAGGAAAGGATTTGATGAACTTAAGTGACAAAACCTAGCGTTGTATAGTTACAAGACTCTTGTACATGTAGGTCGTATTTACACAGTGATTATTCAATAGCCCAAAGCTTTCTTGTTTTGCTAAGACAAAGTCAACGGGATTTGACAATAAAGGAACTTTTACTACTTCCTGTTGTGAAGATTTCATTTAACGTTAAGAGCTTAAAATGCGCAGGTAACTACCGCATGTAAGATTGTTTGACTGTCCACCCTACTAACAGTCAATGGCCTGCAGCCGAAGACAAGTCGTCGTACATCTCTCCGTAGCTCTGTGGTTGAAGCCTCAAAATGCTTCCCTGAAGGTCATGAAATCGATTCCCACCTGTGGTCTGGACCTTTTCTGTCTCACGCTCTTGACGTGGAAGCATGCCGGCCATTTTAAGATCCCAAGAAATAAATAGTACTTCGCATAATTTCTGTCAGCTCCATAGGATGATTTCGTCGACAGATTTAAAAGTTCAAGGCAAATTACTTCGCTATTTCTTGGTGTTGTAGTGAAACGTTTACCTAGTTTAAATAATATTTTTCAATTTTACCACAGAATCCTAACTTTCAATCGCGAGAGAACTTTATGGTTAAATTTTGAGCAAGGTCTTGCCCTTGAACAGACCTACACGCGGCTACTAAAATGACTTCGTGATTAATTGAAACAACTTTTGAACAGAAGCAGACACTTTCACCCATTGCTGTAACAAGTTTGGACGTTTTATCCACTGGACTTTGGAGACTGGGAGCTAAACGATATCAAGCTACGCTTCATCTTTCGCGAATGACTGCAAGGAATAATCCACAGCAACGACAGGGTCAAGAGGAGTCTACAGGAAGAAGAATGTCCGATTTTCTGCTAGACTTCCCGCTTGGGCATTTTTATCCTCCTAGCCAGAATGATTGCGCTGACGTCATCAATAAGAGTACTATCTTCTGAGTCCGTAGACGAAACCCAATCAAATCAAACCTCTTCAGCAGTACGCTCACGTGGTACAAGTTATTTTAATTTGTATGTACTTAGAACCTGTGTACATGGAGGTGGGGGACCCCAGGTAGGTGTGGTAACCTGCTTAGGTGGGGTGACCCGCCTCTCCATTATAATCTCTCATATGGTCACCTCACCTATCATGTAAACGTAATCAAATTAAAATGAGAGATTATATGGACAGGCGGGTTACCCCACCTAAGCAGGTTACCTCACTTACCTTGGGTCCTCCACCTCCAAGTAAATAGGCCCTTAGTCTTTGCCTGGATGAAATCTTATAGTGAGTGTGACCATTTGGATGAAATCTTTTAGCCTGTTCCAGGCTTTAAGATAGTACATCTTTTTGCGCAGTCCCGACAATCTGAACGCCTGGGACAGGCTAATGAAACCTCTTCAGCAGTACTTTCGCTTGGTACTTGTTATGTGTCATCATTTTAGCATTACAAAATAAAAATTCTGGAGGCTTGGGCCGCAGTCTTAGTCTTAAGAGCTCGGGAGATCCAGATGACGCTATACAAGTGTACATACGTAAATGATATCTCGGTTTTTGTATTGACTGTCATCTGATCTAACAAATTGTGTTTCTTTAGGTCGGCGAGGATAAACTAGGAATTCCAAAAGGAAAGGCCATTGAGTAGAAGAGAAGCAGAGGTTATTTATTCAGGTACGACTCGCTGTTATTGATTAATATTGATTAAATATTTATCCATGAAATAAGATTAAATAATGTCGCTAGCTTGTCTTAAAGCATTGCAGCTCTTTTCCTGGACCTGACTCGTCCCCAGTCGTCTTCGCACTTTACGCGCACGGCGGGAGCAGGGGGAATAGGAAGGGAGAAGAGATGCACACGCTTAGCGCCACTAGGAAGAGACTGGGGACGACTCAGCCTCAAGACAATAAGCACGGAGAGACAGGTGATTATACAAGAGAGACAAGAACTTTATGCCTTAACTCCTGTAAGTTCTGTTTCCTCACGAGGCGAAAACAAATTTATTGCCTTGTCTAAGTTGTTATAAACATCACACAGCAGCTATTTACTATCTTTATCGTTTTACAGTATTTGTTACTGATAAATATTGCAATGTTACCTTCCAATTCTAGTGACTTACCGCATATCAAACATTCCAACAGCCGCAATTAGAAAATAAAAATTAATCCAAATATTTCACTGAGCTTCATTATTAGACCGAAATGAATTTGACTTTCCACTGGACTAAATTATTTATAAAATCCTCCGTCATGTTATTTAATAACTCTTGCCAAACTTCCTGGTGCGCGTTAATAGTCTTTTCCATCTTTAAAGGGATGAAAATCTGTTTTTCCTTAAATTCTTAATAGTTAAAAAATTCTACAACACATGGCGATGAAACATGTACTTTAACTTCGAAGGTAAGGATACACTTGTGAAAGAAAAAATTACGAAACTTCCATCGTCCAACTCAGTTGTTGTGAATCTAATTTTTAAACACTGAACTAAACTTTCAACTTCGTTGAAATCAGATATTTTTTCCTCAGGATTTGCTTTCAGCTAGTTTTTAGCATGTTGAGTGTGAACAATTCGCGACTAAAATAGGATTTCATCTAGAAAAAGTTAAGGCAACCGTGTTTTTCTTACTCGAAGTCTCTGAGTAGTACTGAAATTTAAACGCTATTTCAAAAAGCAGTCATTGTTAGATCTGAATGAAGAGGTACTCTTGATCAAAAAGGAGTTTTCTATTAGAGCAGTCAGTTGAGGAAATAAGGAACAACGTTCTTCTAAATCTAACCGATTTAGCCCTACATACATGTCACCATTATTTCAACAAAAAATGAATTGTTAGAATTGAATGCGGCTGTAATCAAAAAAGTTTTTCAATCGGTAAGAATTGCAAGGTTATAAAAACGCGGTGCCAAAAGACCGAGGTCACCGATAAAGCCTTGATATCTGTCCATGGCTCATTCATAAACTCCTCTTTAAAGAGTCGACAAACCAGTTACGATCAATTTGCTATAGTTTGTCTCGAAATCTTTTTAGCTTTCAGTATGTCCTTTCGTATCTTTTCTTTCAGGAGCATGATTTACTCGACCTATAATAACCGTTGCCTGCGTCATGTAGGAATTAAGAGATGATGAGGACCAAAGTTCTTAGTGTTGTTTCAGCGATGATGTAGCAGTAATGTTTTACATTTTTTTCCTTATACGTTTTCGCAATTTAGTCAATACAAGAAGGCACACAACAAAACCTCCTGTTCATGAGCGCCTCAGTGTTCTTAGCTATTGTGAGCTTTCCAATCTTTCCGGCGTTTTGAAGAGCAGAACGGTTTCTTATCGCGAAAGAGAGAAGGCGTTTTTTTCATGAAAATTGTCGGTATCGGTCATATTTTCATGCCAGTGCGATTTTTTCAGTTCGTGGCATTGTTTATGTATCCGCGACGATTCGAATAAAATCAAATTGTGCCACTAATGCAGAAAGGCATGAATAGTACGACTTAGTGCTCAAGTTTCTTCACAGCACTAAACTCGAGTGATTTCAGCACAAGATCGATCAGTGGTGTAGAGAACGTAATATGCACATCATCTCATGCACCGTATACTGGTTGTGTTCAGTAGACGAGCAGGTTAAATACCTAGTTATAACTTGTAATCACGACGTATCCTGGTAGTTTTAACAGCAGTTCTGCTCGGTTTACTATCCCTTGCAACAAACACTTTCTAAGCTATGAGTGCGTGGAAGAAATCCTATATGGATATCTTCATGAAAGTCTGGAAAAAAAGTTTCTCTTGGCGATATTTTTATAGATTGTATAAAGACCTTTCTTTGGCAAATTTTTACTTCGGTGTTCTCGCGGGAAAGGGTGTCAACCTATATTCTACTTCTTCAAAAAGGGAGGCAACCCAGCAGGGATATTCCTGCAAGATCTAACTTCTCTATGCTCCTGTTCTCTTTGGCTTCAGTTTCTCTGTCTTGAGCTTTTACGTTGCCTTGAGGGTTAACCCTTAAACGACAGTTGCTGCAATAGGCCTTCTTGTAGCTGTTCTGTTGTTTAACACTGCCGGTGAATTTGAAAAATACTGCTGTTTTTACATATAAAAATATATGTTGTTTAGTAACAGATGGTCGGATTGTCCTATTCAGGAGAACAAACGTTGGCTGATCGATCACCTTTCACCACCCTCAAGGACGGCAATACGAAAAAAACAAGAACACTCGAGACCAGCATAAGAACCCACCGAAAACCCAAGAAAGGAGGCAAAAAAGCTTTCAGCAATAATTCAACAACGGATCTGAGATTTATTAGACTTAGCCGGTTGTACAAAGTTCTGTGTTTCTATGCTTTACGCGGCTTAGTTGGTTACTATCGCAATCTCTCGAACGGTTTAAAGAGAAATTACGTAAATGAGAAAGTATTTGTAGTAAAATATGCTATTAATAGACAACGTTTCAATAGCGGAACACGTTGCTGGAAACCATTTTACTAAGTAAAGCCACAGGACACTGAAACAAGTACAAAGGCCCAGCAAAAACATGGGTGACGCGGTAGAAAGAATAAAGAAACAAATGCGGTTTTCAGTTTTCGCCATGAACTTCTTTTTGCAAATGGTATACGAGACAACAGATTGTCCACAACTGATTTTTGTCATTGATTGATGGTAGCTTGAGTTTTAATTTATTGAAAGAATACTGTTCTATTATCTCTCACAACAAAACGTTCTTGTATTCTCGCCAAAAACATGTCAAGTGTGTTTTATGGCTCTGAAGAAGTTGTTTTAGTCTGTTTTCTATATCTTTGGATGACCCTACACGTTTTTCAAGTTTTCGTTTAGCTTAAAGACCTTTAAGGACACTACGAGGCCCCTTTCTGAAAAAGACAAAAGAGGAAATTAAAAGAAATCCAGTCCTTGTTTGAGGTAAAACAATTAAAGAGAAAAAATCTCTTTTCTACAGTGCTAAAAAAAATGTACATAGAAATTTAAAGGGAATATTCCAAGTTTAAAGCGAAGAACATTCCTGCGATAATGAGTCTGTCGCGGAATGAAATGAAAATGTCTTTCATAACCTAGCATGAATTTTGAACGGTTTTATTTCAATCTTTATTTGGGAGTTTCAAACAATGCTGTTTCTTTAATACACGAGGTTTCGACGCCCTCTATTCTCTCTCGCATGTGCCGCTCGCGCTTGAAAAATTCACAAGTCCCTGGTAATGATTTGAGTACGGTTTATTTTCAATTATTTTTCTCCTGTTCAAAGTGTCGACAGTTTCCTTCAGTGAAAGAATTCGTGAACGTAAATCAATATCCCGCTGTAGACAACACAATTCAACAAATATACTGGACAAATTAAAAGCGTAAACTAGATTTGAGACCAGAGTTTTTTTTCGTCGCATCTTTGCTTTCCATTTCTGGGATGCGCGTATTGCCGTAAAAAGCTGTTCGCTAAAGCATCTCAGTTTTTAAAGGTTTGTATTAGAAAAGATAAAAATGCTGTTTTCTTGTTTTTCATAAGTGCCTGGTTATAATATTTTTGGTTATTAGAATTCTTTTTTCAATAGAGTTCGGGTGAGAAACCGAAAATCTCTCAAATTTTACCTTTGCCAAGCTAACTTTCTAGGAAATAAGTTTTGGTTTTGAGGTTTTAAGTGTAATTTTTATCGTCTGTTGCTATTTAGTGTTTTCATTTTTCAAATGCAAGCTGGACATATTATCGTTTGTATTTTGTAGCCCTGTAAGATTTGTTCAAAAATGATATTTTACAATTAAAATGTCCTTGCCCATCATTCCGACATTAAATAGAAACCTTCTCGGCTTTTCTGTCTGTTAAAGAACTTATTAAGTAACAATTCACGGGGTTCTAATATCTTTTTAAGTACTTCAAGGTTCTTCACTATTTTTTTATGAAACACTTTTAACGATTCTTAACAGCTTTGAAAAGTTCTAGAATTCTCGGTTCTTCTACCTTGCGAAAATTATTTCTAGCTCAACATATTAGCCTAAATTTCTGTATGGCGTTATTCAAAGGCCGGTGCCTTTGAATTTGTGCTTCTCTTTAAAAAAAAAAAATAATTTCGCCAGTTTTAATCGGAATGAAATCCCCAATTATCTTTTGTTAAGAGAAACAAATGCTCTTATGTTTTATATTTCACACCTTTTTCTTTTACAAAAGTACAAAACAAAAAGAACTGTGAAATCAAAGAGTTCAAGAAATCCCTTCTTGACTGGAAACCCAGACAAGGAATCCGAGTGTCTCTAGAAAACTTCCCGTAGAAAATGGAAATACTAATAAAATAATGCTTGGCTTGCAAATGAGAAGTAAAATCATGTTAAGGAGAGAACTTCTTGTTTAAAAAGAGCGATTAGCGAAAGTTTTAAAGAAAGCATCTGAACTTTCACTGTTTAATTGTTTGATGCTAAATTCTGCCAGAAATTCTGCCTCTAGTTCTTGACCTTGGCTAATTTTCATCTTTAGGGAGGTGCATTGTAAATAACGACACCGAAATTTTTATTTCAGGGACTACTCTTGCCTTTCACCAATTCATTTAAACTAATTTGTATGCTTGCTTCTCTGGAAATGTGTTTCTGTATCGTACTGTTTCTTGTCGCTTGTAGAACAAATAACTCAAAAATATTGCACCTCTGATGTACCAGCACGCGACCACAACTAAATAAAATAAATAAATAATAACTACATTTAAATCTTGCTCTAACCGCAGAACTAATTTTCTTAGAAGGCAAAAAATTGAGCGCATTATGTTCTTGATAATTACACTTAGGATTCTTTTAGTTTATAGTAATATTCAAGCGAATATCGCTATTAAAAGGGTATCATTTATAAACAAACCCTTTTTTCCTTTTTGGAGGAGTTTATGAGAAGTTCTGAGACATACATGTACTTATTTTCCAATCAATAGCTTTTCACACGATTCACGTAAACTTCGGGGCGAAAAAAGAAAACTAAAAAAGCCTTCGACAGTTGTAAGTTCTTCCAGCTTGTAATTTCTTTTTTGTTTCAGTCTTATACTTAGAACAAAACTTAGTGGAGGTAGTTATCGTGGCTTTTGTCTTGTATTATTTTTTAAGGGGATGTTTAGCAGTCAGTGAAGTGTGTTTCTTAGTAGCTAAAATGGAAACTGTGCTCGGAAGAGATGCGGCGAGCCGCACAGAAAAGAAAAGCCTCCCATGTGTTGTGTTAAAACAAAGCCCTACTTCAATCGTAAACCGCTGTCGTATTTCTGAGATAAAATCCAAAACTATAACAGAAGATAAAAATTGAAAGGCGTTTTGGGACACGCCAAGAATAATACACTCTTTCTGGGAAAAACTGTTACACCAATGGAAAACAAATTAGGTATTAATTCGTGCTAATCCCTTTGTAAAACACTTGAGATTCTTTTGCTTTGAATCTACGTGTGTGTATTCTTTCCCCTTATACGTGAATAGTTCTCTAAAATTTTCCCTTTCTCTTGAAAACAGTTGTCGAAATTCGATACGCAACGGTGTAAGCTTGCCTTTTGCTTCCTCTTCACAAAGATTTACCGCTCAAATATGATATATGCAGGGTTGCCGAGTGAATATCAAGTTTGCCTACCTAAACTGTACTGAAACGTATCAAGGAACAAAATAAGAAATCATAAAAATAGTCAGCAACAAAAACCTGTTTGAGTCCTAACAGAGATACTGTACATATAAAAGCCTATCCATTTTTGAGCGTAAGGTACACTATTGGTTTATCAACCCCTCCCTCCATGTACTTCTCGACCGAGTTATGGTGGAATCATTTGCCATTCGAACTTTTCTATTTGTGGAAGAAATCTCATGATGCTACCATTCAAATGAATTCTCTTTGGCTGAACCTTGCATGCTACAATTTTTTTCTTGGGATTTTGAGAAAAGAAATTTGAATTTTTTTTCGAAATTTTTAGTTTAGTTACTATTAGCAGTAAAAGATGTAAGACACAAATTGGGAGAAGGTCCTGAAACTGCAGCTTCTGCACATGTGATAAACAAGGAGAGGTTGTAATGACAGAACATATCCAAATGAATCGTAGCAGAAGAAATAAAAGATAATTTTGTAAGAATGTGTCCTTGTTTCTTAGATCAAAGCATGGGTGAAAGTTTAATTCGACGTCCTCTGTCTTCTAACCTAGATAAATATCTTTTAATAGAATAGCAAAAAAATCAAGATCAGAACGGTTGAACCTTGCTTAGCATAGTGAAGCAGAGAAAATGTTATTGTGGTCTGTTGAAATAAAGACTTCTTGTTGAAAACCCGCTTGAATTTTCTTTTTCCCTTTAGTCTAAAGCTTGGTAAGTCTCTCAAAACCTCGTTCATCAATGCGCCTAATCATGTTAATTGACAGTGATAAATTAATTCCCAAATTTGAAATTAAGTACAACTATACTATCGTGAATAGCTACTTGAGGCAATTCAAAATGTCCGAAACTCGCCTCATCTGCTTTTAATGCGCACGTGCCACAAAACAAAGCCAGCACACGCGGCTCGCTTCTTGAACGAGCAATTAAGAACGTTTGATAAGATAAGCTAATTAGGTCTCTCTCAAGCCAAGGTCTTGCCCTACGAAAATTAAATTTGAAAATGCATGCATGAATGGAGTGTTTAATTTTCTGAGACGAAAGAAATTGCCGATTAAATTGGTCAAGGGGGCGAGTATATCTCTATGGTTAAAATGTACACTTATAGAGAATACAGTAGCACACACTCAGTAGTATTTTATTAAACAAGTTTGATTCTCTCCTTACCTAAAAAAAACAGCGTGGTTGCCTTTATTTCTGGTTCACTGAAGTGTTTACATGCGTTATTGTCAGAAGCAATATAATCGCTCTATTAGTCGGCGCGTAGGGAAATTAATCTATGTAAATATTTACCCCGAAAAGTGTTTTTATTCTGCATCGTCATTGAAACACGTAGCCTGGCCGACGAAAAACTATTCACTTCGATCTCTTTATGCTTGAAAGGTGTTAGATGGGAAGACAATGTTTGATCTGTAGAAAAGGGTCTGGTTTTACACCCAGGGCAAAGTGTTAGAAATTTCGTACCTCGTTTCTAAATCTGAAAATAAGGCGCAATGTTTTTATCTAAATGTTATCTTTTAATTTAGACGCACTTCGCGGTGATTTGCCGTAAATAATCGCTCATAATGAGATTAATTTTGCTTGTTAGGACAAATACACATCAGCTGCGTTTAAAATGCTTTTGTTTAAGGTTTTCTAAATCAAAATGTTAAGAAAGAACTCAAGAAAAAAAGGAATGATATCACTCACATTTTGCTAAGTTTTTAATCTCGAAATGAAAAAGCGATGTCGGACTTTGTAGTCAATAAAAAACGTATCTGTGCTCTTCGCGCCCACAGGTACCCGCACCTCATTAAAACTGCATATCTACGTGCAATTAAGAAAATATCTTGTTCTGTTTTCTTTGATAGAGTATCAACTGAAATAAGACCGACACGCGACCAAGGGAAAACTATGCTTTGTTCGAACGACTGAGCTGTTTAATTAGCTATTGGAAAATAATGGGGCACCCAAAATTCACCTGCCAATCATGATTTTGTTCGTCTTTAAAGACCATCTTGTTCGAGAACGCATGCCACGCGAATGGCCACGCGCCGCTTCGCTTTCAGTCATCGATGACCCCTTCACCCCGCCAGGTGGTTGGCTGTACTTAATAATTGTACTAAACTTGTTTTCGGCTAAATACGTACATCTATAACACAATTTAATTGGATGAAATGAAGGTGCTGTGTGGCTGATTCAATTTTTATTTAAAAGGCGACAAATTGCCAAATGCGGCGACGTTTTATTAAAATTCTCGTAAAGCCCGGATAAACTGTAGTCCGATTGACGAAATTCACTCCCCTACATCTGGAACAATAACCTGCGGTTTATGTCTTCTTATGTGTTGTTTCTTTATTTTTTAACTTAAATGCTTCTTCGTGCCTTTCTTTATCAATGTAAAACTTGTCGCCTTCCCTCTTTTTTCCACGTGGGTAGGAGTTTTTCAGGATAAACAAAACCCCCCGACAATGCTACAATTTAGCCCTAAACTCCCGCCTTTGTTTGCCCGCGATTTGTTTGAATGCAATCTAAATTAGACAAAGACTTTGCAACAGTGTGAAAATCGTGCCAAAAAAAGCCATCTTCTAAGATCGCGGCCCGAAATGTGTGACAACATTGTTTAATTCTTGCAAAGTGGTTCCGGATAAATTATGATGAGAGAAGCTTTTCAAATACCAAAACCCCTGCCGTATCGAAATAAAAGTGAATCGCAAAGCCATTTAATGTGATAACAACCCAGTGTGAAATTACTAGCTGAGGAAAAAGCGTTTTAAACTTAAAACGCGTGCTATATTCTATATCGCTCAGTAGGAAACTTCTGATATTTGTGGACTCGCCCCAAGTTTACATTAAACGCAAGGCTGCTTCCATAACGCCCCAGGTTAAAAAAAGCGGATTTTAACGAGAATTCCATTTTGTACCTTTGTGTAATAAATTAAAACTGTTATTGCAAAGAGAAAGATCTGTAAACGGCCTCTTACAAGACTACTATATGCGATGTACGGTAAAACACTATTGAACTCTAGGAGTACGCGTGGTATATTATCAACTTTTTGTTTTATGACAGTACATTTGAATAACAAAGCGAAAAGATCCTGACGCACGCGGCCACGCTTTTGTGGTAATCCACGCGGGTTTGAAAGACAACTTGTCAGTGTTATAATGATCAGGGGATAACCTATTTACTTCAACAACTTTACAAGAGATGGAAAGCGCAAAGTAAAAAAAAAAGTATGAAAAATGAATCAGTTAATACAATTAAAACTTTGGAAATGTTTTGGAAATTGTATTAACAGCATTAGATATTTTCTTGCTTTTCAGAATTTATGATTGGCTTGTTAAAAAAAATTCCAGACCGCTTCATAAACTTCAAAGATTTGTGAATCGATAATAGCATAAATTGTGCAAAAGTAGTTCAACTTCGAGTACGATGCCCCGTGACACCTGGCTCTTCCAAGAAAGAAAGCAATTGAACCACAGTAACTCACAATGCTGTATTATCGAGCAACTAATTATTATTTCTTTCCAATAGGAACGCGACACAAATTTCTTTTGCTGTTGTGAAATAAATAATACTCAATTAGTATTTTATTTTTTAGCCTTTCAGGTCGAGATAAAATATTTATGTTAGAATGTATTCGATATCGCAATTATAAAACTATTTCGAGACTTGTCGGCGACTTTTAAACATTACTACAGATTGGGCTGAGCTCGTTATTTTATTTTATTTTTTTAAGTTTCTAGGGTGAAGTACCTCAGTACCGGGCAAGAAACTGTGTAGTTTACTACGTTTAGATACAAACTTTGATATATGATAAAGACGTTTTAGTATCTCTTTTTTACATCTTGTTGCCTAGCGATTTTGTACAAACTTTCCTCTTTCGGCATGTCAGATAGTACGGGGCTTCCACTCTCTAAGAAAAACACATCTGTTTTTGTGGAATACAGCACTAAATTTTTATGAATTTATTTTCTGTCTCAGACAAAACAGATTCGTTCATTCTATTTTTATTTCAAGTTATTTTTCTTTGGTGATCCGTCCGTGAATGCCCGCCAAACACGGCTGTGTTCCTGAACAATCAGCTAAAATAAAATGTTACATCGTAAACACGAATCTTCATAAGAATATACTACCTCCAAAGGTGTCTCACCATCAAAAGAAGATTAAACATTCTTTCTAAAAAACTTGATAAAAAATTCATGCAGCTGTTTTTCAAGAGACGTTTTTATACTTCGTTGAAGTCCCCTGAGGCAAAAGATTTTTCTCTGTATTTTATTTGCAAAACAATGGTTATCGAGCCACGATTGAAAAACAAACGCTTAAACATCCCAGATTTCCGGAAGCACCCGGTAACTGCTAAGCTGAGACATTCTGGCGCAGTGTTTTGGAAACCTAGTAATTCCACACTCTATAAAGTACAACTACAGAACGTGAAAATGAGAGTTAGCAATTAGGTGATAATGAGCCAGCGAGGCGGGGTCAGTTTGGCTCAATTGTTCAGGCTAGTGATTAAGTGTGCCCTCAGAATGGCACACGATTGGTCAATCCGAGACCTCCCTTAGGAGAACAACTTTTCTCTGTCCAATGACAGAAATGCTGAATGTTCGCGGTTGGACAGCTTGCCTTGTGTTTTTGTTTGTATTGCCCTCTTTTCAGCTGACATAATGCGCACAAAAGGTAAAAAGAGCACACGAGCGCAATAAATGCGGCACGCGTCCGACAAATTAGCCAGTTGATACACTGACACACTCGCTAGCCTCGTGCCATTAAGATTTGCGCGCGATTTGCACACAAGGTAGCCAAAACCTTTCTGTCGAGCTTGTGATCGTCGAAACTGAGAGAAAATTTGGTTGGAGATCTGTAAAACTGTTTTTAAGTTCTGACAGCGTGATTAACCGAGCCTAATATAACTGTACTGAAGGTCAACTGAGCGAGTATGCCTCGATCATTTCTTGTTAAACTGAAAAAGAGTAGTCCCACCACAGTTCTTTGGGATAAAGGTGAGTTCAACTTTTTGCCGGCGAATTCTTGTAAGAGTTTCGTTAATTGGTATGAAATGTGATTTTTCTTGAACTGCAGAGAAAATTTGGGGCAAAACCAAGCCTTGAAACACTGGAGTTTTTTAGATTCAAAACTGCCACACTTCATTAAATATTCATTAGCAAGCAAATAGAGACAGCAAAATCTAAAACTGCTCTTTCTCGTTCTTGTTTCTAGCAGGTTCTGACGAGACCACGGCACCGCCTAACGTTTGGGAGCCGATCCGAGTGGAAATCGAACCGACGCAGATATTTCAGCCCATCAAGTTGGATCTTGCTACACTAGACCCAGAATTTTTAACTGGAAAAGGACAGCTGACGCCGAAGGCACGCTTTTTCAGCCCGTTTACTTTTAATTCCCTTCACTTTAATTCTGACCACTGCGACATCGGTGTGGGCAAGCCATTCTACAAAGAAGCGCCATGCTCTTACGACTCTAGAAATTGCAGTCCCGTTAGCCTCGATGGGGCCTTGGTGCCTTCTCCAACGCGAAGCGATGACGGTTACCCAAGCGCGGGAATTTTTATTCCCGGAAGTGGTTTTCTTGGACTGGAAAACACAAAACCCTCTTCGCTTCAGATGCCGAGTACTGTAGTGAGTTCCGTCGGCCGCAAACGTCGTAACGGAGCGCCTAAAACGTTTACCTGCGAAGTTTGCGGCAAAGTTTTCAACGCACATTACAACCTGACGCGTCACATGCCAGTACACACGGGCGCAAGACCGTTCAAGTGTAAAATATGCGGTAAGGGCTTCAGGCAGGCAAGCACGCTTTGCAGACACAAGATCATCCATACGAAAGAAAAGCCTCATAAGTGTAACATTTGCGGAAAAGCTTTTAACAGATCCTCCACTCTCAACACTCACATTCGTATTCACGCCGGGTATAAACCATTTGTTTGTGACATTTGCGGCAAAGGATTCCATCAAAAAGGAAACTACAAAAATCACAGACTGACTCATACTGGAGAAAAGCCCTTCAAGTGCCATATCTGTGGAAAGGCTTTCCATCAAGTGTACAATCTGACATTTCACATGCACACGCACAATGACAAGAAACCATTTACATGTAAGGAATGTGGTAAAGGCTTCTGCCGGAATTTTGACCTTAAAAAGCATGTCCGTAAATTGCATGAAAACAAAGAACAACGTGACAAAAGTGAACAATGAAGCACGCTTCGCAATTGACCATGAACTCATAAAAAAGGGAAACGATTGTGCGAGAGAGCCCTTTCCTATGCAATTCATAGCCTTAACTATGTACAAACTATAAAAAAGTGTTACTGTAAAAAGACTATATAAGAAGACTAAATAGAATGATACGGCCTACGTTACAATATAAACCAGTTAAAGCGTCTGATATACAATCCGTGCTCAGTATAACGGAGATATTGACACGTGGAAAAACAATGGTAGTGAAAAGAAAAAGATAAGATGTGTACATTAGAAAACAATAATGAGTATCTTGTTGTGAATATATAAATATCGGTTTATGTAGTCATCTCCTCTGGTGAAAATATAAAGTTTATCAATATGTGTAAATTATAAGAACGAAAGAACGAAAAAAATAAAACTTGAAGTGTTGTAAAGTATTCGAAAGTCTTAAGTTTTATTCTGGACGGGCTTTAATCAAAACATATGATTTTAACGCTCTTAAAATGTTTTTAAATACGTATTTAATATGTGAATATTCAAAAGCGCGTACTTCACAGTTTGATGTAAAGTTTTAACAAGCAAATGAAAATCCTTTCAAAACTTAATTGGTAAATGGAAGTTTTTATTTGCAAAACGTTCAGTTTTATTAATTTAGGTTCGCCTGCTGATACGTTAACTACCTGAAGTGTCCTCTCGGACTGAGCGGGATACTCTCTCGCATATATTAGCGGTAAATATATTTTGTATCGCAAATGCGCTCACGATGACCACCGTAAACAAGAGAAATCTGCAAAAAACAAAGTACTTAAAAGCTATTTTTTTCATTTTTACCCTTCAAAATTTAAAAGTTAATCAACATTCTTTGGTTTGACTAAAATTTTTCAAACAGGCTACTAAAAAGCAGGCCCGAGTTGTTCAAAGCTTGGTTAAGATAACCCAGGGTTAGTGCGAAATTTGAATTCAGATTTGACAGCTTAAAAAGCAAATTCATTTTAATTATTTTTTTATACAATATGATGATTGGATGATCTCCAAAAAATAGGCAAAATTATCCGAGGAAATGCTTTCGAATAAAAGAAAAAAAAAAAACGGATCAAAATTTAACCCCGGGGTTAGCGCTGATCGATCTTCGAACAACTGGAACTAATTAAAAGTTTTAAAAACGGAAGTGCAGACTCTTTTTTGCCTTTATTTTTTCTGGGGCGTAAAGTTTTTAAAATGTTCAGATCGTGATTTTAAATTTTAGGTAAACAATTAAAACACATTTAAATTAATTATAATTTGAATCCTTGATCGTCTCTACTTCACAATAAATGAACTTGCCGGCGGAATAAGACGAAAAAAAAAGCCTACGACGCTTACTACATTGCCGCGTTGTACGGCGTGGTTATCGTTAAAGTTAAAAACGTACGTTTTACTTTAAAGAAGCCTCTTTGACCGACCATACTGATGTTTTAATTCGCTATACCAAATTAAGAGAAGATTTAATGTAATGAGGTGCTTGTAACATTACCCTGTGTGGTAAATCGTAAAAAGAGTTAGGAGAACACTCAGTATGCATGCGATCAGTTATGGACTGTTTGACCACCATCCACCCTGTTTATTAGCAGCTGTGCTCTTTTTGGGGGGTATTCAGACTGTCCTCGAACCTACGCGTCAATCTTGCTTCAATTTTCAGCGATACACAAGAGTATAAGGAAAAAGATTGTGCTTTTACAATTTAATAACCCTTGATATAAGCAAGAAAAAATAAGGTAAGCCATAAGGCTTTTAATTCATGTCACTTATCAGTTTGGGAACATTTAAACTTACCACCACCACAATTTTTCTTGCAAAACTAGTCGACTTTTTCCGCCAATGTCTTGTTTCGGGCATGCGCGTGTGGAAGGGGCAATTCGAAAGATTGCCTACTTGTATTCGAATGTAAAGTTAAGCCCCGTGCTGAACGGACTTAACATTGTTGGCCAAAAACTCCCAACATTGTTGGGTGCGACATGTAACAATGTTAGGAGTTGTTGCGTCCGTTTGCACTTAAGGTCTCTAAAACCGATTCCTGATCCTTGACATCCCCACTCTAATTAAAGCCCTGTACAGTGGTCATCGTCAAATTCCTCCCTCAACAAGAGAACTTTGGAAATAAAGACTAAACGTGGGTGAAGATTTTAAATTAAATTCGCCATTATCTCGACCTCTATGTACGATCATTACATTTCAATGAAAACTCTTTTATTCACTCTGTTACGCAATGTAATCGTACCTTTGGCGGCTCCTGAAGGAGCTTGGGGAACCTGTGCAGTGGCAGGAAGATTCATCCAGCGGTCGGGAGAAGTGGCAAATTGTGCGTCATATCGTGGTAATGAAATGTCCTGGCCTGGATGCTCAGTTTCAGGATCAAATGACCAAAAGATCCTGGGCAGTTTTCATGATTTAATGACTTCAAATGGTAAGCGAGATTTCTCCGAAATAAATCATAGCTATTTTGATTGATAACTTGAGCGTTTCTTAAATTTATTCATATATTTTCAGGCGGAAAATGGTGTCAATGGCGAAGCGGAGCAGGGACTTTGCTGGACTGTCAAGGTTTTAGACGCAAGCAAAGATGGCGAGATCGTCAAATTTACGATTCAAACTAACACTGTGAGTGTACAAACTTCAGCTACATGCGAGGCCTTTTAATCTCCTGCAAGCGCATCCTGTTTAGCCATGTTTGCAGCATATTAAGATCAATGCAATCGATATTTCAGCAATTTTGTTTGAGAGGGGATACACAACTCAGCTCCGGTTTAGGTGGAATTCAATCATCGTAGAAATTGAAAGTTATCTGAACTTTTCAGACCTCGTACATTAAATTTGCATGTGATCGTTATTGCTTTCGTATTTGCATCTCACTGTTTCGCATCTTGTTTTACGCACGTACCACGGAAATCTTTCCGCCCCCTCCCCCTCCCCTTTAGCCTGCACTCTCGCCACTATACTTCACATATTGAGGCATGGTGTTAGAAAGAAGAGGCTTTTTATTCTTAATTATCACTTTTTCTATTCTCATGGCCCTCATTTTTCGCTAAATACTCCTATTCTTAGGAGAAATTAGATTCTGATTACCAGAGAATAAATACCATGTGAATTCTAAATTCACAGTTCCAGGTTGTTGTTGCTCTCTTGTTTCTAATATTTTCTGCAACTTGTTAACAGGCTTCTTGTTCACAGTTTTTTCATATGAATAACTACTTAATTTTCCAGTGAGATTATCCAACTTGAAATGATTTAGTCATAAAACCCACAAGAAAATAACTGCTTGTTATTGTAAACTTGATTATTAGGCTATTACGTTCATATTGAACCGCTTAACTCTGAGACTGAAATAATAATTATTATTATTATAGAGCAAAGCTGTTCTATGTGGATGCTCTAGTTCAATATTGTTAGTGGTGCTTTCCAAGATACTTCTACAGTTGACTCTCTCTTAATGGACACCTCTGTAAAACGGACACCTAGAGGTGGTCCCTGCCTTTCTTTACTCCCTTTATTTGACTCTCTATAAGACGGACACCTCTCTAAGAAGAACACTTAGTGCAGGTCCCAAAGGTGTCTGTCTTAGAGAGAGTTGACTATATACTTTTCTTTTAATACTTTGTTTAAAATACACTCCAACAGTCCAATAAAAAATGTTTATTTTTCCTTGTGAGATTGCATCTCAAAGGCAATTGGCTTTCAGGCCACAGTCTGTCAGTCACAATCGTGTCTTCCGTGTTTGGAGAAAAAACCAGACACTTTATTTATTATCAGGATTGGAAAAGCTATTCAGTAAAAGAACATTTAGTGTAAAATCTCCAGTTACTTCTTGGGGAGCTATTGTAGTTTGAGGCCTTGACCTTGTCCCTGGGCAATCACTTTCTTTAGAGCTGACGGGTTAACAACCGTTTTGTTATTTTTCAAGGGTGAAGGAACTGGAAGTGAAGAAGAAAAAGGAGTGATAGTCCTTCGACAATATGAAGATTTGGAATGGCTTTATCACTGTTTAATGGCACACAATAACATTGATGGAGTTGTTGTAAGTTAACTAACATTAATCTATTACCCCAAAGCAAAACTTGAATTTACAGGCAAGGTCAGGTTAGGCTGCACATTCCCAAAATAATGATCAATCAAGAACTATTTGAACCTGTGCTGCTGTGTAAAAGGATTCACTGATGAGTTTCCCTATTAATGATTTAAATCAAGCAGTTCAGTTGACCTGTAGAATGCTTTAGGTAATTAATAGTATCATTTTATCCTAATATTTAGCATTAGGTTCTGCACAGATCACGTTTTCGTTGATGTGGAACTCAACCTCTAGTGCACATTATTAATAATATGATGTTATCTTCTGTCGTCCTATCCAGATTCCTCCGTTACCTCCAAAGCCTGTCACTTCAGTCAATGCTGCTGAAGCCAAGTCAAAGAAACAGCTAGGTAGGAGAAGTCTGTGTCCCTCCGACAGAAACATTCTAAATACAACCAAACATGTATGTAGCAGTCATCCTTAGGAAATGGCTAACCAACCTGTTAATACTAGCTCAAAGAATGTGTAAATTTTTGTTTCCTGTTTTTAGGAAAAGATGCAAAACACATGGTGGCTGATGAATTTTCAAGGGACTGTCGTAATCTTGAGAAGTAAGTTCAAAATGTCTTCAATCTGGAGATTTTCTTTCTTTTTTCCTGCCACCCCACCCCTGCCATTACAGGCAGGCAACCTAGCCCCCTGTCCCGATTCATTTTTGTAGTGGTACTTGCCTGACAGTTTTTCTACATGTACTTGTCCCATGCATTTGTGCATAGCATTTCTTACCCACCAGTTGACTTTTGGCCTCTTCACATGAGTACAGCTAGCTGAGCTGGCCTGGTCAGTGGTTGATGAAATTCGCCTTGGGTTCATTTGAGAAATTTCAGCCCGGTTTCTGAGATGAGAAAAAGCCAAAGATCCTGGGTATGAGTTTTGGCACCAAATTTGCCGGGACACAAAGCAAGCATGACTAAACACAAAAGTGTTAAATTTCGCACCCATCATAGCTTCGGGAACTCTTAAAGCTGTATCACCGCAGTTAGCTGGGATGCTTATGATGTAGAAAATACCAAGACGATGCCATCCGGACCACCAGAATTCATCCCACTTTCATCCTGTTAAGTGGGCTGAATTGTTCATATCATGGCAAAATTTCTAGCCTGCTTACTGAGATCTCGGGAACCCAGCCAGCCCAAACTCTCATATGAACACAAATAAAATTTTACAAAGGATTAAGAGGGAAGGTGAGATCTCAGGAACTGGGCTTATGTGGTTCGTATCTGTGAAAAGCTTAAATTTTTTTTAAAGTTCTTCCAGTTTTTAGGTTGATCATATAAGTTACATGTCTCACAGCCACATGCATTTTTCTCATATTTCTGTGGTATCGTCCTTTAGATTTTTACAACTTGTTATCGCGCACCCTGCCTTCTCAAAAGATGAGGATTTGCAAAAATTTCTAAAAGAGGAAAATGTGAGTTATGACTTTGAAAGCAATCATTGTTGGTTTTGAGTGTTGTTGCGATGATTATTTATTCTGCGCCTTATTGTACCTAAAAAGAGGCATGATAAAATAAATAGTTATTACAATTTATTGACTGGACTTTCCAAGGACCAAAATTTCCTTCATCTCCGAGATGGCTTCTGTGAAGTAGCAGTGTGCAAAGAAAATAGTGTCCGATAGCCCAGGGCTAGTGGATTTTGCTATTAGGCTAGGGAATTCTGTTCTTCACTTGCCCGAAGGCAAATCAGGGTGCAAAGAAAGTCAGTTTTACAGCCTGCCATTCAGGCAAGCCGTAGCTAGCATGTACTAGCCCACAAGTCATTTCAACTAGCCCCCAAACCCTTTTTGATTAGCAGGATTGATTACAATCCTTCTGTAATTTGAATTTCCCCAAAAAACAGCACTTGCCCGGCGGGCAAGTTAAGAACAAAAATCACTAGCCTGATAGCAAAATCCACTAGCCCCAGGCTATTGGACACGACTTTCTTTGCACGCTGCAAATGATTTGAAGTTTTTCGGGGATTTTAATCACAGAAGAACTGTGATCAATCCTGCTCATCAAAAAAAATTTTTAGGCTAGTTGAAATGACTTTTGGGTTAGTGCATGCTACAATCTCAGACAAAAACCTTGAAACATGTTGTAAAATTCTGCTCTCTTTTGTTTTCTCCCTCCCTTATGCAATGTTGTTGTAGCCACGTAACTTTGCAATCACATCTCAACATTGCAGAGGGAAAGGAGAATGCGTGTGTGTTTCAAGGATTTTTGGTGTGTATTGTTACTGCAACTTGCCTGAATGGCAAGCTGTAAAACTGACTTTATTTTCACTCTGAGTAGTTTGACTGTATATATATCCAAGGAATTGGTTAGTTTGGGGATCCAATACTGCATATACTTAGTAGGACAACTTCTTTACTGAAGATAGAAACAAATGACAAAACATGACTTATGCTTTAAAATATAATTTCTAAGGAGTCTTTCATGACTTGTTTTCTGTTATTCTGGTGCATGTGGGCTGGGCATGTATTGGATGAACCTTGGTACGAAAAACAGTGTTTCATTCTGGTTAATCTTTTATCACTGAAGATTGTATGATAATTATAATGAGTATGTTTAATATATGTGGTGGCTAAATGGATTGTCATAAAGTGCAACTTATTCATCTTGATAGCTTGTTGACTACAGTAGTTTATACTCATTTATTTTTAAGAGTTGCAGTTCCTTTTATGTTTATGTATGGTCAATAACTTGTTCTTTTAATAGCCTCCAGTTAGAACCAAAGTCAAGAAAGGTGTGATGGAAAGTTTGTCCAAATCTGTTAGTGACTTAAGGCATCACAATCACAAGGTATGGTTATTATTCTTGACTTAAGTAATATTTCCAAATTATTTCCCGAAGTTATCAGTGCCTGTGTACATACCGCATCAACAACCTCTTAAAGGTTCCTTATTAAACAATGTCGTTATGTCAAAACAAATCAGTCTGCCAAAAATTAGCTTGATCCTGCAAAAAATGAAAGTCGAGCTAAAAAGTCACAAGCGCCTTTTTTACAGGAATCCCTTCAACTGGAAAAAACAGTCTGCATCTGAAGTGGGCTGTTTAAGGAAATAGGAAGCATTATGAAACCCACTTATTTGTTGGTACTTGTTATGATTGTCTTAGGATCTTGATGATGAATTTCAGAAGAAAAGAGATTTTGTGGAGCAATACACACCTTTGACTAAAGAAACTTATGGGGTGAGAAAAAAATATTAGTGTCCAAATGATAACATCATCAGTTTAATTTAGGGAAATTAGCCAACCTCTGTTAGTGAAGTAGCTGATTCTTTTGGCCAGTAGCCTGTATTTATGTAAACTCCCATGCAGACATTGTTGGGTCTTTGTCAGGTGTTCCTTCCCCACATTCGAGGGGGGAATGGGGAGGGAAGCCCTAAGAACATATGAGTGGGAAGATAGCACCTATTGGAAGTACAATAATCCAGTTCTATTCTCTTATTTTGAAAGCAGAGGAAGATTAATGAGAAGAAAAAATGTGATCAGTTGGGTAAACACTGAGAAAATGTCTGTAGTTTCTCGGCTGTCCCCCTTGGGTTCTTTCCTTCATCTGTTCCCTTCTCATTATTGTCATGCACCACAATCCAAGAGAGTTTTGGCGTTTTTTCACCTTTAAAAAAATTCACGTACAATAGCCTAGGGTACTTGCATTTGTGTTCTTTTCCTCTCTAGTGATATTTTTACAGTTGGACTACACTCTGGTGACTGTTTGACTGGTTTTTGTAAAAGGCTCTTACAAAGCTTATGGGGAAGGCAATTGTATTGCAATTGTTTTTTGGTGTGGCAGATGGGTGCAATCACCTAAAAACGTAATACAAAAGATTGAAAAGACACTAACAATACCCACACTGCAACATAACACCCAACCAACAATGGTTTCCACAACACTAAGAAACATCCACTGAACGCAACCTAATCTTGGTGTTCCTGTGGTACAAAGCCACAAATTGTCGAGGTATCGCGGGCGACTGCTGATTAGCCACCCCTGCTAATTTTATCAGGGGCATCTCATCCAGGAAACTGGACTCCTTCCGACTGGATTTCGTTTCCATGAATGACGAACGCGGATCCGTAGTCAATAATTACCTCTGGTAATTAGTCTTTGAACAAAGTTACAGGGTGTGTTGTCTTCAGTGGATGTGATTTTTATCCCTGCTTTTTTCTCCATAAATTTCTTCTTGTAGAACTTCATCAAAATGGTGCACAGTCAGCAACGTAAGTCAAATGTAATGATTTTAAAACCCTTTTTAGTAGCTGGCATCTGTGAGAGCTGTTAATGAGCAATGCTTAGACATCCGATGAAGCTCGCACCATCATTAAAACTCCTTTAATTAGCTGGTATCTGTAAGAGCTATAAATGAGCAATGCTTAGACGTCCGATTAATCTCGCACCATCATTAAAACTCCTTTAATTAGCTGGTATCTGTAAGAGGTATCAATGAGCAATGCTTAGACATCCCATTAAGCTTGCACCGTCATAAGCATTCCACTTTTTTTTCAGTATTCTATATTGTTAACTTAACGTACATTGTAAAAGTGTTACTAAGAGGAATTTCACTTCTTTTTGTTAAATTATTAATATGAGTTAAAATAGTTGAGTAGCGATGGAAAGTAATATCTACATTTGCTGGTCGGTCAAAGTTTAGATGTGACAACAACATTGTGGAGATGTTTTTAAATTCATTTATAATTTACTGACGTCTACCATGTGATAAATGCAAGTACCAGGGACGAAACGAATATAAATAAACGGCAACTGGAAATGGGACCAAAAATTGACCACTCAAGATCATTTGTTTTGCGACCTCTCTACTCATCCAATCTCTTTTTTTGGCGGAGCTGTATATATTACGTTCTATCAAGTTATCGATCATTCGTAGCCTTAATCTACGCAAACGTTGTTTTGGCTCCTTACGTGTTCCTCTCAAGCGAATGACGGTTGTTGCGTGACGATAGAAAAGAAAGTTAGATCAATTTAGGTCTCTGGGAAACTGCCCACCTACCCCTCCTCTAAGTCATCATTTTGTCCTAAGTTAGAAGTAAGTGTTAATGCTAGCTTATGGGAGGGGTAGGTGGGCACTTTCCCAGAAACCTAAATTTATCCAGAAAGTCTACATAGGGTTTTAGCATAATTGAATTTTGCAGGTGAGTCATTGCTGATGC
>OZ038004.1:967500-1095000 GCA_964035705.1 Porites rus | reverse complement strand
CGTCCATGTGACAACCACAATTGCTCGCACAGCGCGCGCTGGAGCTCCGCTTTGTCATTAGAGACTTATCGGGATTCTTATTACTGTTAGAGCCTAAAGGGTCCGAGGATATCTGCTCAGTGTAAAATCATGTTAAAAATCTGTAACAGCGAGAAACCGACTGGGGATCCTACGACTTACGAGTTTTTCTTTCTTCTGGACCGGAATAAACGGATTATTGCTCTGCTGTTGTGTTAGATCCTTCTAAAAGGAACGTCGAGAAAATACAGCTTGTACAGAATTACACTTCCAGCATGTACTACTGGGAAGAATAAGTTCGATTATATCTCGAAAAAAAGTTGAATGCACGATAAATTGTGCAGCAGTTACGCGCCTAATTTTAAAATGCACAGCACTCTCTGCCTCATGAAAATGAAGAAATGATCGTCACAGCGAACTCAATTTATGCAATCGCGTAAAGAAGCCTGAGAAAAATTCAGGACTTCAACGGGCTTTGAACCCTTGACCTCGCCATTACCGGTGCGATGCTCTACCAACTGAGCTATGAAGCCACTGACGTTGGGAGCAGGTCAATTGTGAGTTCATATGTTCCCGTGAAAGAAATGAGTGTTAATGATATATGAAATAACGTTTCTTGGCAACTTTCGTGCAGAAGGAATTGTTAGCAGTGCATCAGCCTTAAATATTACGTCTTATTTGATAGCATTCTCTCATTCTCAGCGTTCTTTTGACTCGAAATTATAGAGAAACAAGTTGTTTACCCAAGTCTAAATTTAGCCATTAGAAAAATTAGCCATTAAATACACCATACTTATGACGGATAATAGAAGCATTTGAGACTGAAACGGGCAAAGCAGTTACCTTGAATATAGCTAACACTGGTCTGTATAATGTTTCAGCATCAGAAATCGCATCGAGCTACCACAATATGTACAGAGTACAATACTGTGCGTGGAATGAAATCTGACTTAATCTCCTCCCTTGTAACGGAAAATCGTAAAACAAGCCTGAAGTGCAAATGAAGTTTGCTTTGATAAAAACTTAGAGTAACTGTACAATAAATTCATTAAAATGAAGTGCAAATGAAGTTTACTTTGACCGCAAATTAAAGGGGACTGTGCACGTAATTCAACAAAATTCATACAGTGGGATCTGAAGAACCATGCAAAACAATGTATTTATTTCCGCTTCGATTCCATGATTTGGCCTAGTCTGGGGAGGGGTGGTGTAGGTGTCCTACTTACAAAAAGAAGCTTCAGGTAAAACTGTGAATTCCCATTTTTGAACTTGTACGATAAACTCTTGCCTCAAGGTCTCTTTTAAAGAATTTAAGCTTCGACTATCTTGAGAGATATTTTTGAAGCGTGAAAAAGAAGTTTTATGTCGTTCTACTTTGGAAGCCAGTTCAATTTTGAACCGTGTTGTAGGTGTTATTTGATACACCTAAGATTTTTTTACGCTACTAACTACTGTTTGATTAGTCTTTGATAAGGAACTTGCCATACTCGATTACATGCTGGCGTTGTCTGTTATAACATGTGTTATACTACAATTTATGGTGCTTAGAAATGCCTTGGGTTTTGGCTACAGAGAATGTCCGTTCTTCTTCCTTTAGACCTCTGTGTGATCGTCATGCGTACCAAAGTTTTCATAAACATGTAGTGGTTCTCTACCAATGTCTTTAGGTTTCTGATAATCGTTGGCTTTGAGGATATTACTTTTTTTAAGGGCTTGATAATGATTGTTTATACAATCGTCCTCCCCCTCTGGTGTTTCATTTTGGTGTCGTTTGAATACTGTTTCGTTGTTTGGTACTTGGTGCTGTTGGTTAAAGGATGGTTGGCTTGGTATTTCGCTGTACAGGAACTCTTCTTTGTTAGTACTTCATGTCCCTGGCTCAAATGCGAGATTGTGCTGACAGTATGTGTGTACTTTATTGTTCTTGACTGGTGGGTCCTGGCATCGAGGACGGCAACACCTGGGATACAAATAAGGCAACAAACAAAGTATATATTTGTTTAACTTGCGTAGCGTCCAAAAAACAACAACAACAAGACTGTATGGGCTAGGCTGTTGTTCTTTGGGGATGAGATATTCCAGATGATCCCTAATAATGTTTGCGTTGGGGTTAGTTTAGGCCCTGCCAGAAGAGTTACTTCATGTACCTGTTCATTTTGATGGAGAATACCCTCGCGCATGCAGTAAAGGCAGCAAGAGGAGATGTGCTCAAGGATCGAGTAAGAAACAAAGCAGGAAAGATTGCAGACTTATTCTTGTAAAATGGCCTATTAGTTCTTTATTTCATTTTTTGTAAAAAGCCTATTAAGCACTCTACAATGCGAATAGATAATACTACATATTGCTCCAAATGACAAAGTTCCAGGCTAGGTTTGGTAGGATAAGTGACTGAGTGTGTAAGATACGCCACTCGGTTTTATCACCTGTGCTATCACCACGTACCCAATCTTGACTAGTACCCTTATCTCTTGTCGACATGATATCGGGGTAGGAGATTTCCACATACCTGCAGTAGAGCACTATGACGACGATGCTAACGACAAATACAAGAACCACTGGTATGATGATTTTTATCAGACTCGTTCCATCCTCTGTTTTTTTTGGAACTAAAGAAAACAGACGCATCCTTAAGCTAGTTTTTCACTAGAGTCTTACTTTCATGATAAGAAAACATATATGTTCAACTACATTTGCATTTTGTCCAAAGTCAGTGGAAGAAACTTTGACGCATTGAATGCCTCAGCTATGCGTTGTTCAGGCAACGTGGCCGAGCGGCTGGATCGCGGGACTGTGATTCGGAGGCCCCCAATTAAAGTCCCGCCCTGGCCGCGCTTGTAAAATAGCCAACTGGTTCGCCTCCTACCAGTTGGGATTCTTATCCATGTTATGTTCCATTTACATTTTTTGTTTCATCATCCCTGAAAAACCGCACAAGGGGAGAAGATAAATTATTATCTATCTTATCTTTATCTTATCTATCTATTCTTACTTGGCTCACAGTCGTTTGCTGATTCAGCTCCTTTTTTGCCCGTTGTTTTTTCATCGCTGCAAGGTTTGCAGCTACTCTGTCCTTCTTTATCTTGATACGTGCCTTTGGAGCAGGCTGTACAATTGGAAGACTCTTGGTGGAAGAACGTTCCCGCAGGACAGGCGACTATTGAAGAACAAAAGGTAACACGGGTTTTATGCATACTGATATTAGCCTGCGTCGCAGACTTAATTTAACCTCGGTTAGTAACGTCATCTTGTTCTGGGCCCTCGGCAAGGGAATCAACGAATTACTGGAAGTACGTTCCGAATTTCCTTTTATCCTGATTGGCAAATATGCCTTTTCTAAAAGGCCAATCATGGCGCGTACTCTATCCTGCAAAAGGCAGACGTTTCTCCTTGCTCATCGCCGCTGAGGGACGTTTCGCGAGGAGAAACGTCTGCCGTTCGCAGGCTACTTGTACTCAAATCCTGTTACACAGGTGGGGGCTCAGAACAAGGATTTCGGGCCTGTTTTGTAGACGGACTTAACAAGAGTTTAGTTTCGTGAGTGGTGCAGGTGCCTATACTGATACTAATATATACTGGCGTTTATTATTTGCTGCTTACCACATCCGGTCTTGTCACTGCTCTTAACAAACCCTGGATTACATGTGATGTCAGACGAGAGGTGTTTAAAAGAAGACCTGTCTGCGGTGCTGTTGACACCATGTAAGCTAATCCTAAACTGCCCAGTGGAGATGGCGTATTGCATCTGAAATAGCACAGCTTCACTTTTCTCGTCAACATCATCCGTCATCGAAGCTGACTCGACCGGTCTGACTAACAACGAAAATAATATTTCCATTGCGCCGACGACTGCTCTTCTTGTCTTTTGAAGAGCTGTCCAACCACATTCGGGAACTGAGATTCTCGTCAGCTTGCAGGCGTTAGAGTCGAGACATCCTTGTATTGTTGAAAGAGTGTCGGCCACTTCTCGCTCCAAAGCTGAATGAATATCGCCAAGACCTCGACTGATCTGACACCCAATTCCAGTAAACTTCATTGAAAGGTGATGCTCGATGTTCTTTGGCTTTGCCTTGCCTGACAAGAAAAATCATTTTAATGAATGACTTGGTAAACTGGAAAATACCATTGTTGGTAAGAAAGATAGGTTCATCACTGCGTGAAAGCTGTTATTACACCTCGGAGCGCTGTGCACTGGTAAACGGCAACGAGATTTCATTCACAGATATTCGTCTATTTCGTGGAAAAATATTACCACGGGGAATTGCATCTTACAATGCGACTACTATAACTGGGGCCACCTAGACAAAGTTGACCAATCGGATTTACAGGAGAATAACAATACATTCCGAGAAAGTTAGTTGTCAATCATAATTACCACGAAACGAAGTAAACAACAAAGATAGAAATCGACCAATTACAACCTACAGACGTGACCTTTTGAACCCGCTGAAGAAAGCCCGTGTTTCCGGAGAGGTCCGTTAGAGTGTTGACGGAGGCGAAAAACGTAAACGTTAGTTACATTTTTGACTTGAGGTCGTGATGTTATTGAAAATTGCGGCGATAGTAGCGAAGAAAGTGGGTTGTCAGTTAAACGCGGAGTCGAGGTCGGGGCCGGGGCCAGGGCCGGAGTCGGTGTCTATCTTTTTTTCAAACGATGCTGTTTTAGGGTTAAGGTTATTGGTGAACTTTGTCTAAGTGGCCCCGGTCACAGTATTCGCACTATAAAGTTACCAGGGTCACAGTGTAAATATTTTGCTCAAGGATTGGCCGAATATTTTCTAGTGAAGCTGCAACTACTCCTCCTCCTGTTACAACACGTAGTTTTTCCTCCGGAAGGATTTTCTGTGCCAAAACATATCACTTCCACATAGAGAGACAAGATCAACTGACACAAATGTACATACTTGTGCAGGTTGGAACGTCAATGTCCACCTCTCCATTCCAATTCCAGTCAGTGTCAGGACCACAGCCGAATGTTGTTATTGCCTCAGATCTGAATGAGTAACCGTCGTTACATGTTATAGTACATAGCTCTTTCCCGGAACGTTTTTTGCATGATATCTTGCCATTTGTAGGCTGTTGAAGGCTTGGGCATTCTGTGGAGGCGATAAGAAGTAAACAAACACATTCCTCTAGAGAAGCTTAGATACTACTTATCTTGCAGCAAACGCCGGCAGTTAGTGAAAATAGCATCAACTTTTCTTCGTACTACAAACATGTCTTAAAGAAACCTCCATTTTGGCTAATAGGAAACGGCGGTAAGTAATTATACTAGCCCATCTTTGGAACTCTGAAAAAAAATGATAATGTGCCTTTAAGTTCTCTTTTCTTTTTTCACTGACCTCTTTCTTCGTTGACCTTCTTTTCACAGTTTGTTCCCCAGTGGCCTTTGTTGCACACACACTCATACTGATTTACACCATCTATACACTTTCCATTGACACAAGGACTAGACTTGCACTCATCTATGTTAATGTTGCAATGTGGTCCAGAGAATCCAGGGACGCAGTTACAGTGGTACATTCCCTGGCGAGACTCGCAGTTCAGGAAGTGAGAACAGTTTGTGGTGCACATGGCCAAGGCTGAAAGTTTCAAAATATTAACTCTGTTGGCTAAAATGAAGCTGTGGGTAAAAATGACTGTCCACTAAATTCGACCCGTCAAGCGAAAAACGAGTCAAACAATCGTTGTACGGGACACTTAAATATCTGTCTGCCTCAAAACGATATTGCTGTGAAACGTTTGAGCCCAGGAGTCATAAACGGTATTGTTATATAGCTGGAAATTTCTTACCCAACAGCGCGCCCTTTCATTGGTTACTTTGAGGTCACATGAAATCTAACAATGAAACTCGCATCTCAATGTTTCTCTCGGTTCTGCCTCGGGAAACATTGAGATTGTCGGGAAACAAAATCAACTGTTTCCCTTGGGAACAGTCACTAAGTGTTTATTGTTGTGTATTGTTGTGTAGCCTTTTCCTCACGGACCGTGGATTCTCCTAATCTCATTCACTTGCAGCTGGCACTAACGTCTGCAGTGCTTCCTGTTACTGACTCTCATTACCTTGACATTGCGTGATGAATCGCTTTTCCACTTTGCCTTTGATTCCTGGAAGAAAACTGCTCCATGCTCGCACACTTCCAGCAATTGGCCAAGTACAGTTGTGTGCTGCATTCCACATGTGATCAGCAGTAGCAGGCACGTCCCAAAAGCTGACTTGATGTAATGTACCAACAAAAGCAGTCGATAACGAAGTTGTTGGTTTTCCAGCGAGGAGCTCCTGGCCAAGAACCATCCATCCCCCTCCAGTGATGGTGTCACCTGGATTTTTACAACAAAACTGAACTCGTGAAAGTGTACTCAATTTTGATCGTTGATTTCAAAGTTATCATGGACCATTTGCAGTACAGTCCATGCTGTCGACTTAGTGATCAGCTCTTAAAATGTTCAGAATACTATTACTATATCTGATTGATCGTTTGTGTTAGTTTGGCTGCAATAGATTGATAAAGTGAAAAGATTTCAAATTTTTCAAACTTGTGTGCCGATGACAGTTGCGGTTAAGGAGTCAATAAAATCTCACCTTTGAGAATGTTCCTGGCCCTTTTTATTTCAGGGCCATTGATGTACACGGACACATCTCCTGTCGTTCCGTTCCAAACTACGCCCATGTAGGTCCAACGATTGTCTGGTAATTTGAAATCAGCTGCTACGACTTCAGTTTTAATCTTGAGCTTAACTTGTGACTCAGTGAATGAAAGAATTATCACGTCTTGTGGTGCACCAGGCACACTGTAACTGAAGAGTGTTCCTGAGCTGTACTCGGAGTCTGCTTGGACAAACAGGGCGATGGTAAAAAACCTCATTGTAGGGATGTTTTCACCGTCTGATAATAAAACCATGTCGCTTGCAGTATGGCGCTTGAAAATCAAATCAAAATTGCTGCCAAGGACTGAAAAAGGAATGTAAGAGGTTTAGTTTTATATTAAGTAATTTCGTTGAAGTATCGCTTTATTACATTCTGTAACGTAACACAACGATTTATAGCTTGGAATGGATCTTCTTAATGGCAACAGGATCAACGAACATGTTTATGCGATTCATCGAAGTGGAGTTATCGCAGGTCTTAACCATCTTTGAATTAAAAATATTCTATAAATTTAAAACAATTGACCAGCTGGCCTTTTTATCACCACAAAAGTACAGAGATAGCGGTGCATAAAAGTTAAGCGGTAACAGTTTCACTACCATTAATAGGCATAAGTTTGATCGTCATTACTATAATCAGCATCAAGATGGTCTGTTTGACGTCGCATAACAAATTATATCAGCGCCTCGATTGAGTTGAGGAATAGACCATTTCCGAGTTCAAACAATCTTACTTTCAAAAGAGCTGAAAGAGAGAGTTGAGACTAAGTGCAAAACATTTCTTGTGAAAGTGAGTTTCATTGCTGGGAATGGAAATTCATTTTCATATCGATAGCTTCGCACTAAGCCTCGCTTTAAAACAGAGGCTCAACTCGGAAATGGTCCATGAGGATATCGTTACTTACATATGTCACAGTTATCTCCTGTGTGAGATGGGTAACACTTGCATTCATATTCGTTTACCAAATCAAGGCAAAAGGAGTTGGCCATGCAGGGCTCCGATGCACAATCATCAATGTTCACATCACAGGTGCTTCCTGTAAAACCTGTTTTACATAAACAAGAGACGCTTCCCGTGGCGTTGTTAGCGTGACACGTTCCGCCATTCTGACATGGTGACGATAAGCAGCGGTCAGTTAAGTTTTCGCAGTTTACTCCTGCAAACTGATCGGGGCATCTGCATATGTATCCAGGCCTTTCAACTATGCATGTTCCATTGTTTTGACACGGAGAGGAGTCACATTTGTTGATCTCCGTTTCACAAAACGTTCCATTGTAATCTTCATCACATAGACAAGAGTAACCCAGTGTGTAGTCAACGCAAGTGGCGTTATTTTGACAGGAGTTATTGACACAATCGTCTATGTTCTGTTCACAGTACCTCCCCGTAAACCCCGCGGAGCACGAACAAGTGAAATTGTTGATGGCATCATGACATGTTGCATTGTTGAAACAGGGTTTTGCTGAACATTCGTCAATTTCAAACTCGCAGTACTCGCCAAAGTAACCAGCGTTGCATTTACAGTTAAAACCTGTATGTAAGAACGATAAAAAAAAACACGTTAAGTGTGTTACTGTTTATGACAATAGAGTACTAAAGTGATGACGTCATAAAAATGAAATTTCTGAAATTATGGGATTTGTCACGATATTCTGAAAGAACAATATCCAAGAGGCCTACTTGCCAAAAATGAGCATTTCGCGGCAAATTGTCTCTGAGATCGTAGCCCAGTTATACTCAGAAAGCTCCATACAAACCCTTCTAATTTTTTTTCGGGTCGACCCAAAAAAAATTTAGAAGGGTTTGTATGGAGTTTAGTAGGCATAACTGGGCTACGATCTCAGAGACAATTTGCCCCCAAATGTTCATTTTTGGCAAGTAGGCCTCTTGGACATTGTTCTTTCAGAATATCCTGACAAATCCCATAATTTCAGAAATTTCATTTTATGACGTCACACTTTAGTACTCTATGGCTCCGTAAAGTAGTAAGCGAGACAACTACTTACCAGTGCACAAAGTTCCGACTCTTGTCGCACTTTAACAGTTTTGGCTTATGCACGTGTGCCAAAAACAGCATGAAACTTATTTTCATCTAATTAGCAGGAAATTAAACTTTCAGTTTCGCCATGTCTCATGTTACGCCAATTCCATACAAATTGGCGGAAAACCGGTGCAAAAAAGAGATTGGTAAAAAAAGGAGAGTGTTTCGCTACTAAAATGCTTCGCTAAAGAGTTAATAAAATTATCATTTTCTTGGCGCAAAAGTTGTTCGTCAAGTTCTGTTGAACCTGGTTTCCATGTAATTGTCCTAGTCGTGTCGATCACACGTGTCGTCTCAAAATGTGTTCAGGCGATCAAGGCCATAATATGAACACCCCTCCAACGAATGCGAGGCGATCCCGGAGAATGGCGATGGGCCCTTTGCAGCTTAACAGTCGCGTGAGACAAAAACGCCTTGCCAGAGAGTATGGGAGGCAATTGGGCAAGAAAAAAAGAAACACGATTACATCATTTAAAATGCGACTTTACTTTCTTTCAAGTGGATCCCACTGCGCCTTTATCTCTCGTGCAAGGTGTTTTTGTACCTTGTGACTGTTAGGCTGCCAAGTGCCAACTGGAGCGATCTCAAGCATGTTAAGGCATGGCTCAATTTTTGGTCTCGACCTCCCGCGAAGATAAGACAGCTTTTCTTCTACTGCCATGCATTTTAATTCTAAAAGTTGCAAAAAACTTTCGAGAAACTTTCTTTTGAGGCGTTAAATTGATTAGGGTTGAAGTGATGTAGTCTCGTGAAACGTGACGTCACAATGATATTAAGAAAGATATTCAAAATGGGGTAGGAATGGTTGATTACAACTAAGTTTGAACCATGTGTAAATGTTTGTTTTACCGAACGAATCATTTCCCGGGCCGGAACGGAGAGAATTTTTAATTTCTTAAAAAGATATTAACGGGTGAAAAGTGTCACCTGACCTATTTTGCTTAATTACTAATTAAATAAAAACGTGAGTCAACCATTCCGGCCAGATTCCAGCGAGAAATGATGATACAATAACAAAAATACTGTATTTAATATATATTGTGTGGCATCTCGCCACTCCATTTTAGTTTTCTTTTCTTTCTGGACTCGACCATAAGTGGTCACGTGACACAAATATCTGATTCTTCACGTAACAGAAAAATGAAGATTACCGATTTTTCTGAGGTTGCCAAATTTGGGAAGGTTCTGATAAATTTTCACAAAGTTATTATCATTATAAGATTTTATGCCAATTAGCCTCAGGCCATGCCTTAACATGATTGAGATATCGAGCTGCTGAGGGCCCATTGGAGCGATCAAACTAGTCTTAATAGAACTAAGTCTGTATATAGACTGGAATCTTTGCGGCAAGACGATATGAACGATTGCATAGAATCCATGCTTTACTATGACTTTTACCTGTGAATAGATTAACACAAACTCCATTCTGAGTGCAGTTTGCCTCCCCACAGTAATCAATGCGACTCTCGCAATAGAGCCCAGTAAAACCACTAGGACAGGAACACGTGTAGTTAGCTATCAGGTCTACGCAAGTAGCGTTGTTTAAACACGGCATTGATTGGCAGTCATCAATGTTTATTTCGCACTGGTGTCCAGCAAAGCCCGCCTGGCAGGTGCATTCAAAAGCGTTTAACTGGGGAGAAATGAAGGGATCTATAAGCAAAAGACGTATTCATACCGTTGCTATGAATTATACTTGTCAAACCGGAATATGTTTGACATCTACGCATTCTGTCCTTTTAACTATACATTGGTTTTATTTATAAGATTGTTATAACAATACCATCTCTGAAAATGAGGTCTGCTAATTTATTTGGTGGTGGTGGTGGTGGTGTTGTACTAAGCGAGCCCGCTGTAATTGGCCACAGCTGTTGCGGTGTCCCTGCCAACGTTCTTTCTGTTTGTTTGTTTTTTGGCGAAGCTAATAAATTAAAAATAAAATGATATGAAACCCGACAAGAAATCCAGTTTTCTCATTATACTTAGAGGCTGTGTTATGCATTATAACAAAATCTATGGCTTGAAGGTTCTCGCGAATAGAAACCACTTGCTAGTGTGTCTCCAATGCCCGAAAGAGAGGTTTCTTAATATGACAATGTCAGATCTATAGACACTTTAAATTCTTGTCATCCATCAGACTTTCAGAAGTCAGAGAGAAGTCCTTAAAACATTTCTTTTGGTCTTCAGTTGTACATTACGTCATTTGAATTCCTACTTATCTTCTGGCCGTATCACATAATAGTTTAACTTTATTGGGGCGTGTACTTTTACGTCTGCAGGTTAATGATGCGGGATAAGCATTTATCAACACTTATTATTCATTCAAAATATTTCCCCAATTCTGATTGGCTAAAAGCACACGCATAATTCACCATAACCAGTTACTTGTGACCAAATTTGGAAGAATTTTGTGTTTAACGAGGAAATGATGTCAAAAATGCAGCCTTCTACAGGTTAATGCACAGTTAACCGAGAAGACCTGGGGACGAGATTGAGTTGTTGTCGTTGTAAAAACTAAAATGGCGGACACTTCACTCGTTTCAAGAATAAGAACTACAGCTGGAACTAGGCGAAATAATGGCTAAAAATATAGCACAACAGGCAAGAAGACAACTCGGAGGGACAACTCGTATCTTATGAAGAATTATGGAGATCTCGGAGGGTGTTATCCGCCTCAGCCTACGGCCTCGACGGATAACACCCTCCTCGATCTCCATAATTCTTCATAAGATACTCAGCCTCATTCATTAATTGTTAATTAACAGTGTGTTGTAGAGGGCATTTATTCGAAGAAGTACTGGCATTGCAAGGTACCTGATCGTTGCAAGTTCCACCATTGTTACAAGGAAAGGACTCGCACTCGTCTACTTCAGATTCACAGAACCTTCCCCAGAACCCAGGAGGACAGTCACAAGTGTAGCTGTTAACCCCATCCCTGCAGGTGGAACCGTTAGCGCAACCGTGACCTAAACAGTCATCAATATTCCTTTCGCAGTGTATTCCACTGAAGCCATCAACGCAACTGCAAGTGTAGCCGTCGACTTTATCATTGCATGTTGCATTGTTTTGACAAGGAAAACTGAAACATTCGTTAATATCGACACTGCAGTTCTTTCCTGTATAACCTCTCCTACAGGTACATTTAAAGTCATTTATCAAGTCCGAACAAGTCCCATCGTTTAAGCACGGATTATGCTCGCAGTCATCAATATTTAATTCACAGTTGAATCCGGTAAATCCCGCTTGGCAGGCGCACGTGTATTGATCAATGCCGTCGATACATGCTCCGCCATTGAAACATGTTGCATTCTCGCATTCGTCGATGTTGTACTGACATTGGTCTCCATTGAATCCATCAGGGCACTGACAAGTAAAGGAAGTGCGTCCATCAAAGCAGGAGGCATTATTCAAGCACGGCGTTGATGAGCAATAGTTGATGTCTAAACTACAGGTATTTCCTGTGAAACCCACTGGGCAAGCGCAGGTGAAATTATTGATGCCATCGTGACAAGTACCATTGTTTGAACAAGGATTTGAGGCGCATTCATCAATGTTGTTTTCGCAATGGAGGCCATCGAAACCATCTTTGCATTCACATCGATAAGTGTCAATCATATCCGCACACCTAACGAGATGGAAATAACAGCGCCTTAGCTTTATAGTTTGGTAGCGTTCTTTTTCTCCTTTTCTCTACTTTCTTTCTTTACTCAATTTACTAGTTAATTTACTACCTCTGATTAGAAATTACTTAAAACTCGTTGAAGACCTTTAAATCAGATGTAGTGCTGAGGTAAGATATACTTCTCCTCGGAGTTCTTCGAACACTGGAAGCAGGAAATGTGTTTATATTTTTCGTTAAAATCTGATGTGGTATATTGACCGATAACGACACTTTTGAATAATACAGATTGTCTTGGGAAAGTTATTTGAAAGCAATTTCAATAACAAAATTCGACTTTAAAGTACATAAATACAAACCTAGCTTGGTTCCTGCAAGGATTGGAAGCGCATTCGTCAATGTTCACCTCGCACTTATTTCCTGTGAAACCGTTCTGGCATGCGCAATAAAACCCATTGATCTGGTCAATACATGTTGCATTGTTCTTACAGTCTACATTAGCACATTCATCAATGTTATGTGGACAGTTGGTTCCATTAAATCCTGCAGGGCAGATGCAGTGGTATGTTCCAACTCCATCCACACATTTGCCTTCGTTCTGACAAGGGTCAGATGCACAGTCATCGATATTCTCTTCGCAATCGTTTCCTTGGAAGCCTGCGATATAATACACGTTGTTAATATTACACTTCATCGTTATATTATTGCTGCGGAGCGACCGAAGGGAGCGAGCAGCAACATAATCAGGATTTAAAGGAAATATATAAAGGGGCGACGAATTCTCGAATTCATCACTTTTAACCACAATGCATTGCATTTAACCAGAGTGCATTGCGCCACGAACAACTCAAATAAAAATACGGGGAAGTAGTGCATCGTTCGCTGCTCAGTTCTACAGCACGGTTAGAGATCTTACCAAATTTTAAGACACGCAGGAGTCTTTCAGATGAGTACGATGTTTAACTTGGGGAGTGGATTTCAATTCAAGAGCCTTTGACTCGCCCAGGTGTTAAACCTGACGAGAAGATGAGCATTTACTCTTGGACTCCGCAACACGGGGGATATACAAATTCCAGCTTGCTAGAAGGTGATGTGAAAGTGAGAAAATGTCATGCAATGCTATTCTTAAGAAACTGTATGTGCCGAAAATGGATGTGATTTTGACCATTCGCTTCAAAATAACAGCGGAAATCGAGATAACAAAACATATGTTTTGTGTCCTACTTTGCAGACCAGGACGTGTATCGGCGTTTTGAAAAGCATAATTATGTTCTTTCATTCATTCATCGCCATGGAATATGCGTTTACATTGTTTTTTCACTGTTAATAGCTCGGTTAATGCGGCTGGCGATCATCTTGCCTGCGGAAGTTTCATAGAAAAGGAATAAAATAAAACACTTTTCCCGGCAATTACGTAATCAGCCTCTGTGGTGTAGTGGTTAGGTGTAGTCGCGTCGTGTCGAAGGTGCCGAGTTCGAGTCCTACCGAATTATTTATTCCCACTTTCTTTTTTTTTTCCTTTTTTTGTGTTGTTGTTTTCTATAAATATATAGCTAAATAACTGTTACTTGATAAAGTGCAACAAACAGCAAGAAAAGTATTGTGTTTCCAGAGAAAATATCGTGCACTGTATATTAAATATCTGGATAATCAATCTCAATTTCTATTATTTCCCACAATTTACTGTGGGAAAGCCAGAGTTGATAACCACTTGATCATTTTCTAAACAACGTTCCCACGATTTCTTTCTATAGACTGATAGTAATTATTCTAGTACTTTCCAACATGTAAATAGGACATTCAATGTCATTTTTGATTCTTTTAAGTCTCACTGCGTAACTAATGCCAGTATCAACAGAATGTGCCGCAGCATTACTATCTTTTAGATACCCTAGTATTACTCACTTAGTCTTACCTGTTGCACAGAAGCAGGTGTAGCTGTTTATTCCATCCCTACAAATTGCTCCATTTAGACACGGTGATAACTCGCATTCGTCCACGTCTGTTTCGCATAACTTTCCGGTAAACCCAGGTCTGCATTGACAGTTGTATCCTCCTGGATAATTGCTGCACGAAGCATTATTGGAACAAGGGGATGTCACGCACTCATCAACATCATCTTCACAATTAGATCCTTGGTATCCTTGTCTGCATGTGCAGGTGTAATTGTTGACCAGGTCATGGCAGGTGCCGTTATTGAAACAAGGCTGGTCCTGACAATCGTCAATGTTGGTCTCACATTGTTTACCAGTGTAGCCAGGTTGGCAGGAGCACAGAAAGTCAGCTATAAGGTCTGTGCAGTTAGAGTTGCCTCGACAGGGACTGGAATCGCATTCGTTAATTTCTGAGGATCAAAAAGGCGAGATAAAATAAGTATTCTTGCCCATGGAAACTTTCTTGTTACCTTCGTTTTCAGAAACTATACTTAATCGAGCCTGGCGGCCCTTCAATGGAACAGCTAACTTAGAGTCGACAGGTACCACTCACCTACGCAATCTTGAGAAGTTTTTGCCCCTCGCAGGACAGTTGCAGTTGTTCCTGGGCATGGGACGCAGATGCGGCTCTCGTTGTGGGGCTGAAAGGAGCGCCGGTTGCACAAAGTACAGGGAGCCAGTCCAGTAGGAGAGAAAGAACCTGGAGGACAGGGGACTGGAGGAAAGAACAACAAAAAATACAAGTAAGACAAACTCTTATGTAGTACTTGTAGTGAATCTATTTGCCCATATCAATAATGATTTAGCTTTTCAAATAAATAGCTGATAATTCATTGTCTACAGTATGTCAACAAGTAGTAGATAAAATATGAGCAGCAGATCTGTATTGGGCGTTTACGGCTAGCCATTGATAACGCCCATGCACGCTAGCTTACCGTGTTCTGTGGTGTGGCTCAGTTAATAAATAGTTTGGCGGTGTGGCCCCGGTTGTTTAAAAGTTGGACAGCGCTACCCACCAGATAAATCGCTATCCAATGAATAAGTATTACGAAGGGTAATTGGTTATCCACTGGATAATGATTTATCCAGTGAATATCACTATCCACCTTTTAAGCAACTGGGGCCTGGGAAATAGGTTTTCTTGAAATTCTATTGGGATAGTCTAAACCTATGTTACATCAGACACTTATCTCTAGGCTCACAGATAATACATTTTAATGAATACTTAACTCTAGAAATGCACTTCTGTACATTTAGAAGTTTTGTCTGTGCGTTTTGTTTGTTCATAAAATGCACACTGTGATTTTTACCTGCACATAGCATTGAACTGTTTGATCCCTCCTCTGGAGTTGTTGTGTTGACACCGCATTTTATGCAGAGACGCTGTCCCTCTGTTTCTTGATAAAACCCCTTTTCACAGTGGATACAAGGCTCTAATCCGGTGGGTGAATATGACCCAGGTTTACACAACGCTATTTTGTGTAAGAGAAATGAAAAGAAATTATTTTTTTCTTGTACGTAATCTAGTTTCTTGAAAAGCGTGTCGGAGATATATCAGTGTTGATGAGTGTTAAGCCTTAAGCCTCAAGAAGTGCTACTCCCAAAGCACAAACTCAGCACAAAACGCTAAAAATCTTCAATGTTTACTCAAGTTTGGGCTTATAGAAGATAATGTCACAGTATTTCAATGACCATGAAATTCAGAGTCCGGGTAGTTAGTTAATCAACTGTGGCCCTGAAAAAATTTGAAGGGAAAAAAACTACGAATTTTTAAGAAAATGCTTTTTTCGTGAGAATGACTCTTAAACGCTGACAAACGTCAACAAATAGCGAAAACTATAATTTCTATGTGTTCGCTTTGCTCGAAATCGCGCGCATTTACAAGGCCCTAAAGCGTTTTGCTGACTTGCAAGGACCCATCTGTTATAACGATGCCCAAAATAAAGGGATGAATCCCATAGTTTATTAGATATAATCGTGTAAAGTTTGCTTATCATTTTCGGATAAATTATGACCTAAATTTGGAAACCGCTGAATTTCTCGAATTGGGTCTTTGCGATTTTGGTGAAACTCTGTTCAGCACAAGGCACTAATGCGCACTATGTGTAGCCGAGAGATTTTCACGAAAAAATGCCGGCAACAGCAGATTTTCGACTCAGACCTCAAAGGGCCGTGGCATTATAACCACGTGACCTTTACTCCGACCGCCAAAAATCTTATGTTATATTGTAGATTGATCTATATGTTATCCATTCTATGTGTTAGACTTAAGATAAAAGTAAAGGTGGGGATACCAGAGAGCTTCAAAGTAGGATGGAACCCCCCTCAAAAAACTGGGTCGAGTCGCCTTAACTACAAAACATTATCTTATACAAGCTTTCAGCTTAACTGTACCTTGAGTATATAGCTAGGTGGGCAAAAAAGTGGTAGAAAACAGCATTGAAGATAATATAATACGTATAGGCTTAACAAGCTACCTGTCGACATCCGAAGCACGAATCAGTCACTATCGCAACCCTCTATCTTATGTCCTGCTAGCTAGTGAGGTATAGGGTGATACTTATGTAGTCTGTTTATGGAGAGGGGGCAAACAGTGGTTAAGGTTGGGGGCGAGGGTTCTGTTATCTATGTTATTTATTATTTTTTTGAATTTAAATTGGTTCTTGGGGCAAGATATCGACAGGGACATTGTCATGATTTCTGCTCCAGTTGCAATTTTTGTTTTTTACATTGTTTTTCTTTGTCTAACGTATTTTATATATTTTAATCTACATATTACCTGATAACATGCAACAAATTCAATAAAGTAAAGTTGAGTAATAGTGCTACAACAGGCTGCTTTTACCTGTACAATTAGATCGATCGTCAGATCTTGTTTCTTCCGTTGAGGTTCTCGGTGGACATGGCACACATGTTTCTTGTGACTCTTCCTCTTGATATGATCCGACAGGGCAGTCTTCACATGTGCCAAGGGTTTTGTTTAGGTATGTTCCTGGTGAACAGCTTACTGAGCAATGCAAAATATATCATAGTGAGAAATGAAAAAAGAATATATATCTAATATTGGTGGCCATGCTGCTGCTGCTGTTGGTGTTGCTCGTGCGGATGATAATGGTGATGATGATAATCACAGTGGTGGTGGTGGTGGTGGTGATTATGATGATGGCGATAATGGTAATAAAGATAATGCTGCTCTGGTCTTAAGTGAGAAAGAATTATATTTGGCTTGCTGGAGTTGGTTTTCACGAAGGATTTTGCAAGGGCCACCAAAATCCACTTGAGGGCAACTCCTCTACTTTTCTCAGTTTTCCCGTTTTTCACGTTTTCAGTTGTATTTCGATGAAGTGTTTTTCATTGTATGCAATTTGCTTAGAACAGCATTAGACCTTTAATTTTAATAAAACAATGACAGCAAAATTCAGAGACAATATCATAAACAGAGGTCAATGTCAAAGCTCCCTAATTTCCACTGCTTTCCTTGTATGTGTATGATAGTAATAAATAAATTACCACAGACTCCATCTCTAAAGGATTGTCCTTTTACACAAAGTATCACAGGTTCTGAGAAGTTCAGCGACTGTTCATCAGGAACAAACACCGTGCCATTTATGGTCAGATTGAGGACACCAATCTTAATTGCTTTCCTGATTTCACTGCTTAAGTTTTTGGCAATCTCCACGCCTGCCAAACCTGCTTCGATCTTGCTTTGTTCGTCGTCATCTACTCCGGTACTATTGCCGAGGATTACTGCGAAAGGAAAGGTGAATTGCAACATGAGAAGCTAGTGGCAAAGGGCCTACTTGAGAGCAATAATTTCATCCCAAAAAAAACAATCGAGGTCCTTCCAAAGATTTACCCGTCGTAAGTATTGGAGTTGAATTTTTAAAAAAATAAATCTTCACTGGCCTTTTTGCAAAATTGCACTAGCTAATGCCTGTATGCCAGCAATTGTAAAGTGAAATTGTTGTAATCTTTATCACTGCAATCTCACTTTCAGCTGTTGGCCAGCTCTTCAAAGGCGGTGTTAAGCAACGTATACCGTTCTTCGAGAATAGCAGGGAATGTAGCTGCGGAAGTAAATGTGGGTTTTGAATTTGAGAGTACAACTTATTGTCTAATGTTTGTTTTCACCATTTTAATCACTATTATGGCAAGAAATTACTCCTGTACATTTAATGTAGAAAGGCGTATATGATAGAAAGCCTCAAGGAGTGGACTTTCCATTGTACCACTTTCTAAATGGAATTGGTTTGAGTTTTCCGGAGACTTTCAGTACCTTATGAGAGGACATATTAGAACCGCATGACTGATTGTAACACACAATAACCCAATATGAAGCCCTGAAACTAGGTAGCAGGGCGTGGTGGGGGGGGGGGGGGGGGAGTATGAAACATTAAAGTGAAGGACGTTTTTGGGTCTGACCTCGGCTGTACAGCACTTACCAACAATATCAAGATGGACTTTTGTCCGACTGCGATCACCAACACCATCTGAAGAATGAAAAAATCACCCCCAAATAAACACATACAATTTGTAAATATCGCTTTGAGACAGTCTTTTATCAGTTCAAATATTTTGTATAAGGTCAGATCGATTTTCTGTTGTCACTATACAGAGACTCTGGACTTGACCCGAGAGTCGTATTTCTTGAACTACTCAAAGCATTACTCAAAGCATCTCCAGGTAAAAGTTTGTCACTGAGTAATAAAGAACCCTGTTTTGGAAAAATAGCCCTAAAAAACTACCCAATTACACTATGAGTGATGGTCTTCGATCTCGCGTCAATCGTCCTTCCGAGAAGTTCAGTCAACTCAGTTTTACTGCAAGAAAGGGTCCATTGGTTTATGCCCCGGCTAGTTGCTGGAAGTACCGCTATGATACTCAACCAATGTTGCACCAACCTGATGATCGTCTTTTCCGTCTTGTGCCGGTAACCTCACCGCATGTTACCTCTACGTTCTCAGCCGTGCAGCGATCTCTGAACGCAGGGTCTTGGCATATCATTCGAAAAAGGGACCCGTTTAAAATCCGAATGAAGTTCCCTCTTATTTGTGTTTGGGCTTCCGGTGTACCGCAATCTCCGTCGAAATAGTATAAATCCATCGCCATTCGAGCTTCACCTGCTTGGTATATCTCTGCAGAGATTTGTTAGAAATACATTATTAAACACTTAACGACTGGTCCTACCGGAAACAGTTAATTTGTTTCCCGAGAATCACGGATGTTTCCCAAACCTCGGGAAACAAAATTAACTGTTTCCCGAGGGACCAGTCTTTGACTGATTTGTTATATGGCCCACGAAGAAGAACGTGTACAAATTTATATATGAAAATGAATCTCGCGAGCGGTCAGCATCCTCAGGTAACAGTGCACTGTTACCCTCTAACGCCATAAAGTTTGCAAGGTTGCCCGCTCACAAATTTTGGCGGGAAACAGTTTTATCGTTAGATGTCATGTGATCTCGAAGTAACCAATGAGACCGCACGCTGTTAGGAAAAAATTGCAGCTGTATAACAAGAATTGTTATAGCATGTTATGTTTTTGCACAGAAACCTTATTATCCAGTAACAAATTTAAACCTCCGCTCAAATCAATAAGTAGATGGATGTGTTTAGGTAGCATCTTTGAAAATTTCACGTTGTACATAACCGTCAAATAACGAATACGAAGGGTTTCTTTGATCCACATAATTGGACAAGACGAATTATCTGACATAAATCATATATGAACCGCTTATTTTGAATAAAATGAAGAAAAATCATTGCAGTTATGCATGCATTTTTACCGACTACCAAGAGAAGCCCGAGGAAAAAAAAAACAAACCTATTAGCCCTTGTTAGCGATACGATGTTCTATGAGGGTTAATAAGTGGGCTCAGACATTCGTCTCCGTGAAAGGAACACATTTACTTGGAGTACATGAAATAATTAGCAGTTATTGGTTGAGGCTGAATAGGACCTGAATAATTATGGAGATTGGGGGGGGGGGGGGGTGTTATCACCCAAGGGTGATAACAGCCCCCCACGTAATTATGGTCGCATAACACCCTCTTTAGTAATAGGCTGGTCTATGTTAATTGTGGTTTAATTTCATCCTTGGTTTACATTTTATTGCCCTTAGTTTTTAGGAATGGAATTGTATGATAATGGGTTGAAACAAATGGAAAAAATTTATCCAAGGATAAAATTACACCCCAACATATATGCTAGTTATAAAACAGTAATTTTCCATTTACTTGAGCAATCTGGCCACCGGGTTGATGGAGACCATGTCCCTGATGCTCCACATACCCACATTGCAAATGGAGGCAGTCGTTGAGCAAAATCCCAATTGCTGTTACAAGAGGGAGTACAAAATCTTCCTAACATCCAGTCATCACAAGCCTTTGCCCCGTTCTTGGGAGGCGGCAGATCAATGCAATCTTTCGCTGTATGAAGGCAGATTATGACAAACTTAGTACGGATCGATATTACATCAACCATGAGCCTCTCTTTAAATTTAAAGTTACCCTTCGGTATTAAAGTACGCGTAATCCTAAATATTAAGTTGACTCTACGTTGATGCATTCTTAATTCCAGAGCTAGTGGAAACTTAAGATTATTCTATTTTCAGCTAATTGTGGTTGCATGTGTGATTTTGTGAGTTTGCAGATTGGCAGACCAGCGTTATGATCTGCCGGTGTATGTTTCATTTCAAAGACAAATTAACGGAGGGCTGCTATATGCATGTTGCCAAGGCTTTCACTTGTAAAACTAGCATAGTTTTGTGACTGTGACCTTATGAGATGAACATTGATACCATGAAAATGAATTAGAAAGCAATTGGGGGGCGTGTAAGAGTGGCTAATTGGTCCGAAATTGGTTAATAAGACCCTGTTTACATGGAGTGGGGGACCCCGGTCTAGTGGGGTAGGTTTCTTTTGTTTTGTGTCCTCCAGAGCGTGAAAACAAAAGAAACCTACCCCACTAGACCGGGGTCCCCCACTCCATGTAAACAGGGTGTAAGTATAGATTTTAACCGTCTAGCTGCTGTCATTGTGTAAGGTTTTCTGCTATGTGGTACCTGTATCTGGAATTTGGTGTACATAAATACATACATACTTTATTGTTACCTCCTCAAAGGGGCTTTTCAGGAACAATAATTATATTGCATTATTTATAATAACTAATTACAACACTTAATCTAATACTAATTACAATGTTTTAAACTTAACTAAGAAGTATTTACAAAATTATCTAAAAGTTGGCTCCTTAAGGAACGTTTAAAAATTTTAACAGATGGGCTTAACTTAACAAAAGATTCCAAATTGTTCCAAAGCTTAATAGTCGTGTCATAAAAAGGTTCTTTGTCCGGAGGCAGTTCTGAAAAGAGGGATATTTAGCTTTTGGCTAGCTACTCCGAGTTGTTCCTCCGCTAACTTGCTCACGGGTAATATATTGGGATGTAAGTCTTATTTGTGGTATTTGTCCAAACATTCGAACAGTGCTAGTAGTACATTTTGCTGAGGACTAAGGCATGTATTACGGTTAACAACGAATTTTTGTCTAAGCAATGTTTGACCCTGTTAATTTGCGCTAGACGTGCGATACATTCCGACACTGAGGTCCTTATATCGTTATCAAATGTTAAGTTCGGATCCAAAATTACGCCAAGATCTCTCGCTGATTGCACTGGGGAAATGTCCTTTCCCTTACAAAGACAAGTGAAATTCATGGAGCTTAGGGGTCATCTGTCGGCTCCCGAAAACAATTAATTTTGTTTTGTCTGGATTCAGTAGTAGCCGATCTCTGAAGCACCAGTTGCCCACCTGCAGGAGATCTTCATTCATTTCTTGGACAATCCGTTGGGAGTCGTGTAAATTTAAAAGAAACAAACAGTTTTGTATCGTCTACATCAAATTCTGTGGAGCAATGCCTTGGAACTTCTGGTAGATCATTTACGTATATGCTAAATAAGAGGGGGCCTAGAATAATGCCTTGAGGAACGCCACATTCAACTGGAAGAGGATCAGAAACAGGACTATGAATTCGTACAACCTGATAGCGGAGCTCCACGCGCGCGCGCGCGCGTGGGCGGAGCCCCATAGCTAAGTAAATCTACCCATCCCAGAAAATTTGGTAATCACGTGACCGTACACCGACCGTCCGTCCGCACCACAGGAAAACCAATGTCTACTCTCACACTTTTAGCTAGCTGGGAGCCCAAGAAAAAACTAATTGCTCATCAATGTTGTGATCAATATTGACAGCTGTCAAAACAGGGCATCTGCTGACCAGTATCACCTGACCGTACCGCGGGCTTAAGTGTGGACCATCGAGATCGAATATTTTTTGAAGTTATCCGCTGACACATGAGGAGCTTTGCTCAAGAAAAAAAATCTCAGCAGGCGCCGTAAATTGATGCTCTGGTACGCGATAGAAAGGTGTTTGCTTGGTGTCATAAAATTAATTAAGACCGGAACATAATAAGTAAACCAGATGCCAAGTATCCGCGAGAGACGCGTCGTTTGAGCGCGAGGCAAGGCGAGGAGCCAGCATCCCACGCAACGGTTTTTTTGCGGCGCGACCTTTCTGTTTAAAATGAAAAAGATTTTGATCATTCGAAATGTATCTTCTTAAAAATAAAAGCTCGCTTCATCTACCCGTAGAAAGTAATTTACATGAATTTAGACTTATTGTTGGTCTGTAAAACCGATAAACAAATCCAGATCGGACTGCCGGTGATTTGGACGGGGCATGCCAGGCTTAAAAGACATTACGTTAAAGCATTTTATATTTCCTTTGTCACTTTGATAAAATTTTCATGTGAAAATATTAATACTCGAGTGCCGGAGTTCCCTCTTGAGACATGACGTGACGTGTGTGACAAAGCGCCGCAAAAACTCGTTTCCAGTGCCGCTCAAATGAATGGACGGTAGCGTACATGTATGATTTTTTTGTTTTTGAGGGTCAGGCAGCGATCATGCGATGTAAACGAGTTAAATTCTTACTAATTAATTAATATTCTACCTTAGACTTTCAAAGTTCAAAAGCGCTGTGGTTTTGATTTCGAAACAATTTGAAGTGAAGGCGACCGTCGACGGTATGAGTCTTCGTTTCCCATTTCGAGTCTGTCGAGGGTTACAACCCCCAAAAGCATTGGCATGCACTCAAAAAAGAAATATGTGGAGTCCGTCCGACGGATTTCTCCAAAAAAGAAATATTTAGGAGATTTCCTGACGTGGACGTGGCAACGCGCGAACTTGAACCCGCCAAATCGGCCTATGCCGTAGTGGAATTGAACATGATGCCAGCTACTGTGTACGTCGCTTCCACGTCCGTTTGATCACTGGTCTTCTTCGCCAGAAAAGCATTCCACCGGATGACCTTGTGAATTTTGTTTTTCTTTATGGTAGAGCTCAGACTAAAACGGACTTAAGTTACATATTAGTGATATTAGACTTGAGGTAAGTTTGTTTTTAGTCAAATAATTCCCAATACAGTGAGGTATTTCTGTTTTCTGGTCACTTCAATTTAAAGACAACATTTAGCTTCAGTTATTATTCTGTTTCTCTTGGGTAGTCAGTTTGTTTATGGGCTTTTGTTACCTGATAACAGGACCTAATTTTCATCATTTTCATTTTGTACTAACTGATTCTGTTTCTCTTGGGTAGTCAGTTCATTTGTGGACTGTTGTTATCTGATGACAGGACCTAATTTTTATCATTTTCATTTTGTACTAACTGGTTCTGTTTCTCTTGGGTAGTCAGTTCATTTGTGGACCGTTGTTATCTGATGACAGGACCTAATTTTTATCATTTTCATTTTGTACTAACTGGTTCTGTTTCTCTTGGGTAGTCAGTTCATTTGTGGACTGTTGTTATCTGATGACAGGACCTAATTTTCATCATTTTCATTTTGTACTAACTGGTTCTGTTTCTCTTGGGTAGTCAGTTCATTTGTGGACTGTTGTTATCTGATGACAGGACCTAATTTTTATCATTTTCATTTTGTACTAACTGGTTCTGTTTCTCTTGGGTAGTCAGTTCATTTGTGGACTGTTGTTATCTGATGACAGGACCTAATTTTCATCATTTTCATTTTGTACTAACTGGTTCTGTTTCTCTTGGGTAGTCAGTTCATTTGTGGACTGTTGTTATCTGATGACAGGACCTAATTTTCATCATTTTCATTTTGTACTAACTGGTTCTGTTTCTCTTGGGTAGTCAGTTCATTTGTGGACTGTTGTTATCTGATGACAGGACCTAATTTTCATCATTTTCATTTTGTACTAACTGGTTCTGTTTCTCTTGGGTAGTCAGTTCATTTGTGGACTGTTGTTATCTGATGACAGGACCTAATTTTCACCATTTTCATTTTGTACTAACTGGTTCTGTTTCTCTTGGGTGGTCAGTTCATTTATGGGCTATTGTTACCTGATGACGGATTATTATTATTATTGTTATTGCTATTATTATCAACATCATTATTGAGTGATTTAAAATTATTTTTCTTTGATACAGGGCTATAATTTGCAGCAGGCGATGGAGTGTTCACTGATTTGCTTTAGTTTTCTTTCAGAAATTCACATAGAATTTACTTTAGTTACAATTATTGCTTGGGTACTGAGATAAACTTTCAGCGACACAGTGTGACAAAATTGTTTTAACCAAAATCATGATAACACAATCAAAAGGTTTTTATTATTAGTATTATTCGTTAATTTCAAACGATGCTAATATATGATTGTAAAAATGAAATTATCTTGCCGCTTGTTACAGAGCTATCCGTACTGTAAAACGTCAAATGAAAAGTTACAACACTCACATGTCTATTAGTTCTTACAAATGATTTTGTCAATGAAAATCGACGACAAAAATTTCCGTTCTCTGGCTTAATTAAGAAGCTTGGGTTGCAAAAGATTGTGTTTGTAAAACACAACCGAGTCAATTATCGTACGTTAAATAAATCAAAGCATTACTTTAGCAAAATAGAATCTTAGGGTTAACTTCCCGTGGCTAGTGCCGGACAAAAGATTGGGCCGCCAGATATACTTCAAACCCTCTGGTTGCCTTCCCTTCGCCGTGCCCTATGAGCTTTGCGTTAGATCTCACGGTTTATTATTTCAGAATCAAGTCGCTATTAGAATGAAGCTGTTATAAGTCGGTTGTAGTTACTGATGTCCAAGAATTCCAAATGGTCCTGTTTCGGGAATCGTAGTTTCTCTGGAATTAAATCATTCTCATTGAGTAAACATTAATTTATCACAGGTAAGTAAATGTACTTAATTTATAACATCGAACCTCGTTGCTGACGCCGTTTTGTGTAATGTTCCTGCCGACTACACAGTAATAAACAGAAGATAGTATACTCTTCGATCGACATAATTGCAAATAATCTCATTCCTCCCGTAAGAATAGATTATAGGCCGTCATTGAAATGTTTCTCGGGTGGTAAACTTTAGCTTCTCGTAATATTTTTTGAGTCGCAAAGGGTTTATGTTTCATTTCCATTTTCTCTTTAGTAGCGGATATAAACCCCGCTTTCGTTAAGGTTTGGTTCTTGATCTTCTATTATCCCATTCGAGTGATAGTTATTTTTCTTGCTATCGCCTTTCATAATTATGGTTGTGCGATCAATAAGGAGCGGGGTTTTTTTACAGTAGAGCCATGCCTTGAATACTATTTCGCGTGAGAAGTAACAGTTGACGTGTGTCTCCACGCGAGTAAAGCCAACAAATACGCGTCCGTATCTGGAAAACCTTTTTCTTATGTCCAAAAATGTCTTATTTACACGTCTCGTGATTCCCACGCCGGGTTTTTTTTGGATGTCGGCAAGTGCGAAAAAAGTAATTACAGAGGATTCCAAAGTAACACCTCAGTCGTATGAAGGCGCGAATTGTGATCTCCCGTTTCAGTTAATCATAAGCCATGGGTAGATTCAATCTACCCTTAGCCTAATTTGCATAATTTTTTTGGGTGAGCGAAGCCCGTCATGTTACCAGTTTCAAATGATCGCAGGCTCAAGTTTATTTTTTCTAAGGATTCATATCAAATATGTTGTGTTTATGTCACTATGGCCCGCATTATTAGGATTTAGATTTCAAACTGGCCTCGGAAGCGAAAATTTAACCAGTTTTTTTAAAAGTACAGGAGGGGAAGACCTAATCTCACCATGGTCACGCGTTGGTCACGCTCTACGTCCAATTTTTATACTCTGATTGGTCGAAATTTGACAGGTGAGTTCATGCGGACAAATTATGCAGCATCTTGAAGGTTGTTTACTTTGACAGCTGAAGCTGACAGAGTTTTGTGTCAACTTGTGATGTATCAAACGCTTTATAAGATTACACCTACACATCGTTATAACTGAAACCATTAAATAACAAAAAAATAATACTAATAAATTCGCTATTATGTTGAAGCGTAACTCTATTAAAGTTCATTCAAACACTCGACCACACTGAGAGCACGCACTATAGAAACGAGAACCAGCTGGCCGTATAGGTGATTTTGGAAATTTTTGAACGGTTTCGCTTAAAGCCCACGATTGATCGTCCTGAATATTGACTGAGTGCAATTTCTCTTGAAAAATTGTGAAATACCGTATTCTGTCCGAGGTCTATATGATAAATAGTACTGTTTCACCTCAAAATGTGATGTATAAAAATTATAAAAGGTTGGTTTAAACACCCCCAGATTTGTTGGCAAGAATTTGTAAAGTAAACCTGTCGAACGCAAAAAAATTCGGCGTAATTTGTTTTCCAAGAATTTGTTTTCGAGGCCTAATCTACAGTGATGTTGAATGTGATCGAAGATGTTTGCTATTTTTTGGGTGAACATATAATATTATCAAGTCGATGTAAGATGTTTCAGTCTAAAATAACTTAGCCTTTCCCTCAAAAGTCACATGAATGTGCCCTTAAGTTAACTGTGCCCTTAAGTTAACTGTGGAATAAAAGTTTATTGTTTGATTTAAATTATAAATTTATTAATTGGAGCTTCGCTTTTAGCTCTGGCTAAATCTATATATTATCTATTTGTAAGGTGGCTGTTAAACCATTTTTCTGCTTGAGGCGCCGACGCTTTGTATTTTACGTAACAATATTTGGTGGTCAACGCTGTCGAGGGCTTTACTCATATCTAAAAGCACGCGGGCAGTCAATTTCTTATCATCAATTCCTTTGAGAAATGCATCAGTTGTGTGAATTAAAGATGTCTCAGTAGAGAACCATTTTTTGTTGCCGCTTTGTTTTGTGGTAAGCCTTTCCTTGGTTGTCAAATAAGGGACAAACTGATTATAAGCCACTCTCTCGCAAACCTTTGACAATGCAGGTAGGAGGGAAATCGGTCTGTTATTGTTAGGAGGTTCGTGGTTGCCTTGTTTGAGAATAGGTGTTATTTCGGCAGTTTTCCAGACCTCTGGGATTGAAGCTAAAAGAGAAGCATTGCATGATGACTGATGTAATGAAAGGGAGTGTGATCAACAGGCTGTCCTTAAGGACTCGAGTTGGCACCTTGTCAATCCCAGGAGCCTTATTAGAAGGCATTGCGTTTATGACGTCCGCGACCTGTTTACAATCAACATAATTAAATGTAAATTGCTCACTAGCAGGAAAACATTTAGAAGTAAAAACGTTTTCATGAAGAACGAAGTTGTGCTCTCCAGCCAAAGATTCAATTTTAGAATTTGTAGCCTTTCCGACTGATGCAAAAAAGTTGTTAAAATCATCCGCCACGGTCTTGTCGTCATCTTTGCTTTGGGGTGACAGATCTTTTAGGGAGACAAAGGCGAATTGCCTTCCAAATACAATTTGTATTTCGTGGATTGTTTTGAAGGTGATCCTTGACAAATTCGCTCTCCGCTGCTCTAATTAACTTTCTCACTTGGTGTTTAAGGTTTTTGTAAGTAGACCAGTCAGCGGGACTATTAGTTCTGCGTGCTCTCTTGCGCCTATAGTTCCTAGATTTCATAAGCTCGCGTGTCTCCTCAGTTATGCAAGGATTTGGCTTTCCGCGAACTTTAATTGATCTGATCGGAGCATGGTGGTCAAGAATCTCATTGAAAAGAAGATTAAATGCAAGTAATTTGTCGTCGACGTTGTCGAATATTTCCAAGACAGACCAAGAAGCGAAAGACATGTTATACTGAAATGCGTCAGGATTATAGTTTTTAAAACTTCTTGTTTTGACGTAAGTGACTTTAGGTCGAGATGCTTTTAAACGCAGATCGGCAAAGATGATATCGTGGTCACTTATTGAGCAGTCTATTACACCAGCTTTAATGACTTGTTTAGCCTGTGAAGTGAGAATCACATCTATAAGAGAACTTGATGAGTCCGTGACTCTTGTAGGAGAAGCAATCAACTGCGACAGATTAAACGACTCGCAGAAACTAGTTAGGGATTTTGTTTCAGTGCATTCTGCATTTAGGAGATTAGGAATCCCCCATTACGTACACAGGCTTGTCCAGAGAAAAAGCGTAAATCAAAGTGGCTGCCAAATCGTCCTCCAAACAGGTAAACGTTGTATCTGGAGGTCTATAAACGGTGCAAATAATAATTGACTTTAAGTTCGTGACCTGTATTTTCAACCAGAGCTGATGAAAACCGTTGATAGAAATATTAGAGATGTCGGCTGACAGTTCTGTGCGATAGTTACTTACGACATATGCACAGACGCCGCCACCGCCCTTGTTACTTCGATCGACCCGGTAGATGTTGTATCCAGGTGTGTCTTCCCTTTGTCATTCGTCTCATTAGAACAGCTGTTCAGGTATGAGATAGGGTAGTTGCCTAGTCCCTGTATTGCGTTTTCCCAGTCCCTCTCGGTCAATTCCCTCTGGTGACGTATCGGAAGCGAACGGACGGGAAACTCGGCATTTTCGCTTGGACCATACTCGCGTGGAATAATGAGGCCAAGGGACTAGGCAAATACAGTAGGAAAAGTCATGCCTTTTATCGCTGGTTGTCAAGAGGCATACCGCCCACCTCCAACCGAATTTCCCAGGGATATCCCGTGGCCCCAGGCCAACGTCACATACTACCTACTTACGTTTTAACCGGATGGTAAACTGGCAAACGGCAGGATTGTTATTTGGATTGTTATCAAACGCCGTGCAATGCACGTTCCAGGTTCCCCAGTAAAAGTGTGCCCCACTTTGATGGCTGCATGTAATGACCAAAGGACTGTTACTATTGTCTTTGAACTGCGGGGAGATCCATGTTACAACTGTCCTCATCTGTGTTGCGGTTAGGTTTTGGTCAGATGGGCAGTACACAACCTCGGGGCCGGAGTCGTCTGCAGATAAAATGAATTCTTAGAAATGGGTGGTTCAGATTTTTGTCTTAAATTCAGACATGCGATTGAATTGGAGGTTGAGATTAGACACAAATGCACGCTTAGGTACAAACGGTCCATTTCCGGCGAGGGATGGGAATGGGTAAAACCTTTTTAATCAAGCATTACGTTTAACATTAAACATTGGAATGGTTTCTTTTTCACGTTACAAACCTCTTTCGTGCTGAATTTGGCATATTTGACTTTGTTTATGTAGAAAAAAAAGCCAATTTGAAACAAATTGGTAACTTTCTTTAACATTAAACATTGGAACGGCTTCTTTTTCACGTAACAAACCTGTTTCGTCCTGAATTTGGCAAATTTGACTTTTTTATGTGGAAAAAGGCCAATTTGAAACAAATTGGTAACTTTCTTTGGCATTAAACATTGCAATCAATGGTCTCTTTTTCAAGTTACAAACCTGATTCGTGCTGAATTTGGCAAATTTGACTTTTTTATGTGGAAAAAGGCCAATTTGAAACAAATTGGTAACTTTCTTTAATATATTATAAATTACTATTTATGAGCGGACAAGATGAAGCGAATCTTGTACTTTGATTGGCGACTCCAGCTCCAAAATGGGTCTATCTGGCCCGCTCTTGATTGCCCGCGTTGCCCTCGCAAGTAAATTCAATCTTTTGGCCTTATCATAAATCGTTAGTTTGTATTCCAAGAAAGTTCGGTCTTTCCGACTAGAGTGTGGCATTTTTACGTCTCTATGGACTTTGATTTCCTCTCAGTCCATTAAATGTCCGGCCAATATCCTGGCCAACATCCAGCTATCTTAACCTCAGTCATGCTTTCTCAATAAGGAATATTTTCAGGAGCACCCAACGACGGTTTCCTCCTAAATACATTGAAAACACTTTTTGGGCTATCCAGAGTACTCTTAGATCTCTAGAAATAAATTTTAAGCGACGCTATAAAATTGGTATCTGTTCGGTCATCCTGGGGGAACTTCAGGCTTTTCGAAATTACAAGGGCTTCAATGTCATTTTCCCGAAAATTTAAGACGTAATTGAACGTTTTACGAAAATGAGAATTTTTTTTATGCCTCTCTCCATCACATTTTTGTATCTGAAAATTTTAGGTTTCCTTTTTCTACGAAAATTAGCCTAACATGGGGGAGTAAAATGTGAAAAATCAAACTTCAGAAAGTCGTAGAGAATTTTTTAGATAAGCTTCGAAAATTGCACCTAAATTGAACGCTCATCTAAAAATTTTTAGCCGTATTCAAGCGATAGAAAATTCTTGGCAATATTTGCTTCTCCGAACCGATAATTTACAGAAATCAGTCGTTTATAGATGCCCCAGTATTTTCTGACCTTGCAAAGAGACTTCAAAGGAGCACTCTTCCTTGTTTCCGCTCGCATCAGTTGCAGTGTAGGTAATGACAGTAGAAGAGTAAAACGTGTAAGGTGAAGTGACTCCAGCTGGTGATACAGTGATCTGTGGTGCTTGGTCGCTGTTGTCAGTAGCCACAGGAAAAGTCCAGTTTACCGATGCCGACGAATTATCGTTGATACTGGCGCGAATATCGGATGGGCAGCTCATGAATACGGGAGGAACAACGTCTGCAATGCAACATATGAGAAAATGCAACCCTTAATACTTTCACATCAGACGACTTGAACGACGGTACCTTCTGTCAAGCTCACGACTAAAGGCGGCCATGATTTACTTAAGCACCTTATTTTAGAAAAACAACATTGTTCAATTTAATATCTGTTTTGTTTCAAACAGACGAAAAAGCCAAAGAAACGACTTACCTTTGCACTGCAATGTAGACGATACATTTTGGTCCCATTTTCCGTTATTCCCACACTGCAACTTTTTTACGCCTCCATTGCTTTGGAATCCATGTCTGCATTCCAAATAACAAACGGTTCCACTTATGGGATATGATGAGCACATGTAAGGATAAATATAGCCAAACTGCGGCGCCGTTAATGAAGAACATCTACGGACTACGCAAACAAGAACAAAAAGCATTTCCTTAGCCGATTTTCTGTTTGAGGAAAGTTCATCATAGGTTGTTTTACGATATAACGATAATTATAATGATGATGACATGGTGGTAACAATAATGATGTCGCTGATGGTGGAGATGATGATAGTGAGAGTGGTAATGGTGATGGTGTTCGACAATAACTATAAGGACTAAAAAAAAGACAGTGACCAAGATAATTATACATACAGTTCATTTCATTCTCCCCGTAAAAAGTGGGTGTGGGAGCTTGCGAGGATTACCAGCCATGAGAGCGGTTCTCTGTCCAAAGGCCGGGCTGGTCAAAGTGGAGGCCTCCAGACATCCCAGACTCCCAGGCACCCATTTTCCGTTTTTTCTTCAGAAAGGAACACAGTCGTTAACATTCCTTGTTATTTAGCATCAATAGGTAAAATGGTCACTCAATTAACCACTTGGTACTTGTCGTCCTCATTGTTTATACAAAAAATGTCTTACACCGTTCTATGTTTACCTTTGCAGACAGGAACTGGATTGTCCCAATAACCCGTGATGTGCCCAGGGCGTGCTTCACATGATATATTTTGCGCACCAAGTAAGTTGTATCCATCGTCACACCCAAATGTACAGGTTGATCCAAAATAATTCTCACATTTGCCCACCAAAAAACCGTTCATCGGAGGGAACATTGTTTGGCATCGCAAAACTATGACAGAAAGCAAGAATAAGTTAATTTCGTGCTGCTGGATATAGTTACTTCATCTTAGTGTCTTTTAGGGCGCTTACCATTTGTCAGAACTGACCAGCCAGCCCATTCCCATTGTAATGAGAATTTCATTTTTAATCAAATGTATGGGAGATGTACGTATTTGAACACGTGCTTAGTCTTTCACCCAGGCCCAGGTTCTTCATACGTTTGATAGCGCAATCCAACGGATAAATCACTGTCCGGAGGATAAGTATTAGGCAAGCCATTAGACCAATTTCGATAAATTAAAATTCAGACTTGGCATCGAGGCTTAAAGGAATAAAACAAAAGAAATGATCTTGAGGCCAAACAATGAATAATGCATTTTTTTGTTTCATTCCCCCAAGCCTCGGAGTTAAGTACGAATTTTAATATATGGAAACTGGTCTTATTGCGTTATCCACTGGATAGAGATTTATCCTGTGCGATGGCCTTATCTACCTGGGGTCTGATGTACAAATTTATCACTTAAGCGACATATTTGTTACATCGTCTTTGCAGATTGCGTGCTTAATGTATTTCCAAGTCTCGTCTTACCCTCAATGATGACGTCAAACTTGCAGATCCTAGAATTCCCAGCTTCATCGCTGGCGATGTATATAACAGTATGCCTTCCTGTGTAGTATATACTGGCTACACCAGTAGAAGAAACATTCGGGGTCACTCCTGAGTTATCAGTGGCTAAAACTGAAGGCCAGCTTACTGCTGTATAGTTCTTCCCTTTGTCGGCGTAGCGTTTTATATCATAGGGGCACGTTGAGCCAAACGAAGGGCTTTCCCCGTCTAAAATAAAACGTTTTAATAGATTAGGGACCTTAACAATTTAATACGCATGAGTCTAAAGTAATAATGGTAGAATAGTTGGGCCTGATAGTATTTGGTATAGTTCATTTGCAAGGTTATATTCCTTTGCTCAGACAAACAAATGGATTGGAGTGACCACAGAAAATGAACCTGCATATAGCGTATAAATTATTCAAACATTATACTAACCTTCACAAAAAGCACTGGTGCTTTTGGACCACTGTCCGTTGCTAAGACAGGAAGCAAATGGCTCCCCATGCAGCGTGTAACCTCTTGCACATGAGAAAAAACACGTTTTACCGTATTCTGGAGAAGCTGTGCACGAATTTGGTGTTACGGACCCGTTCTTTGGTGGCTCCAGGGAACTACAACGAACGACTAAAGAAACGTAGTGCAACAGTATTAATTTTCAAATGCTCACTCATTTCATGTAAGCGTTTGTCTATACTCGTAACTGATAAAAGGTTCACGGAGCGCTTTCTAATACAAATGGCAGAATAATCAGCGAAAACCCCACAAACTAATGGCCCAAGAGCAAAACGAAATTGGGAAAGAGCGTTCTAATACCGAGAACTCGCAGTTTCATCAATAACGATTGCATTTTGATATCTGTAATAAGAAAAGCAATTGAATAAACCATTTAACCCTTTGTTTATGCTCACACCTTGACAGTTGGGTGGTTGCCCTGACCATGTTCCATTTGCTTGACAGTCTCTCTCACTTGAACCGTTTATTTTGAGATATCCAATGTCGCAATAGTAACGGCATCTGTCACCAAAGACATTATACATGGAACCGAATCCACAGCCTGACTGAACGCTGTGAGGAGGAAGAAGAAGGCGAGGGCACCTGACCACTAAAAACAAAAGTAAATAATGATAAATTTTATATTGTTGTTTAACTATCTAATGTGAATAGGCGACTATGAAAACGTTTGTCACAGTTAACTTATGCACAGAACCGAGGGACAAAAAGAAATAGTAAGAGTGGCATTCAGTCGAAGAAGATGACGATCGATGATGACAGTGGGTGAAATTGTTGTCGATGTATTGTTCATGTTGATGATGATAATGATGATGATAATGAACAACCAGCACAATAAGGAGGTCGGGAAGAAATATAATAAAAACATGGCACATAAGACGAATTTAGACGCCTCGTCGACTCCAGCCTCTTAACTGAGCCTTATATTTTGGAATTTCAGACTCTCAAGGAAAGAGCCAACAGACTGCAAATATTAACACGTAAATGATATTTAACAATTATTCCGCTAGCCCGAATGGGCTCTGAGTCAATAGCCCACGAGGCCGAGAGGAATTATTTTAGTGAAATCCAACTAGTTGGTCAAAAATATCGAGAGACAACAATTTTAGCTAGTAAATGCGATTCAGCTGCCATTGTTTTGGTTTTCAAAGCCGCCGCTTTTCGCTACTAGTAGGCTATAACATATAGCCTAGTGATTAGCTCAACCAATCAGAACGCAGCATTGATAATAGACCACTAGTTGGATATTACTAACATGTGATATATAACTTACATTCACACATTGTATCATTTCCAGTCCAGAAGCCAAAGGAGCTCGTCTGATTATTTTCACAAGCTCTTTTGGCCGAACCCAGCATGATGTAACCAGGTTGGCACCTGAAGGAACACTCTGAACCATACATGTTATCCATGGTGCAATGTTTGCTGCCTCCAGCTGGTGCATATAACCTGGGCAGGCATCTAACCACTGAACGACAGTACAAAATGAAATGTTTGTTAAAATCGCAACGTTCCTTGGAGTTTATTGTATTTTCAATAAATCTAGAGTAATGATATAACGTTTGTACGTTGAGAGGTTTGCAACGCTATAAAGCAACAAGAAACTAACAATGGCGAGCACGGAGCACCTCTGGTAACAGAATCTGGTATCTAATCTTCCGGCAATGTTTGGTTGTAACGTGCATGAAAGTACGGCAAACGTACGCGTGTCCTGCCCACCATGTAAAGTAATGAGAAATAACACACTTAACCAGATCAAGCGGCCATGTTTTGGTTTAATTTTATCCTTGGCTTAAGTATAAAATAAATTTTATTGCAAGTCTTTCCAATTTTACTGGAGGAAATTGATCGAGAGGTCTGCATGGCGACGGACTAGTTTGCGGAAGAGATGAACCAAGAATGAATACCAAATCTTTGGGATAAAAGGCCAACAGCATGACGTTTTTATTTGATTAAAAAAAAAAACACTAAATTAAGCGACACTTAACATTTCATCAGGAAAGGTGCGACAACGAAAAAACCGCCAAAGAAACAGAAAATTTAAGCCAAAGATAATTTTTAGCTACAACAGTGATCTGGAAACAAGAATGCGATGCTTTCATTCTTTTATAGAGTGGATATACGCCATAAACATCAAAGTCATTTGAAAACTGTCAAAATGGAGCATCTTTTGATCATATCAAATGACCCTAACGCGGTTTCAGGTACCCTACCTATCGACGTCACGTATTTTGGAAGCTTGTTGGATCGTGGGCTCAGTTTATGGCCACTATTTGCTTCATTCTTTCAATTCCACACCTACGTGTTTTAATCTGTAATGAGTCTTTTGTTTACTTAGGGATTTTAAGAATCTAGGTCTTTTGTTCTGTTTTATTTTATTTTATTATTGTTATTATTCAACTCTTTATTACACATTTTTATACAAGGGAAAAAAGCGATTACAAAAGCAGCGAAGGAAATTGTACAAACAAATTTAAAGAAAATATCATTAAGCTTAAACATAAGGAAAAAAGATATAGGCAATGGAAAAATATGCCACAAGGCTTAACAGAGCGGCATTCGTTGTAAAAGAAAAGCACGCAAAGCTATACAAATGAGATTATCATGGGCATATGGGAGGGCGGCGCCAAAAGAGAGTTTTAACTCTGTTTAGATGCTGTTTAGAAAAGTGCCTTCTTTAGGTAGGGACTGATTAGCGGTTTCGTGCACGTGTTTTCTGTGGATCGATTTGACGCATTTACGATATCTATATAGTGTCAGGGTTAGTTCATTTGTTTTACAGAGCCAAATGTAGTGCCTGGCTGTAAGAAGGCAAAAATTTACTTGTTGATGTAACTTTGAAGAAGCAGGCCTTAAACCAATTGCTAGAGCAATATCCAAGGAAAAATCGTTTTGAACAACCTGGAAAGCCTTTAGGCGCGCTATTACGTTTTCCCAGAAAGATTATATTATAGGCAGGGCAGCTCCAGAAAAGGTGTGTTAATGAGCTTTTCCTGTTCAACATTACAAAAAAAGGACCAGGGATTTTCCTTTTTTGTATTTTAGTCAAAAAGTCATTTGTTGGCAATCTCCTGTGCAGAAGTTTCAACTGAAACTCACGGAGTTTTGTGCTTCCCGTAATTTTTGAAGCTAGCTGGTAAACAGCGGTCCAGTTCACACCATTTTGTGGTAGGCAACAAGCTTCCGTCCATTTGTACTGGCTATGGGTAACAACAAGAGCGTTATATGCAAGTCTACTCGGTTTTTGACATTTGGATAATGCAGTCAAAAAGCTCTCATATTCGTTGCCGTTGTTTGTACAGTCTATTAGATTACTTCTTCTCCAGAGTGATTTAAGAGCAGAAAGAAGACCACAGCAAGTCAATGGTTGAATCTTTTAGTCGTATTTGTTCTGCAGCTCTTGAAGGGTGAGAAAATTATTATTGTTGCCTCTCAGGTGTTTTATTTTTCCAAGTCAAGTTTGAGTCACAAGTGACACCTAAGTATTTGACCGTGGAAACTTCTTGGATGTTCACACCATCAATTTTTAAATTTAATGACTTGTATGGTTTAAGTCTCTTAGAATGAAAAAGGGACAAAATTTGTTTTCAAAATACTGAGAGCTAGTCTGTTAGATTTCATCCACTCAGCCACTGCATGGAGCTCTCGATTTAAGGATCAATTCAAGACCATTAAGGTTTTTACGTGAACAATATATATTAGTGTCATCAGCACTATAAGTGAAAACTAAGCAGTTTCGAGGTGTTCGGTAAATCATTCAATCTCGACCCAGAGCTCTTCTGCGCATGTAGAGGAGAGAGATCCGCGCACATTCCCAAACCCGTAAGCACTGGAGTCGAGAATATAAATCATTAATAAATAGCAAAAACATCAGGGGACCACGAATGGATCCCTGAGGTACTCCACAAGTGATTGAGAGAGAATCAGATTTATGGCCATTTATACATACAAATTGTTCTCTATTGGACAGATACGATTGAAACCAGTCATAGGCCTTACCTCTAACTCCGTAATGATTCAGTTTTGATAAAAGAATGGAATGATTGACTTTTTCAAATGCCTAATTTAGATCAATAAAAGTACCATAGCCAAACTCATTGTTGTCAATTGAGTTACGGATTGATTCAGTAATTTGTATCAGTGCATGATTTGTCGAGCACTTTTGCCTAGAGCCAAATTGAAATGGATAAAGAATGTTACGAGATTCAAGATAACCATAAAGGCGCTTAAACGTAGCCTTTTCAAAAATTTTACTAAAAATAGATAGAACTGATATTGGCCTATAGTTATCTTTGTCTTCCCTAGAGCCTTTCTTAAAAACTGGGGTACCTTTTGCCAATTTAAGTTTACTGGCGAAAATACCACAGAGAAAAGAATCATCAATTAGGGATGAAATAAGTGGGGAAATATGAGTCTTTTAAGACTTTGAAACCATCTGGGTTGAAATAGTTAAAACTATTTCAACCCAGATAGTTTCAAATTCATCATCAGTTGTACTTAGGTCAGTTCGCTTAAAAGCATTTAAAGTATGTATAGTGTAAGCTGCCACACCACCAGCAGCAGATCTGGAGGGTTGTGAATGTAATATATAACCATCCAAGTTATTATTCATTTTGAAATCTGAGGAATAGTTTTCTCTAGTCTCACTAATGCCTAAGGCATGAAAAGGAGAATTCATCAATGCAAGTACATTGAACGTAACTGATAGTATTACGAGGAAAGACTTTGATGGGTACCTATGACGTTTTTTAAATGAAGTAACTTACATTTGAGGTTAAATGATATTAAACAGATACCTGTAACAACGACGTTGAATGTGCATTCCCCAATGTTCCCTGCTCCGTCAATGGCTGTATACCGGATATTGTGCGTGCCAGCAGAGAATCTTTCCCCTGGTCCCTTTCCTGTATGCGTCATGTTTGGTATGACGCCAGAATTGTCTGTAGCCGTGGGAGGTATCCACAATGCTGTTGCCGACGTGGTACCTCGCTCGGCAGTTTTGTAGATATTTGTAGGACAGTTTGGAAACGTCGGCCGTGAAAAGTCTTTGAATAAAATAAACAGTTAGCAAATAACCTAATCAGATTACGAATAAACAACCGAAAGTGTGTAACCACCCATCCTGTAACTTTGAATGCAAATTCTGTCTTTATAATCACATTTGTATTTCCTTATAATTTGAGAAAAGTCAAAACTTTGCGTTTTAGTCTTTAATAATCACACCCTCCTACACAAAGTCCAGGTCATGTCACCAGAATGTGTGACAGCCGACTGCCAAAGCAGCTACTGTCAGAAGTCCATGACTGTATTGAGAACAATGTTAGGACAAGTGCTCGATTTGGTCGCAGAAGAAACGTTTCAAAGCCTGCCTCAAAAATTCCCTCAAGGACCTGGAAATCAACCCCAGTTCTTCAGAGTCGCTTACTCAGGACTGTCCAACTTGGCTTAGCAAAGTCACCACTGGGCCTCTTGCGGCAGAAAACCGACGGAACGCAGTACCACAGAGGAAACGTGCCGCTCGCAAAGCCAGAGCAACCTCCACTTCCACTGCAGCACCCATGTACACTCATATCCTATGCGAGGGCGAGCCTTCTGGCTCGGATTGGCCTCACCACAAGCATCTTCAGACCCATCGTCGCTAGTCCTCAGTCTGAAGTCGTGGTCATCTTGGACTTTTTTCGAAGGACGAACAACAACGTCTTGAATAAATATTGAACTAGCTAACGCGACGAGACTTGTTTGTTCTACAAGCAGCACATTAGTCACAATACTAGTCAAATAGTGCTATAAGGTAAACACGCGTTGTTATTCAATGAAAGTAATTTGCTTTTATGAGGCCAAGGTTTTTACGCCACACATAATTTCATTCATATTCTGATATGGTCTTTACCTGTACAGAAGGGGTTTCCCAGTGGGGTCCAGGTCTTACTCTGTCCACAAATTTTCAGCCCAGAGCCTTGAAGCTGGTACCCACTCTTACAAGTGAAGCGACACTCTGTTGCATAACCAAAGACAGCACTTGAGTTTGAGCAGTCAGGCGGGTCAAAGATAAGTCCCTCTGGTCTTATAGTTATAGCAGGGCATGTCACGGCTGAAAGACATCATTATGTCTGTTACTAGCTGCTGAATTCTTTCCGAACCTTTTTGCATCGTTTTACAATTAAACTAGTAGAAATTCGTCTCTTTGGGTACGATTAATCCAAGCACTCTTCAGTTAGAGTTTTTTGTATAATTTTGGCTTTGTTTTAGTTTTGAATATGCACCTTTGTTTCTTCTTACTTGCGTTTGTCGAGTTGGATCAAGTTTAATAGACCTCTTTATATTAGCAGGTATGTTTTGGTTTCCCAGTACAGATCATGTGATAAAACTATAGGGAATTTTTTCTTTTCAATTTCATCTTATTCACGTTTCATATTATTCAAGTTCCCCTGGGAACTCTAATGAGAAAAAAAACTTTCAAGCTAAAGAGGACTATTCACTTCAAAGATTTTTCTCTTGTTTTTGTAATAGGCAAATCATATCCCGGGAATTGCATCATAGGCGAGGTGACCGACTCCTGAACATGTCTGGTCATACCATCATGCATCGTATATAATGTCATGTCATTATCTTATCGAGATTGCGATCATGCAATATCCTGTTCGTTATAATCATTATTATTACTGACTACTTAGACGATGGCGATAACAATGATGATGGCGATTATTATTAATATTATTATTGCTAATTGGTTGTATGATAACTGACGTTATTCTCATCTACACGAATTACACACTGGCGTCTGTGTTGATTGAATATACACCTGATCAAACAGAGAGTCCTGTGAAGATTTCAACTTATCAATTATTGTCATTACCCTGGCACTGAAGAGGTCTTCCACTCCATTGTTGGTTCTCCTGACATGTTCTTTGTGCAGATCCATTTACTGACTCGAATCCCAGATTGCAACTGAAAAAGCAGGTAGTTCCATAGCTAGCGGTTGGAGCGCTACACCCGTACCCAGACTTTACTGCGTCATCAGGGGTATCCAAAGAGGGGCACTTGATAACTGTAGCAAAAAAGAAAATTAGAAAAAGGAAGAAAGAAAGAAAGAAAAAAAAAACCTTGGTGTACAATGAAAAATATAAACAATTACCGCCTTATCATGGACATCGTAAGATGGGCGTTATTACAATGTAATTGTAATAACAATAATAATAATAAATATTCTTCTTATTATTATTAATGACTGTAAGGGAATGATACGTAAAAGAACGGTAAAAATGTCAACGATTCGCCTATCACAACTACAATATTATATGGCCAACAAAGTAGAGTGATCAAGTGAATAATGATCCTCGCAGTTGTGAACAAGTGACATAGAAAGGCATATCTTAGCTTACTTTTTTAACTTACCGTCGCATTGAGTAGCGTTTCCTGTCCAATATACTTGGTTTGCTCCAGACGTCTTGTTGCAGCTTCTAACCACAGGTCCCTTCAGCTTAAATCCCTTGTTGCACTGAAAGTGACAAATGCTCCCGTACACGTTGTTACACGCGACAGACATCAGCCTTCCATTGGCAGGAGGAAGAAGAACAGGACATCTAAGAACTGAATGAGGAAGCATTGTTATTGGTTTGAACAAGTACTGTAATGTGAAAGGTATGTTAAATGTTGATGGTATTATAACTAGAAACGCGTGTGTCGCAGAGCCTCGGGGAGCTCGGGGGGAGGCCCATTAAATGTCAGGGATGGAAGAATTGGAGTAAATTGTGTACCTTGTAAGGGCAAGTTTCAACACTCTAATGGCTCTAATATTGAAAGGTGAGATGTAGTTAATTTCCTTTTGGTTGGAGTAAATTTGATCCCAGTGCTCTGTCGTTAAAACTATTTTCTGGGATTTAAATGGGGTTGGTGTTGTTAAGGAAGGGTAACCAATGCTTCATAGTTGATGTTATTATAATAATCAACTGACGATACTCAAATCTCTTTAAACCTAAATGATATCTTCCGTCAGGTTGTCAAGGCGTACGTAAGTCTCAGTCTGTCCGGCAAAGCATTACAAGCAGTCCTATTCAGGACTTCTCTCACTCGGACAATTATACGTTAACTTTCTTGCAAAACTGGTTCATTTCACTTGTTGCGTCGGGTGTACTTCAATCATTTCCAGTCCCCGTTAATAAGGAATTGCTTGGTTCATAACATTTCTCCTTTAACTTTAATTCTTTCTTGGTCCTATTATAATTATTCCTTTTGTTGTTGTTGGTTTCCTAGAAGTTGTTAAACAATATGATGCTTGACACCGCTTTTTTATTGACGCGAAATAATCAACATATTTTTTACGGATTATAATACCTTGAACATTGACTCTAAACTGGCAAATCTCTGTATTTCCGGACGGATCTCTCGCAGTATAAATCACAGTATGGCTTCCCTCAGAAAAAATGTGTGGTGACGTCACATCTGGTAGCACGGTGACGAGCGCATCGTCATTATCCGTAGCCTTTATTGGTTCCCAGCTCACTGTAGCCGTGGTTTTACCCTCGTCAGCAACAACGTTTCTCTCTGGCGGGCAGGTTTCTCCAAATGAAGGTCGCTGTGTATCTTTTATGAAGAAAAAAGATACAACATTTTAAGAGTTGCTGAACACGAAGCTTACAAATAGTCGGGAGCTTCTTCATTTTACAGGGTTTTAAGAAGTTTCTTACCTCGACAGTGAAAACCACTTTGTGTCCAGTACCCGTTATCACATGTGGATGAAGATGGCCCGTATCGTGTGTAGCCTGGACTACATTCGTAGTAGCAGGTTCGATCATGTAAAGGCTTTGTTTTGCAGATTTCCGGAGTGATGTCACCATTGTCAGGAACAGGCTGAGGGGAGCATTCACGTACTGAAAAACGAAAAGTAAATTCTGTTATTGTTCAATGATTTTGTGTTCTAGGAACGGGAGCTCACGTTCATGAAACGACATCGGTGTTGTCAAAATTTACGAAATGAAATCGAGATTTTCTTGAATATTTTGTATCCTTGACAAAAACAGATAGAAACGCAAGGTGTCATTATTATACTTATATCTTCTTTTTACCTTGGCAGTTCGGCGATGATCGTGGACTCCAGTTACCATCATCATCACAACGAGAGGATGAAGGTCCGTTTAGCTGATAACCGTTATTACACGTCACAGAACACGTTGTACCAGACTGAACTTGTGATTGACCCCTACAAAGGTTTGATAACTCTCCATTGCTAGGAGCGGGCCAGCTACTTGTGGGACAAGTGATTGCTATAGAGAAGATAGTCAGAGAAGGCATGCAATCATCAACATACCCGTATTTTCTCTATTTGCCTCTCGAGCTCACCCCTGGCCCTTTCAGACATAAGATAACAGTCGCGCAGGCCTGCCAACCAAATTTTTAATAAAAGTTTATGAGTATAAAAAGTTTTAGGGTTCAAATCGCTCCAATGTAGGAACGTTTGGCGCTGATTCAGCCTCAGCTCATAATAAGACACCTCTTCAATAAGCTATCGGAAATACATACCTAGTGATAAGTTTTTCTTTCGGGCTATATATTCTATGTATCGCTTAGTTTGCCTTCTCCAATAATTAAAATAGCCAGATCACACCTTGTTGTTTCCCGCAATTTTCGGGCTAGTAAACCTGACGCATTCGATAAATGGTGAGAAAAGAAAAGAAAGGCCAGGACATAGCGAAAAAGAGACCACGAAAATTTAAAAACCACTTTGTATGGACAGATAATTAAGAAACGAGAAAGGAAAAATGCGCATTGTGTACTTACGGACACACTTTTTCCAGTCTGACTGCGAAACCTTGTAACCAGGGTGGCAATCACAAGAATAGCGACCAATATAATTTCTGCAGCGGTGTTCGCACTCTCCATAGTTGATTTTACACTCGTTACAGTCGATCGATTCTGTGCTACTGCCATCGCAGTCCCTTCCCCCGTTGGCAGGGGGTGGATTGTCACACTTTCTATGTCTTGTTCTGTAGCCACCTGAGCATGACGTCGATTCCCAAGAGGCTGGTTGCCAGGCTCCCCAACCGCCATTCCTTGGGGAACGCCTTGGGGCTAACACAAAAAAATAAATGAAAACGAATAAATTTCATTAAACACCGCTTTCATGGATATGGTTAGTGGATTTTCTTTTCTGTCCTAGGGAGTTAAGATTGTTTTGACAAATACGGTGGGTTTGCTGTTCTCATCCAATTGGAAAGCATGGTTGAGTTGAAAGGTAAAACAATAGCCTTTCAACAAACCAAAATTACCGACGAAAATAGCAAACATGGACATAAAGATACGGGCAGATTGAAAGCTGGTTCTGGGAGCAAATTGTAAGGGAATGTTCACAAATGCTGTTGAGCTACACACTATGACTGGACACTGAATACAGTTTGCAACCCCACAACGTACAGTTGCGACATACATACATACTTTATTTAAGGTATCATAAAAAATAAACGATACAAATAATGCCCTAATATAAAAAGGAAGTTTAAGAGGTTGCCCCTTTGTAAATAATCTTCCAAAAAAAAAAAATTAAAAATATATGCTCATGAATAAAATCTAAGATCTAAGATGGATAAAAACCTAAGAAATACGCATGTACGATTTAAGAGCTATTTTTATGAAACGTCTTAAATTTCCTATCTCAACAACATTGGCGGGTAGGTCATTCGATTCACGAATAATTTTAACAAAGAAAGAGTATTTATAACAATTGCAGTTCGCCGATTTAACTTGCAGTTTGTAGTTGTGATTGGACCTGGTACGTTTTGAAGCGAACTCAAAAATATCGCAAAAACAAAGGCTATTCAATCCGAATACAAGTTTATAGCATTCAATCAAAAAAAAATATAGCCTTCTATCAGTCAACTGCGACTACCGTAACATTTTGCAGCGATCTTCGTATGACATCTCTCCCCTTCGCTGACCTAAGGCCAATCGAGAAGCTCTTCTCTGAACTTTCTCTAAGAGAACAATATTCTTCACTAGGTAAGGGTACCATTCAGGGGAAGCGTACTCGAGGATTGGTCTCACAAGAGCCTTGTACAGTGTGGAAAAGATTTTCTTGTTTACAGAACCGATTGTTCGCTTGATTAGACCAATTATTGACAACCTCAACAACGTGTAAGACCACGAGAGGTCATGCGAGCTTGTTTCTTTCATAGCTATCACTAGCTTTAAAGTTGCGCTAAAATTTAGATTTGCCTGCAACTATTTTTTGCTTTCTTCTTCCATTTTTTTGTTTTGGTCGAAAGCTATCATGTCTCACTTATATGAAACATCTGGAATCGGACGTGTTGTAGGAGTGCCGTGATGTTATACTTGAATGCCGTTGCCGACTAGAATCGTGCACAGGATCAAAAGTTAAATTGTGTTGTCTAGAGAGAGAGAGACATATGATATGTTTCAGCGTGGAATAGACACGAATTTTCTGGGATCTAAATTCTCAAGCTTTTATTGTGTTCTTTCATCGCACATGGGTTGAATAACGAGACAGAAATACACTTGGCTTTCTCTCAAAATATTCTAATTTTAATTAGTGTTTGAAAAAATAGGCATCTATATTAATAACTAACAATTTGCTTTCTATTTTTTATTTTTCACTGAAAAAGGAATGCAACTTGCCCAAACACCTTTCTTGGAAAAAGGTCTAATTGATTTTGCCCGAAGGCAATTGCGCAAGAATTTTTAGATTACTTGTAAACCAAAATGAACAACACGAACCTTTAAATCTAGTACATGCTTGCCCCTTTTTTTCCCCTGCTAAATTCAGGAACTCTCAGTGGCATGCACAATTTTTGTCTGTTTTGCGTTTTGCTTAGTTTTGTTTGCATTTTGTTTTTGTTTAGCATGCACCATAAAGGGATTTTTCCCTTCAGTGCATCAATGAATGATTGAAAACCGAAAGTACAATTTGAAATTTAAGAATGAGAATTATATTTTTGTGACTTAAGTTGAATATTCAATCCGAGTGCCATAACGGCATAACGGAGTCGACGAGTCACTTATACATCACGTAGTGGCCTGTTCTTATTGACTTATTTCTATTTGTATTAGAATGCCTCGGCATAGCGGAAGCGCGGTCCCTTTTTGTAAGCTAACTCAAGTCATCACGAGTCACAAAATTTCGAAAAGAAAGTCTATTTTAAATAGTAAATTCCGTTTTCTTTTCTTTGTCAATAGAAACACCCACCACAGTCGACGGTCGATCCCGTTCGAAATCATAACTTTTTTCGGCACTATACGCATATCTGACAACTGGCGCCAAGGGAAATTAACTTAGAACACCGGTTTGTTTGAACATTGGCTAGGCTCTGCATTTAAATGAGTTTCCAATTATATTCCATGAACGCCTTCAGGAAGAATTTATAGTGACTGTCTAAATGGAGGGGCTTCTGGTATCGGAAGTTCTGTTCGAGCGGAAACTCAGCTTCCAAGCAGAAAGTGTTGATGAAACTACGGGATAAAATAATTTTGAGATAAGCACTCTTAAAAGCAATTCTCGAACAATGGGAAATGAGTGAAGAGAAAGAAGTAATTTTCCCGAAGTAAAGTTAACACTAAATCGAGTGTTTGTCTTTACAAACCAATTGGGCGGACTTAATGCATTAATTAAGTCCACTTTCGGTTCGCGATAAATGTATGATGATATCTTAGATTCCTGAAATTTTATAATAGCGTTAAATAAATCTGAGAACAACAGAAATTATATGCTGAACTTAGACTATAATGTCACATCATGTGCTGGGTAATATTAATGGGAAATAAAACACCCCGAAATCGGTTCACGAGGCAATTCATGAATGCCCACCGCCAGCTCCGAAAGTAATGGAAGCAGTTAGTTTCAATCTTGTGTAGTGAGACTGGTGCCTTCTTTAAACAAAGTAGAAGTTGTGTTTTGAATATAGAAGATCATTAAATGTAGAACTAGTATTAGACATAGTTGTTAATACTCCAGACTACTTTTCGATAAATTTCTTCACCAATAGCCCAGCCAGTTTTGCAAATATTACACATGACTGTTAAAACTATAGCCTGTCATGATCATATCATTTTAGTTGATAAGATCCACTTCTTGTGATTTTGTTTTTTCCCTATCTAGACTAAATTTCGAAAAATTTCTTCACCGTTTATGTAACAATGGGCAGGATTTGCTAAAGATAACCTTTGTGCGTTTTCAGCTAACGTCCGCATATTTAAGACACTGAAAATTTCAACTTTTAAGTTGCAATGATGTACTTTCAAGACTAACGAAAATTTGCTAGTTTCACCTTATTTGATGACATAATCAGTTCCTCCATCAATAAAAAGGATCTTACGAATTTATCAGCGAAATCCTGATAGAGTTAAGCGTAGGCCTCTCTCTCGACACAGCCTGGATTTATTGACTGACAGGCAGGAAATCTTCAAGTTGAGGTTAGATAAAGTTGTATGTGATCTCTACCAATCTTGATATGTAGGAAATGGTGTCTTAAGGAGGCGATCAAGACTTGATTAAGAGATGCAACCCTATACAAAACCGTTACAGCATGAGAAAGGACTAAAACATGCAGGAAGTTGTTACCGGTTGTCTTTGCCATCTAATTCTGAAATTCTAATTTTAAAGAGATCTTTGAAATTTTGTATTTCCAAATAAAACCCTAGAAATGCATGTTCAAGCGGCAACAATAGAAGTGTTAGAAAGAAAGGTCTACGTTTGGATGAAACAGTTTGCATGACGATGAGATAAACTCTTACATCGGAGCCCTTAACATAAGCTACTTACAAGATCCACAACCGCCACATCCCTCCACAGAATTCAATTCGAACAAAAGAATAGCAACCAAAGAAACAGCCAACAATCGGTAGAGAAGAAAAAAATGTTGCATCGTGGCTGAAATCTAGAGCGAATTAGCCATGTGCATTGGTATTGAAAGCCATGCAAATAATTTTTCTTCAGTTAATTTTTGTTTTTCCTTTGTTTTAATTTCATTAGCATACATTACCATACCCCAAAACCATGGAAATTCGGGAATGCGGATGGGGTTAACCCCCTACTTAAAAAACAGCATTGTTATTGACTCGATTCGTACCTTGCGCAAAACGAAAGGGGTCGAGAGTCCCCGAATTTAGAAGATGATGCAGCCCTAAGGGAGTGAACACCATAAAGAATGATATTCCATTGTATTAAGGATAGTGATGTAAGTATATGAGCTGTAGTAATAATTTCTCAGTAACAATAGAGAACTAACCGATTTTCGTAGGTCGTAAAGTTAGTATTTTTTCATTGTGGTTTATTAGGGGTGTGATAAGTCTTGTATACAATACAAACTTCTTCTTGTAGACGTTTCATAATCTGTTTTTAAGCGGCTACCTTATTTCAAAATTCAAATTTTAACCTACCTTTTCTATTAATTTCAACCAAACAGTGACTTTGTAATGATTTAAATTTGCACTGATGGAATGAAGCCACAATTGCAGCTCATTTTTCTCAGTATTTTTCGCAGTATCAAGTCAAAAATTATTCTTCTCTTGATTGGCCTTTGCTGCGCCGAGACGGGGTCATAGAGGGGTCACCATGATTATTTTCAGCAAATGAATAGCAAAACAGAAATTGCTATGCAACGAAACTGAAATGAAACAATATGGAAGCAAATCGCCATAAATAAAGAGCGTGTTGATATACTCAAATTCTGACCTGAAACAAAAAAAAACTTTTCTCCGTCTTTTTGGCTCGTAGCAGGAGATTAGTTTACAGTGCAATGACTCCAAAGTGTTCGTAGCGGAAGTCGTCAACTTCCTTTCCTCCCACTATGCAATTACTGAGTCATGGAAGATATGGAAAGGACTAATCACTAAAACATTGGTATATATAACCTGTCTGTTTCGTTTTTTTGTGCTAAGAAGACTAAAAGTAGTTCTTTCGGTGTCTTGTTTCGATACCGATGCTGTTTCACGCTGCTGTTTCGATGTTTATAGTTTGAGTAAACAGTTCCAAATATTCAGAATAATCAAAGCTTCTAATTGATTTTTGGGTTGTTTTAAATAACAATTACACACACAAACCCGGGTAAGTACCTTTTTAGAGACGAAACCGAAAGTAATCTAGTTAAGCTTTTGTGAATGCTTCTTAATATTCAGTCGTATAGTTGTTACGTTCATGTGGTCGTCTATTTAAAATTCTTACAAGGCTTTCACTGGACAACACCTCTTTTCAGCTAAAAGGTTTGTTAAAAACCCTGACAAGATGCATTTTCCCAAGTTAGCCTAAACAGGATCTTACATAAATGGTAACTAGTAAAAATTTAGGCTATTTAGGTTCTTGAATCGGTTCTTATTTTCTGAAGCAAAAATACATTGAGGCTAAGAGTATTTAGTGGTATTCAGATCATTCCCAATACAATTGTAGTTGGAGTAATAAGGCACCTATTGTCTCCAACGATGATCCATGTTGACGTATCTTATTCGCCCAAGTGTAAAGAGTTTTTTTTTTTGCACGTTTTAGAATATAAGGACCTGTTTCCAATTTAAGACTAAACAGGTTCTTGTATAGAGGGGACCTAACTGGCAAATTTTAGCTCAATAGGTTCTTAATAACCAGGTTCTTAGTCGCCGGTCTGTGTATCGTAATCTTTTGACAGTCAAGCATGTCTGTGGCGATCAGTGATATTTGCCCGAGCTTGTTGAGTAAATCAATGATTAAGGCTGTCAAGAGATCATGGTTGTATTCTTAATGTAAATACAGTTTAACACGGAAATATACCCAAAGGTTTCATGTTCGTCACAGTGTAATTCTGCTTTAGAAGCGTCGCTCATGCGCATGGGTGATGAGATTGAAGTTTTCTGTCTGTTTCTCTACAATTTAATTTGCACTGGATCAATGAACTGTTAATGGTTCCCCCTTGTAGTAAAAAGAATCTGCGCCAGTTTCTACCTTACCCAACATTAACATTTAGCTGAGGAAACAAACTGCAAGTAGGTCACATCTACAAGGGAGCGTATTGACTGTGCATTTCTAACGTTTTCTTGTGTTGTATGGTTCCTTCAGTCTTAATGGTTTTGATTTCACTCATAATGAGTCCTGTTGGAAGTCATTTCAAGTGGATAGCTGCGTTTGCTCTGATAACTCTGATCCTGGAAAGAACTGCAAGAGGCCATGGAGGTAAAAATATTTGATTAGTTATTGGCCTCTTTCTCAGTCTGACATGTTTGCACCAAGCACAGATGTAGAAAAGAAGATTCAGATTATTGCATTGACTTGATAAGATCTCCAATATTGAGGTGTGTGTGTGTGTGTGTGGGGGGGGGGGCATATAGCTGAAGAAGTTACGAAAGCTGTATAAAAAAAAAAAAAAAAAAACGTAATGAAAATGCTGCTCTCAAACCGCCAAACCGCCTCATTAGTCCTTGCAAAAGCAGCCACAAAGCAGCATCGTGATCGCAGCCCTTACGTCACCCTAGAATGTGGGGTGGGGGGAGGGGCGTTGCTAGGGCATTTTTGTGGTGACAGTTGGTACCCATAAGACGCCATGTTTTCTTCTTTGGCCTTTTCATGTCAATTCCATTAGTACGTTTAAAACATGACTGACAGATTGTTCAGTCATTTGATTAAGAGTACCTAGGCCTGATAAATTCCTTCTTGGTGTTCACTTTACTGAAACATGTGGTCTTTGAGTGGAGCGAATCTGTCGGTTTACCAGCCTCGCCAGTGACCCTAAGGCGGAATCGGAAACTCAAGAAGAACGCTCGCCCTTCTCAGTACGCGAAAAACGTAGAGGGGTTATGTCACACGAGGATATTGCTGTCCAACGTCAATTCTGTGCTAAAGTCATTACTCAGTGTGTAAAACCATACACAAAATGCTTCTGTAGACTGTTATGTGAATTTTACCAGATAGCATTATTGGTGATTTATGTAGGGATAGCATTAAAACTTGAAAAACTTGGCTCAGTTTTTTTAAAAATTTCAATTCATGTTCATCCTTGCCATTCGTACTAACGGACGATAGATTCAATGCCTTGATAAACAGAATATAGTGTTAACTAACAAGACCGGTCAACTATTTTTGGAATCTATTCGCTCTTTAAAAACATAGCAAATATCTTGACATAGTCCCTTGAAGTTTATTTTGGTTGGAAGATTACATTACAACTAAACTGCAACTACTTTAACCCTTTAACCGGCAATCGTACATATATGTAGGGGAGAAGTAGATCAGGCCCTTGCGTCTGATTCATTTTGTTTTACCTCAAATCTGCTACTTTGAACGATTTTGTTAAGACAAATTCCCTTGAATGTTTCATCTTTTTCAATTAGCTGTAGAAATGAGACTTTCTTTGCGGCCAAAAATGGTTTACAAGCAAACAAAAGCTGGGCTTGGGAAGCAGTATGGTTAGTAGTGGTATTGAGACTGTTTGTTGCATTGTAATGGCTAGTTGCTACGAAAAAAGCAACAATTTTTATTCAGTAGTAGTCACAAAAGAAATTGGATTAAAACATGTCAGTTCATTTGATAGGCTCTTTTGTGCTGAACATTTTGCTTAATAGGTTATGGGGGCTAGGAATTTAAACACAGAAGTTGGAGTCAAAATACGAGCATAATCCCAGAAACAAAATTCCTGTCAGGAAATTTGCCGGTTAAAGGGATAACATACTGCAGTAGTATAAATACCTCTTACTGACCGAGTCGAGGTCCGTGGTGTACGGGAAAAAAACGAGGATCCATAACTTACAGTACGGACCGAGAAAAACGAGATTTGTAAGATATTTATTATATCTCTTAGGTCAATTGGGCGCGAGGAAAGGAAACTTAAAAATTTAGCGGGCTGTACAGTAGAATAAGGCCCGCAAAATTGACCAATGACAGCGGGCGTACTAACTAAGCGATATAATAATAGTCAATAGTAACGTTTGTTTTTATTGCAGCGGTCATATGTACCCCTCCATGTCTTCTGTTTTCAAACACTACGGATATCATCGCCGTTGACTACAAAACGTCTGCAGTACATTCTGTGGTCACTGGATTAACAAGGGCTGTGGCACTCGATGTTCATTTCAGCATGGGATATATTTTTTGGAGTGATGTATCTGAGCAGAACATCAAACGTTCTGGTATTGATGGTTCCAGCATCACCACAATTATCACCAATATTGGTGTTAGTGATGGATTGGCAGTTCAATGGACGACATCAGAATTGTACTGGACTGACACTACACACGATACGATATCCAAATCTGACCTATCGGGCAATAACCAGCAAACTGTGCTATCCTTGGGACTTGATGAACCTAGAGATATCGCTTTGGATCCTGATAAGGAGTGAGTGGCCACAAAGTTTTTTTTTATTATTATTACCATAAAATTCCGAAAATAAGCCCCTCCATGTTTAACCCCCTCCAAATATAAGCCCCCCAAAAACCTTCTGTTAAATAGCCCGTCCAAATATAAGCCCCACCCCCCCCCCGGGGGGGGGCTCGCACTTGGAATTTGCCCTCAAATACAAAGTAAAACAAAGCATAAATGGTAAATCTCTTTCCCTCTATAAACTAACGCAATTTGAAATTTGATTATGAAACGCAAATACCCCTCCGTACATAAGCCCCTCCGAATATAATATAATTCCTACGTGTGACCTCTGTTTATCTCCACTCGAAATTATAAATACTTTTTTAGAACTGATGGATAATTATGACAACTTTTAGAGACCTTTTTTCCTGTCTAAGTTTGATTTATAACAAGTAGTTGGACGTAACACTTTATTCTAGAAGCCGACTACTTTTTTACAAGAGAGAATGATCTAAGTTAGCTCATTCTCTCTCATTTTTTACTAATTACTGTGACAGGCTGATGATTTGGACAGACTGGGGTTCCAGCCCCAAAATCGAGAAAGCATCCTTAACAGGGAATCAGAGAGTTACCATAGTAACGTCAAACATCCATTGGCCGAATGGGATCGAGCTTGACAGATGGAATAATCGTATTTATTGGGTAGATGGAGCCGTGGATCAATTAGAATCTGTCGATTACAATGGCAATGACAGAAAACTACTTGCGACTGTAACAAATTTTCATGGTTTTGGAGTAGCCATTATTCCTCCTTTTCTCTTTTTCACTGACTGGGCTTCAAACGGTCAGTTTCACCAAGTTGGCGCGGAGACCGGGTATTTTGTTGTCAGCGGTGTCCGCTTCACTGGTAGGCCCATGGGCATAGTGGCATACGACAGTTCCAGGCAACCTCCAGGTATGCCGTAAAATAGTGGTATAGGGCGCACTAGTACTCCAATTTTTTTACCGAGTAATCTCATTATTACTTTGCAGAGTAACACGATTACGTCGATGATTTCTTAGTCTTTTACCTTTATCTCATGAATAAAATGCAGTGGAATCTCATTGAGATAACTTTACGTTGACGTGCGTTTTTCAGGTGGTTTAACCGGTTCGGGCGGGTTGTTTAGTTACTTTTAGGTCAATGAATGTATGATGATGATGAATGTTGGATTTTCACGTTTTTATTTTAAAGTTTCCAGTTCTTGCGCATCAAACAACGGCGGCTGCAGCCATTTTTGCGTGGTGAAGACTTCTGGCGGCCACGAGTGTGTCTGTCCAGTTGGTTTGTCATTGAAGGCAGATGGAAAAACATGCAACAAGAGTAAGGCAGCTGTTTTGACTGCAGAGGAAATACATGTCTGTATTCTCTCCTTTCTATATTCATGCTAAATACTTGAGCAACACCCCTCAGTCTCTTTAAGGTAGATATTTTCCCCAGAGAGAAAAAAGTAGATTTAAGATACAGTCGACGGAACCTTTATGTGCAGCCAGCCCTCCAAAGAGATCACCTCCATGAATAGCGACCAGCTATCCTAACCTCCAAAACGTTTCTCAGCCAGAGCCCTCCAATCAGTGGCTCGATAACCTTTAATTACAAAATAGTGTCAGGGAACCCCCTATGGAAACATTGGGATAACAATTCACTTACGACTTGCCCAATATCGCCTTGCCCAAATCTATTACCTTTTTCTGGCATAAATTGTAATGTTTTACTGTACAAATAAGTCATTTTAAGTCTGTTGCACTTTACAGAAATGGACAAGTTCCTTGTTTTTACGGACGCCGATGCCAAGTCTACTAATATTATTTCGTTGGATGTGAACTATTTTGTTGCCCGACATTTGTTTTTCCATCTCGGAAATCAACGCCCGATTGCTGTGGACTACGACCCTGTTGAGGACCGCGTATACTGGACTGATGTTGCACAAGGTCTAATTATCAGTGCTATCTCTAATGCGACTTCACTGAGGATCCCTTTTCGCTGCAATGTAAAGGTGCCAGATGGCCTGGCTATTGACCACGTGGGGCAAAATATTTACTGGACAGATACAGGAACAAATCGTATTGAAGTTGCTCGGCTGGATGGGACAAGCAGGAAATTGTTGATCAAAGATGGACTTGATGAACCCAGGGCAATTGTACTTGATGAAAGAAATGGGTGAGTTATAAATCGAAAGGGAGTATCACGATATAGCTGGTCTTCCTCGCAGCCGTTTTTGTCTCGTCAGACAACGCTTTTCAATACAAATCTTAAAAGGGCTATGTCACGAGGGGAGGAGCGTTGCGTGAAAAGACAAAAAAGGCTGTGAGGAAGACAAGGAAGTAAGTATACGGCTGTACTTAGACTTTCCTTTAAGTTAAAGCCAATTCATCTTAGGTGCACGAGATGTCAAAGAAAAAAAAATAAAGTTTAACTTGGTAGTTCTTTTAAATATTGCTAATTTGTGTGTGTGAATTTTTTTTCTGATAAAGAACGATGTATTGGTCCGACTGGGGATCCAATCCAATGATTGAACAAGCAGCCATGGACGGCTCATCGAGACGAACCATTGTAACAGGAAACCTTGGTTGGCCGAATGGATTAACTATTGATCAAACTACAAACCTCCTGTACTGGGCGGATGCTAAACTGGACAAAATCGAGGTTTCTGACCTTAACGGTGATAATAGAACAGTTATTATGCTATCTGCAGCAGATATTCATCCGTTTGGTTTAACGGTGTATAAGAGCATTTTGTACTGGACTGACTGGAACAATAGAAGCATTTCGCGGTACGATTTAAACAACGGGAACACGGAATTGATTATTCAAGGTCTCCAAAAGCCAATGGATATTCACCTGTATGATTCATCTCGGGTGCTTTCAGGTAAATCATTTTACTTAATAAAACCCGTCACTAGCAACTAGGGAGATTTAGCAGCGACGACGGCAACGGCAGCGAAAACGTCAGTTTTAAAATGAATTCCCGTTTTTTCAATCTTTGTGGCGTTTATTCCAATTTGCTGAAAATGGCAATGTAGGCGAATTTCCCTGGAGTTGATTTCTTGAGGACCGTACTCAAGTTTAGAGAGAGAAAAAGAGATTCGTCGTCGCTTGTTTACGTCCTCCATAAAACTTGCAATTAGGCATTTTCACGTCGTAGTCGTGCAAGGATGGTAAAGAAATGTACAAAAAAGCGTGATGCACGTGCAAAGTTGTTGTTCTTCTAATATAAACCTATTGCGTTTTTGACGTCCTCGTTGCCGTTGCCGTTGCCGTCGTCGTTGCTAAAGCTCCCTACGTTTTCAATTTTTTTCAATCAAATATGGTGGTACTTAATAAAAAGATAAATTCGAACTTTTTTTATATCTAGTCTGAATTCTGGTGGCACCTAATTAACTCTAACTTTATCAGGGTCTCATCCGTGTACAATCAACAATGGAAACTGTAGTGACTTGTGTTTGCTTATGCCGCAAGGAGGTCACCAGTGCGCATGTCCAACTGGAGTAGTCCTCAAACCTGATGGGAAAAACTGTAATTATGGTAAGAGCATATGATTTGTTGTGGTAGTGCGCTTGTAGCACATGTTTCCTTAACTGCTTTTTGTTCTGCAAAATGTAGGAAAGAAATAGTCATGGATATGTTGAAAATTTCAGGATACTAATTCTCCTGTGATTGTTCGACCTTCACTTCTTTTTTTCAGATTTATTTAAGAACCTAAGCTCTGACAAGTTCATGCTTTTTGCTGAAGCAAATAGCGGGGAAATTTACAAAGTTCCTCTGGCTGTACCAGACACTCCTTGCTCTCCTCTGGGGATCAAAACCAACATATCCAGACCAGTTGCAGTTGATTATGATCCCATTGAAGGCAAGGTTTACTGGACTGACGTGGTATTGAAGCAGATTGTTAGATCTTATCCCAATGGTTCGGATCTTGAAGTAATAGCGGAGAGTAATGTGGAAAATCCTGATGGAATAGCAGTTGATTGGATTGGGCGGAATGTTTATTGGACTGATTATCGAACTAGTAAGATTGAAGTGTCACGATTGGACGGATCATACAGATTTAGCCTCATTACATCTAGTTTGGACAATCCTAGAGCTCTGATACTTGACATCGATGCTAGGTAACAAAGATAATTAATGAGGAATACAACTTAAAAGATGTATTTGAGTCAATGGAAACATGTTAAAAAGATGTTCCGGTTTTGAGAGGAAGCACTTGTAACTTATACGGAATACTGTCTATTTTGTCCCCTTGTCTTGAAAAATCACTAAAAAAAAGTGGGCTTTGCTATTTATCCGAAAATCCATTTGACTTGAGCCCCTACAGGCCTCATAAAATAGCAAAGGCTGTGCTTGCAAGTGAAAGTCATGGTTTTAACAAAATTATAACAAATTTTCACAGCATGCAGTGCCTATTCAGTTTAATATTGACGGATCGTACAGAACAAGCCTTATAAAAGAAATAGACGTTGACAAACCTAGGGCTGTGATATTAGACATCGATGACAAGTAATCTAGTTAATTTTGATCAAAGTGGCTGATGAATATATTGTTCTAGGAACCCTAAAATACTCTCAAATTTAAAAAGCCGTATGGCCGCAGAAATCAATATAAGAGAAAAACTTGTTTCTCCATGTCGTTTTAAGACATGTTCGCTTTATTCCTTATCTCTTTTTTGATCTCTCTTTTCTGTCTTGATTTCTATTATAGAAAGATGTACTGGAGCGATTGGGGAGCCTCACCAAAGATCGAACAAGCGAACATGGATGGCACGGCTAGGACCGTTCTGGTTAGTTCCGGTTTGTCATGGGTGAATTCACTCGCTTTGGATTTCAAAAATAGGCTGCTGTACTGGTGTGATGCACAACTCGACAAGATCGAAAGAGTGGACCTTCAAGGAAATAACCGCGTGCTGATACTGGATTTGTCATCCAATAACGATAGTTATCACCCTTTCGGACTCGCCTTATACGAGGATGCGCTTTTCTGGACAGACTGGATAACACAAAGTGTTCATAGATATAATATGACGTCTTCCCTCTCCGATGTCTTGGTCCATGGAATGGGAACACCTATGGAAATCCACATCTATGACTATAGTATCATAACTACGGGTGGGTGTTCCTTAGAAATTTCGCTGTTTTGAATTCATTTTTTTTTTTAATTTATAAATTTTTATTTGAAACTTTCATTTAACAGAGTACACTTAATATAAAAAGGAAAAAACAAATAAACAAACAAACAATTTTCATCAATTCAGCAACAAATGCCATTTCTAAAAATTCAGTTAACTCGGTGAAGTTAGCACTTGTTTGATAAAGCTAGCTGCTCTACCGTAATGAAAAACCTGTCAATGTAAAAGACAAAAACTCGCTTCAAAGATTTCGCGATATTCATAGCTACATATTTTTTATTTCCCAGGGAAGAATTTTCCAAAAAAAATATCGTTGACAGTTTCCTTTCCCAAAAAGTTGACATTTTTTCGCTATTGTCCAAGTTTGACCAAGCCTTCTCTTCACTGTAAAAAATTCAAGCCGGTTCAATGGTCACTATTTTTTTTTTACCCTGAATACACGCCCGTCTACATGTTGCCCACACAGGAACTACCAGCTGTTCTCATTTAAATGGAGGATGCAGCCACATTTGCCTGCCAAGCCCGAACGGTCATCAGTGTTTCTGCCCGGAAGGAGTGCATTTGATACCTGGTGACTCGTCGACCTGTCAAGGAGGTAGGAGTTATGATCTCGAAAAAGACTTGTGTTTTTTAGGTTTTCTTATTTATCTAATTCTTGTTTTTTTGCGCAATCCCCCAGCAGCTCTTTACTGTTTTAAAACACTGCGATAGATTTGATTAACATGCAGTTTGTCGTGAGTGCAGGGGCTATGTTCATTTAATTCTACCACGGAGGAATTATCCTGAAAGTGTTGTTATTTCTAATCTCGGTTTTCTAGTTTCATGTGAGTGCTTTTACAGTAATAATAAGATGACTTTAAGCTTTTTAGTTGCTGACAATTCTGTAACATTGGGAGTTGACAATCGAGGAAAAAAACGACAACAAAATATTGTTCTGTCCGCTACATTCGCCCTCTGACTAAATTCGGGGAAATTGAAACAGTCCTTCCCGGCAAAAAGGGTCCTGGGACCCTGGTACTGAAAATGGCTGTCTAGATAGGCTATTTCCGAGTTCCAAAGACTCTCACTTCTAAAACGAGGCTAAGTGCAAAACCTTTCTTGTAAAAATGAGTTTCATTTGTATGAGAATAAAAACTCAGTTTCATATCAATGGCTTCGCACTTAGCCTCGCTTTGAAACAGAGGCTTGACGCAGCTCGGAATATGGCCTATTGCTTCCACTCTTATCAGTTATTTACTCTGCTTTTCCTTGAAAGCATGCTTGAATATTAGTTGTCTTTACACTAGGCTGTTAAGTAAGACTTAAGAGCTGCTAAGTTTTACTTAACCAAAAATTCGTGTGTGAAGCCCTAAGTAAAATCTCAAGTAACTTTGCTTTACATCTTATTAAAGTCGGAGAGTTGAAACGATTCAAGAAAGTTTCAAGCGACTTGAAGACCATCCTTAAAACCGTCTTAGGTGACTTGCGGTTACTTGCGGTTTCTTGAGCTTTGAGAAAGGCGAAACATGTCAATCAATCTTAATTATGTTGCGAGGGAGAATAGCCTTAAGTTAACCTGAAGTAAAAAAAGATCGGTTGTGTGTGAAGCTTTATTTTACTTTAAGTAATTAAAACTTACTTGTCTTGAAATATTTCTTAGCTTATTTAGGCTCTAGCGTAAAGACTATCATTAGTAGTCTGCATGGATATTACCAGGAAGGCAGTGTTTCAACCTCTGACGCGTTGAGAAACACACCCAGTACTCAGAAAAGAGGGCCTAGATCACAGGTGACGAAAGTAGAAGGCTGTTTGGAGTTGGAATTTAATCAAGCGTTTTCCTTTCTTCATTAAATAGTGAACCGCTGTCCCCAACTGTTTGCACCTGTACATGGTAGTTTGCTGCCTTGTTCCAATTTACCGGGGCAATCCTGTGTATTCTCATGTGATCAGGGATACTTGCTGAGCGGTGCAAGCACTAGGATTTGCCAAGGCGATGGTAGTTGGACTGGAGTACAAACGCATTGCACTGGTAAGTCGAGGTAACATAATTTACAGAGTAGAAGGTTAGGAATCTCCGCAACTTAGTCCGTTCTCTTACAGAGTCATTCAAGAAGCAGTCAAATTGAAACAAGCGATGGCTATAAGCTTAAAACTTTGCAATCCATTCAACAACATCTACGTTAGTTGTGTAACAATGATCGAAGTGAAAAAATGATATAAAAGCGTCTTTACAGAGATTTCTGAATTCTACAAAATGGGTAGAAAAAATATGTGTTAACCTGATAGATAGCCCGCATAGCTGGCAGTGGTTTCCATTTCCTCTTATGCAAAAGATAGAAGTGCTGGAAAGGCCCAAGGGGATGGGGTAAACTGAAACAATAAAAAAATTAGAAAAGGCGAGGCGGAGGGCACATAATCTTTGTACTGCTTTTTACGCCATGCTATCGAGTGTCTCCCGCGTTTCTCTAGCTTGGTTAAGAGGAAACAGAAATGACTGCTTCGCAGGCCGGAGGGGATACTGCCATATATGGGCTATATGGGTATGTGTCGCTGTGAAGGGTTTTCAAGCAGTTTAATCTGCTGGGATAGGGTATATAAACGAGAAAGTTTGGGTCTAGAATAGGGCATCATTTTTCTAGGAAACTGTTCAATTGGTTGAAGATTTTAGTCTAGACTAGGAAAACCGGAAATTTCCTCTCAAAAATATAAAAAAAATCAAATTGGCTTTGTTTTGGCTAGACTTACTAGTGACCTCAGTAGTTCCTGGAAAACAGATACTCTAGATATAGGCAGGAGCCCATCAACTCCTGATATGGGGGTATGGGTTCCAGGGTCCCCCAAAATTCCTAAAGTCCCCTCCCCCGGGCTCACAGGCTACTAACCTGATGGATAAATGTGCAATACGTATTTCCTTGTTCAGTTGTCACGTGTCCCGCCCTACCAACACCTTCCAATGGTACCCGTCAGGGATGCTCAGGCGCATCAACAGAAATCTACAATACTGTCTGCCAGTTTTCCTGTCATCCCGGTTTTGTCAGCTTGGGTTCCTCATCTAGAACATGCCTTCAGAACGGAAGTTGGAGTGGCCAAGATTTTGCTTGCCAAGGTAAGAATATTATTAGCGTATTCGGCATAAGCTTTCCTTAAATTAATCACGCTGGAAATTTGGCCGTCGTTAATGGACGTTCATTGTTTTAACAAAGATTGTAGTATGCAAGCAACCAAAGGAGCCTGCATGCAGTCCTGATCTACAGATTGCTACCACGCATTTACGACACGTATGTAGCCAACATTCGCTTTGGCTTCTAAACACCCACTAGCCCGCCCTTCCAGCCTAACCTTTGGTTAACTAATCAGACTAGTTTAAATTGCTCTCTTTGTGGCCAAACAATTAGATACAGGTAGAAACGTTCAAGACAAATTGGTATGATATGTGAAAGGAACTCTAACTTATAACGACATTTTATGTCATCCTTTCCAGCATTGAACATGATTTCGCTATTGGAGAAAACGTTAAAATATTAGTTTCGTAAAATGGATAAATGAAAATAAACGACGTATAATAGCAGCGTCGTATTGCGAACAAATGTTTAAGTATGGTTTGGGTGGAGAAGATTGGCATTGATTTAAAAAAGAGGATTCCTTCGGGCTTCAATTGGGTATTATTTCGCAGTGCAAAAGATGAGATTAAGGTTTAAGTATTACAAGTAAGAAACTAAAATGTGTTTTCCTTGCATGTCAGCTATCATTTGTCCACCTCTGGCGACCCCACCTAAAGCGCTTCTACTGACTCCTTCCTGCGGGAGTACTTATGGATCAAGTTGCCGATATTCCTGCCAAAGTGGTTATACCAGCTTCACCGGAGAAGTCACAAGAACTTGTTTGCTGAACGGTCAATGGAGTGGAAATGACATAAACTGCACAGGTTATTTATAACAGAATGTAATCCTGGGCAATTTTGCCTGGATCAAAGTTGTTAGCTCAACAAAGGCCAGTCAAACTAAAGCAACCGCTAAACTAGTTTGCTTGGAAGCCCAATTTAAAAACCATCCTATTCCGGAATGTTTTCCGATTTCCCACCATGAAAGAACACTACAGTTTTCTTGTTTTATAATTCATAGTATGTTCTCATTCTTTTGTTAGCTTGTTTGATGATTGATATGTTGTAATGGCCTGCTCTAATAGTATTTATTTTAGGCATTTTATTTTCTTCTTTCTTAAGACACTCAACCCCCAGACTTTGGTGCCACATGCCCGACAAAACCATTGACAGCCTATGCCGATAGAGAAATGCTTTCTGCCTTGGTGAACTGGACCCAGCCGGTTGCTACTGACAACTCAGAAGTTTCAATAACTTTGACGTCAAATTACCAGTCGCCAACGAGGTTCAGTCAAGGAACTCACGTGATCACATACACAGCTGTGGACCAATCAGGAAACAAAGCCACCTGCACGTTTTTAGTCATCATTTTAGGTAACAAAGACTTTATCCAATAATATTAATTATCTCCGTTTAATTGTACTTTGCCTAACAGCATGGAGACCACTGCACTTCCTGAGGTTTAATCCTGGGGCATTTCAGACCCCTCGAAGTTAAAACTTTGGAATTACGTGCTATATCTGTGATTGAATTAACTGAGGGGCTCTTACCTTTGAATAAGCTTAGTTAACGTTTTGTTTGACTTCCATTTTGTCTTATTTTAGGTCTTAATCATATCTATAACAAAATTCTCAAATCTGATTGGCTGTCAACTGTCCTGATTTCAGCCTTAATAGGACAGTAGTTTAATAGGACAGTACGCGTCATGCCTAAGTAATTGGACAGTACGCGCCATCACGCGCGCGCTTAAATAACTTTTTTTTTCACTGCTAGCAAAAAAAATCTCGGAATTTCTTGCGTTTTGATTTTAAAAAAAGAACCAAATATATCACAAATTTTGTTAGAGTTATGATTAATTGGTAACAGAACTTCGTTTCGTCCAATTCGGTCTGTAATCATACTCGTGATTAAACAAATCGGACTCCCGCTACGCGGTCGTCCGATTTTGTTAATCACTCGTATGATTACAGACCGAATTGGACTCCACTCATTCCTGTTACCATTACTTATCAACAGCAATAATTAATAGTGATATCCCTTTTGTATCTCTTACTGTTCAGTGATCAATTGCACATCTCTACGAGTTAGTCCTGGAGGTCCTTTACAAATGGACAGTTGTGGTGATCATTACGGTTCAAAGTGTAACTTCTCCTGTTCCGTTGGATACCGTTTGAATGGGTCTTCAACGGTGACATGCAATGCCCCTGGTAACAGCCCTCCGGGAGTCTGGGACAGTCCTATTCCTGTATGCCATGGTACGTTTCACGGTACAATATTGATGTCGCGCTTTTCATCTCTATTTCAATATGGAAGCAATACACGCTTGACAACCATTTAAACCGTTCTCACGGTAGGGTGCTGATGTCACGCTTTTCATCTCTATTTGAATATGGAAGCTATAGAAGTTCCACATTACCCTGCGAGGAGAGATTGCTTTCCGGCTTTGAAGGCCTTCAGCATGTACGAAGTTCTTCGACTGATAAGCCACGCGAACGACTTTGTAAAACTCGCAGGGTAGCTCGACACCCACTTAAACTTGTTTTACGTCACCTTTTCCGGTACCCTATTCGGTTTACTTTATAAACTAGTGTCCTGTATAATGCTTTTTTCAAGCGTTTAAAATTTATTTTTTCATTAGAAATTACCTGCCAGTCTCATCCTGATCTAATCAACGGAGTAAAACGTGGCTGTCTCAACCCAGTTTCCGAACGCTATGGCGCAATTTGTAGCTTCTCTTGTAATGTTGGGTACAATTTGACCGGCTCGTCAGGGAGACAGTGCCTGGAAAATGGAACATGGAGTGGGGTGGCTCCAACTTGTCAAAGTAAGTTTTATGACACCACTCATGGAAAAGGTATTTCTTACGGTGACTAAATTGGCAGCGCTAAATTAACTAAATTAAATCCTGTAGGGGATAGGATTTGTCAAGAAATATTTTTCATTAATGTATTCCTCAGATTGTAGGGGTGGGCGTTCTACCCCGAGTGGAATTGACATAAATGCTTTCTTCTGGGTAGGGTGCCTTAAATTCGCAGGTTATTCAGTTAACACGTTTATATCGATTCAGGTATGAAACTTTCCCAGTGATGGCTGTTGTCATGACTGCTTTTTCACGACATTGCACTCACACATCGACTGGTCGGCGTTTAGAAGAAAAGGAAATTGCAGGTGGCAAATTTATTAACTGCGAAACTTTTTCTTTGGGCGCTTTTTGTCTTCTTAATAAAGTAAAGCTATATCGGCCATTTTAAAGTCGCGCTATAAGACTGGGACGGTTTTGTGTCAAATTGCATTGTGGAACTGTTTTGGGGACTAATTTTGACCCAGTTTCCAGCGCAGCGTCGTAAGCCAAAAGAATTAGCGAGAACTTTTACCAAACAATCCAATGGTACAATTCGACATAGTACCGGACCAGTCATACTCGCAACTCCAAAATAGCCTAATAAAGAATTATTTTTACTTTCCTCCTATTTAATCGCATATTGCAGTGGTAAACTGTAGTGCACTCACTCCTCCTGCGAATGGTACCGTGTCTCCACGTTCGTGTTTATCAAGAAGCACTTACAGCCAGACCTGTAGTTTTTCCTGCAAAACACCAGGCTACGTTCTTGAGGGCACTTCTGCAAGGGTATGTGACAAGAACGGAGAGTGGACTGGGAACAAGGACACGTTTTGTCGAGGTATCGAGTACTTTCTCCTTTAGGTGTTACACTATAAAAACTTGCCTATACTTTTTTGCCATTATTTATCTCTATAGTAAGTGACGTTAAAAATTGATGTTCGTAAAACATTTATAGAATCAAAAAGGACCTATCCCATCTAATCAAAATATCTACAGACAACTAAACACAGTTTTTCTGTTGCATTGACTCAAATGAATTAAGAAGAAGTAAAGGACATGACAACAAAATGAATGATAACATAAATTTCGGTTAAAATTGTCCATGCGCATCCTTCTCCTTTTATCTTATTATTATAGTTACATTAAACAAGATCTTTGTCGAAACAAAATCTGGTTGTTTTCAGACAATACGCCTCCTTCTTTCAACGGCAGTTGTCCAAGAAATATAGTGGTTTCTGTTCCTAAATGTTCGTCCAGTACTGTGGTCTCCTGGAATGAACCAATAGCAAGCGATAACTCTGGTCACATGACCTTAAGCTACCCAGCAGTACGTCCCCCAGCCAATCTAAGTATTGGTCTGCATTATGTTCACTATTCTGCAGCAGACGCCGAGGGAAACAGAGCGAATTGCAGCTTTGTGGTGCAAGTCATAAGTAAATATATCTATCAATAATGCCATCTATATAAATTATCGCGATGTAGTTGCTTAACTTGCTTATGACTCCTGTTTTACGCACAAAAGAGCTCGCCGCTCACACTGCTCCTTCATGGATCATTCGGATGGAAAGATAAATTTTCCTACAGCGGGTCACTGGCACGCTCAAACAAAATATTTTAAAATTTCGTTGTGTGTAAGTGATCGCCTGGCAACAGCAGTATTACCTTTTGGGGAAATGTGGGGAGGGAAGACAGGGAGGCGGGATATCGGGAGAATATGGGCAGTGGGGATAAGGGAAGGGAGGGAGGAAAAAGTAGGAGGGGGATAAATTTACGCTACAATCCTTAGTATTTTGTAATCTATAAACGAGGGCTACAGGGAGGAAGCCAAGAATAAAGGGGCTGGAGCTGAGAGTGTAAGGTACGAGAAGCCTGGGGGAGGTTTGGATCCCCCTGCCCACCCCTCCCCCACTAAAATGAATTCCATTGAGGCATTGTACCAATCTCATACTTATCTCCTTAGATATGCCAACAGAACTTAATTATTCGATCTTCTTAAGACATAGTGATTGATGGAGTATCTTTATAAAGTTCAAACTTGGTCAAAGATCCTTTAATGAAACACTCAAAAAGGCTCCACTAAGGAGCCTTATACTACACTCAGTCGACATCTTATCATTCCTCTCTGGACAATGTTAGGTTCCATGTCTTTGCTACATACATCAGTAAAGTACCTGCTACATGCATAAGTAAGTTATATGTTTAAAGTATTTTGTTTTTATTTCCGCAGAAAGGTCGTGCCCGGTCCTTCAACCCCCAGTCTATGGCACCATAACGTCTCTTTCATGTGGATCCGCCTACGGTTCTCAGGCTAACATCGCCTGTAACGAGGGACATCGACTGGTTGGGTCACGAGGGCGGTCATGTGAAGCAAATGGGACATGGTCAGGCAATATAACTACTTGCAAAAGTAAGAAAACACAGCATCTGACCTATAACAATCGCTCCTCGTGGCGCGCGGGGTGTGATGGGAAGGTGCAAAGCGAAGGCGAGAGTCTTCCCCTCGTCTCCTTTCCCATCAACCCCTGTTCCCGTCGCGCGCGTCACGCGTAGGCGATTGGGGATGAGTCACACACTGCATATTCTTTGCTATAAAAGCAACTCATGCTTTACTTTGTCAACTGACAATGGTTCAGCTTTGATGCATTATTTTACGCTGATGATATAGCGCCGTGACGCAAGTTGATCTTTTTGCAAAGGCATTTGAACAGAAGCAACAATTTTTTATTTATTTATTTTTTATTGTCAGTGAGTATTCCAAGCGTTTAGACGAACCATTACATAAAGTTGTTTTCCAGCCCATCTCCTCCTGGCCTCGCTGAGAACTGGTGGAGTAAACTGATCTAAAAAACCCAGTCACAATTAAATTTCTGATAGTACTCCTGAAACCGATGCTTTCTTCCTGATTGTTCATGTTATATTCTCGCCCTTCCATCTTTTTTTTTTTCATACAGAAACTAAAATTAATGAATAAAATTAAGAAACACTTCTTTAGTCGAATTCCCTTCTTTAGTTAGTCAGCTTCTTTCGTGTTACAATAAACGGTCCAACAAACGCCAAACAGCATGGTAATGTTCTATACAGTGATTAAAAATTATTTCTTGGAATTATTTTTTATTCAGTCGTTAAGTGCCCATCTATCAAAGTTCTCGCCAACGGAAAAATCAGCCCCACTCCCTGCACTCTTTCTGAGGGAGTAAGTTATAAGACACAGTGTATTCTACAATGTGATGTCTTAAATGGTTATGGACTTGATGGTCCCACGCAAGTATCTTGCCTGGCAAACGGCTCCTGGAGTGGAAACATTAGCAATATCAGCTGTAAAGGTAGGTACCAAAAAATACTGTTGAACTAAAATTACATTTCCTTAAATGTCGAGTCTTGGAGTTTCTCCTTTGCTTTACTGCTTGATCCTCAAACTGTACTGGCACTAACTACTTAACGTACATACACTTGAACAAACCTGTTTACCCAGTCTGTGAAAATAGCTATGTATTTTTGCTTTAATTTCTAAATAAGTAACTATAACAGCAAAAAGAAACAACTGTTCTTTCAACAGATATTCAACCTCCCGGCATTCAATGCCCACCTAACATGGAGACTCCCACAGGCGCCGGGAAATCATACGCAATAGTCACGTGGCAGGTTCCAGTCCCTACCGATAACTCTAAAGGATTCTTGAATCTTAGTGGCGTACTTCCTCCACAGCGGATGAATGTTGGCACAAACTTAATCAGATACGATGTCACTGATCTAGAAGGGCTAAAAGGGGACTGTCATTTCTCCATTCGAGTTAAAGGTGAAATTAGTGAAACAGATTTTGTACCTGTTAGATAAAATTTGCGACACTATTGAAGACTACTGGTGCTATTGTTTTCTTTTATTGACACTCTGAAAACCATACTTGTATGAAAAAGTTATCTCAATAAAGATTATCATAATTTTTTGTTTTTTCGTGGTCTAAGGTCGGGGCTATAATAGATGAAGTGATACCCAGGCCTGTGGTCTAGTGGAGGTGGGTGGGGGGAGGAGGGTCATAGGGGTCCAAACCCTTTTAAATATATCTAAAGGTTTGACGAGAATTTTTTTTTTTCAAAATGATCACCAACTTTCATATTGTAGCTTAACAATGAAACTTGCGTTGCGCGTTGCCTCTCACAAGACGTGACGAAATATGGACAAAATTGTTTTTTAAAAACACTTTACGCAGGAGACTGGGTACTAAACGAGGGCACGTTGCAAGTCCTGCACGACAACAAGGGTCTACGTAAAGGAACCCAATATGGCAGACGTCACGTCACGTGAAAACGTAACGTCATGTTTGATTAGCAAAATTCTCTGGCTCCCGTCTTTGGGGTACTACTGCAGGGGTGAGTCGTTAAGAGTTGATTATATTGTCTAAACGTTATATATTTTTATGAACAGATCTCGAGCCGCCCAAGATAGATCCCTGTCCTGGTGATACCAAGATTATATCAACAGCCAGATGGCACAAGCTCGTCCTGCCGTCAGTTAATGTCACAGATAACATGGGTGTGGAGCTTTTCTCAACAAGTATTCAAAATGGAAGTGAGATGACCTGGGGAGAGTATAACGTTACTTACAAGGCATTAGACACGGCAGGAAATGCTGCTTACTGTAGATTCCTTTTCACTATAGCTGGTAGGTTATGCTTTTTTCAGTAATTTTCAAGAGGTTGGATCTATTTGAAGGCTAAAGCTCAGGTGGGATGGGGAGGGGGTCGATTTACGGAGAAAATTCGGCTATATGTTTTTGGATAACCTTGTTTCTATTTTTAACCAAAATATATAACTTTTCCTTCCTCGTTTCAAACCTGCACTGAATTCCATAACTACTCTAAGCCTGACGTTAACAGCTCGTACACTCTGATACATGATTCCACCTATACTCGGCTTGCGAATGATTTGAATTGCGTCCACATTTAAGAAGTTCTTTAGTTAATAATGTTGCGTCTCTTTTGAGCTCTGCTTGGCCAATTGTACACGTCGGTTCCAGTCCAGAGGGACGAGTCTTATCCCGTTTAATATAAAAACAATGTAAGTGCACTAAGGCTAGCGCTAAATAAGCTTACTTTTTGGCTCCTCACATCTACATATATAGCTCACTCAAAAGAGAGAACAGTTAAGCCATAACACTAGACTGCGAGCAGTTTCTCGTTTTCTTCAGATTTAGTGAGAGCAATACACGCGCTGGAGCGGCGAAGCCGCGAGACGCGCGAACCCGTCTCGCGTCATCAGTCACGGGCGTGGCCATTTGCGTGTCTCGCGTTTTGCTCGACCGACTACAGAAAAAAGAGAGACTGCTCGTAGTCTACCATAACACTTTTCTCTAAACCTAACGAATGGTATCAGTCATATCATTAATCAATAATTATCATTATTTATTATCAAGATTCACCATGTGAAGAGCTTGCACCACCTAAGAATGGAGCCAAAGCGTGTGAGACGTGGTTGGCTGGGCTTATGTGTACGGTGCATTGTAATAACGGATATGGATTTGCGAACCAACCACATCCCGTATATTTCTGTAGTCCTACTACTGGAGAATGGTTTCATGAAAGGAACAACAAAGGGAAAAAACCATCCCTCCCTGATTGCTCAAGTAAGGAAATGCAATACGAGAGTCAACTTTCTTCAATTTAAGATGGACTTGACCGTTGTGATCGGAGACTGGACAACAGCAGGGACCAACTTTAGGAGTACTTACCATTTACAATTAAAGGGAAACCGGAAATTCCGATCTCGTTGAAAAGTCCACTTGTGCCCACCATTCCATTTGGGAAGTTCCAGAAGATATTGGCTATGTTTTGATGCGATGCAATTTTTCTACTCTTTTTAGGGTTTTCAGCTGATATGGATATACTTTGTTGCGGATCTTTTTCCCCCGATGTAAAATTTTATAGTTTTATGTTTAAGGTGGTTTTTGTAAATGGTAAGCACCACTAGTGTCTATTTTAGAGAGATGTTCGTCTGATAGAAGAGTCCGTTAAGAAATAGTTGACCTAATTAATCTTAACTGTATCAAGAAAAGTGACCTGAATTTGAGAACAGTACGGATTTTTCTGTATTGTTATTTTTGGTCGTTTCTTGCCTTGTAAGGACAAAACCGATCAACGTGAAGCAATACCACCCTGCAACTTTAGTCTTATCGCAAAGCAGATAGGCTTAATGCCTACAAAAATTAAGGCCCCTAGCTTAAACGTAGTATTTGCTTTCCATAAAGGTGCCTTCGTTACAGGTAAGCAATTAACATCTGAATATCGGTTTACTCAACGAGGGTAACCAAGGACATTCGAATAGTTCTCGTTATTGATAAGCTAACGCATGTCTTTGTTGGGAAAGAAACTTGACGTATTGTGATTGGACAGCTAATGGTCACTTTGGTGCCCCACCTCATTAAGTTTGTTGCGTCGTAACCTATTAATTTTTTTAAATTCTTTTTCTCCATAATAGAGACACACATACCCAAAAGTGCTTTGGTTAACGGTCAGTACCACTATCTTACTGACAATTGCGGCGGAGAAAACATGAGAGAAGAGATCGCAAGGAACTTCATAGAACTTTTAATGAGAACACCGTTTGGTCAAGCTGGAGCTTGTAGTGACGTCTCTCAGTGTAATATTCAAAACGTCGAGGTCGAATGTGGCGTTACAACTCGTCGAAAAAGAGATACGACTAGTAACCAGAATACGACGACAATTCCTTTGACTGTTAGCTTTTCGTTACAAATTCCTTTATCTGGCGGTCTCAACACATCTGTGGATATAAATCAGACATACGTCCAAATTTCGAAGGAAGTACTAACTGTTCTGAGCAAAGTCGATATGACTTTGAATGTCAGTGGAATGGTTATACGTACAGATCCCTCAAAACCTCCACAATTTCAGCTCTCTCGTCTGGTTTGTGAAGAGGGGCAAGTACAGAGTGGAGTGACGTGTGGTAAGGGCATCATGGTCCAAATGATAAGTCTTTTTCAATTCAGTTACTCCGGCGACTACTGAGTTCTTTATTATCTTTCAGCCGTCAGTGGTTCATATTTACCGCCTCACGCAAAATATTTTCAACATATCCCAAATTTTCGTCCCTAGAGTTCCCAAGAAAATATTATCGAGAACTCCAAACTGGGAAGTGATTCTGTCAATATAATCGGTCCACAGTTACAAGTAGTTAAAGTTTTCCTAACGAGAAGAACGAAGGAACCACATACTTTGACTTTAATAATAAGACGGGGATTTTTTACGAAGCTTAATTACCCATAACAAACTTCAAGTAAAGTTTTATTTTCTAGGAGATAGGAAGCTCCTAATTAGGCTAAGCTAGCGTCGAGTGTGTGTCGCTATGTTTTATGGTCGAAGTAAGTAAAAATGACATTGACTTTCTTTATCTTAAAAACTAGTTAACTGCCCTATTGGATACTTTTTCGATGGCACAAGCTGTCAAGCATGCGCAGTAAACCAATATCAGGATCAAGAGGCTCAGAATTCCTGTAAATCATGTCCCGCGGGAACATCAACTTCCGGTCAGCAAGCATCAAAGAAATTGCAAGACTGCCAAGGTGGGATTACGTTTGAAGCTGTATTTGGTCTTATCGTAAAGTGAGATTACCTTAACTAAAATAGTATTAAGTCAGTTTTTAACGTGAATAAGTTAGGGTGATTGATTGAATTAACTCTTAACCCGTCATCACGTGTCGACAAATCCATCTGGAAAAGATGGTTGTCTGCGCATTTTTGTACAGTACATTCAGAGTGCCACAGGAAGGTTAAAGAGTTTATTTGCAAATTAAGGGTCAGTAGTGTTAGCGTCAATTAAAGATTCTCGTTTATTTTCTCTCTTCTCAGATCAACCCAAGGGAAGCTCCAAAAAGCAAAGCGTACTTTCCAAGCCAGTGGTCATTGCTTTAATAGCTGGTGGATTAGTTGTGGTTATTGTACTGGTACTTTGCGGAGTTTTCATGATGTAAGTTGACAGATAAAATTTATTTCACACTCTCTCTCTCTTAGTGAATATAGCGGACAATTTTAAGACATTAAGTCTTACACATTTCAAGCCTTGTAGCACCCAACTAGTACCATTGATTGATCCTTTTTTACACTGATAATTTAAGGTGGCAAGAGGAAAGGAAAAGTGGTAGCTAACGGTGCTATTGTTCGTGAAAGAGTTTTGTTAGTTCGAAAATATAAAAATGCTAGAGGAAAAGAAGATTGTTTAAAATAATAATAATAATAATAATAATAATAATAATAAAATTAAATAAAGAAACTTTATTCATAGATTCAAAAAAATAGACTATTTACAGATTCAAGAATATGAATATTAAAATATATACCCTATGTACATTCTTCTTGTGTACGAAAGAGAATTGTCGTAGAATGACTATCTAAAAACTACTAATAACAATTATAAAAAGCATAAAAAAGTTAATAAAAAAAATAAAACTATCTAAAAATAATTCAAACTGATAAAAAGTTACTACTTAAATTCTGGCTTGCGCACTTTCCGATGTAATGTCAATGTCAGATATATTGACTGCTCTTCTCTTGTAATAATAATAATAATAATATTAATAATAATAATAATAATAGTAATAATAATGATGATGATAATGATAATAAAAATAAACAGGTTTTTGTTTTTTTACTTCAATAACAATTGAACGAGGCAAAAACAAATATGGCTGAGACATCAGTTCGGACCACGTTACTGTACCCCAGTAGAGAAAATAAGGACAAACGGGAAGTCATAATTAAAATATACATACAGTTTACAACTGAACTACATACCTACATACCCTGCAATACCCTGAACCTACATACCCTGCAATTCCTTTATTCTATATTTTATAGGAGGAAAAGACAACACCCAGGCTCGGAAAGTTGTCAAAATGGATTTTCTAATGAAGGCTATCTTGACTTGGTCGAATTAAGACTGCAAGTGGTTATGCAGAGTTCTAATGCATAAGCTGTTGCATTTTATAGGATAATAGGGACTTTAAATAAGATGCTACGACGGTGACGGCAACGAGACCATTGCTTAAGAAATGAATTTGCGTACTTTCAATCTCCATCGCGATTACGCCAACGCTTACTTTGCAAAATGCAAGCGACCTCTTTTTGAACCGAATTGGGGGGTACATCATGTAAGCCCTCGCAAAATGTCCCGGACGATATTTACGTCATGCTCAAATGCGCAGATTGTCCCGAGCATAATACAAGTTACACTTAGAGCCAGATGATCTGTTGATCACTTGCCTCTGCTACCTCGTACCTTGTTATCTAAGTTACTTTGCTGCCTCTATCACTTTGTTACTTCAGTTATCTTGTTACCTGTATTGCTTTATTGCCTCTGTTGCTCTATTATCTCTGCTACTTTGTTATTTCTATTACCTTGTTACTTTGATACTTTGTTACTTCTGCTACCTTGTTACTTCTGTTACCTTGTTTCCCCCGTTACTTCTCTGTTACCTTGTTACCTCTGTTTCCTTGTTTACCTCTGTTACTTTGTTGGCTATGTTACTTTGTTACCTCTGTTACTTTGTTACTTCTGTTACCTTGTTACCTCTGTTTCCTTGTTTACCTCTGTTACTTTGTTGGCTATGTTACTTTGTTACCTCTGTTACTTTGTTACTTCTGTTACCTTGTTACTTCTGTTTCCTTGTTACCTCTGTTACCTTGTTACCTCTGTTACTTTATTACTTATGTCACCTCTGTTACTTTGTTACCTCTGTTATCTTGTTACTTCTGTTTCCTTGTTACCTCTGTTACCTTGTTACCTCTGTTACTTTGTTACTTATGTCACCTCTGTTACTTTGTTAGTTATGTCACCTCTGTTATTATGTCACCTCTGTTACTTTGTTACCTATGTTACTTTGTTACTTCTGTTACCTTGTTACCTCTGTTACTTTGTTACCTCTGTTACCTTGTTACTTGCCTACCCAACGAAAGGCCCAATTAAAACGCATCCAAAAGATGAGTAGCTGACGCTCCAGAATGTGGGTGTGCAGCTTCAAAAAATGCTTATATGCAGAGTGAATTGTGTAGCTAGTGTGCATTTAAAACATCAGAAAAGCCTGCAGGGAGGAATATAGAGAGGTGCCACAGGATAGGTGTCTACATGTGTCAGATGTGCCACGCCCCAGCATTTTTTGTGATGTTTGCAATGTTTTCCTGTGTATCCAAAAGGAGCGTAACTGTTGGCCAGTTCTCCCCAAAGGGAGTTGCTTTTGTGTGACGTGGTTATGGGTTTGGTTCTGTCGATATTAATTTAATTTTAATTAATTTCTTCGTATTTCTAATTTTGTACCTTGCACCTTAACTTCCCGTCAATCCCGCTATGCGTATTTCCTTAAGAGCGCAGATGTTTCTTTTGCTGCGTCAAATATTAAATATAGCCATTATTATTAAATAAAGCCATTGTTGCTCATTTTTTCTAAGTGTGTTTTTTAATAACTCTGTAGAGGTTGTGAATTTATAACCTTTATTTTGGTATCTCATTCATATGTTTATCTCTAGTACCTTGTCAGCTCCCTTTATTGCTGACACTGTAGGGACCTCGAGGTAGTGTCCTCATTAGCGATAGCCCGTAATAGCAATAGTTTACTTCAGTGAAACGTCTGTAATTTGTTTTTGCAGGGGATTTGGCTGCCGTCCGTTTTGCCTGGGAGTCAGCAAGGCGAGAGTTGGCTGTATTTCGTAATCAAGTAAATGTTGTTTTTCGCAAACATCTATTTTTACCCTAAATTTACCCGTTGGGAGATTGGCAATGAAAGAGACAAGAAAAATGTTTCGCATGTCGGTGTTAAAGAGTAGGGTCCAGATAATGACGTTTTTGTCAGATCGTAGGCCCGGATTTTGAGCTTTCCATAGGAAGGGTATAAGGATGTTTAACGGATGTCAAGTAAAAAAAATGTAATTACATTTTGGTGGAATTTCTCAAAAACCTTTCCCTGAATACAATTTTTGCTCAGTGCGCATAAACCCTAGTCTCCAGTCCTCGTTCTACATTTCAAACGGCGCAAAATGGTTGTTTGGCTCTAGGGCTTCGGCTTCAAAAAGACGGTGCTCTAAGGCTCCAGGTTAATCTGGATGGGCTGCAGTGCTCCCGAGTGCACGTTTGGAGGACTCCAGGCTTCACAAGACAACAACAACAATAAAATTGTTGCTAAACGATTACCAAATAAAACCAAAAATTTGCTACCTAAATTTCTTTATGCATTTATTCCATTTTTGTTGTCGTTCTTCACATTAGGGACTTTAAGATCCAACGACGCGGACGGTAACGAGAACATCAAAAAAAAATGGGTTGTATTAGCAAAACAACAACTTTGCACGTGCACCATGCTTTTTTGTACATTTCTCTGCCCGTTTTTGCACGACTACGACGTGAACATGCCTAATTTCGCGTTTTACCGAGGACGTAAACAAGCAACGACGAAATTTTATTTCTCTTACTGTACTTGGATATGGTGCCTAGGAATTCAACTCCAGGAGGGTTCGCCTACATTTGACAAAGTAAGTGTGTAGGAATAATTGCGATATAGACTGAAAGAACGCAAATTTACTTTTTAAGCGACGTTCTCATTGCCGTCGCTTCGTTGAATCTTAAAGTCCCTATTAACAGTGTAAACATCGGTCAAGGTAAATAACCTGAAACGCAACTTCAAATAGTTTCCCGCAAATATGGGCAAAAGTTAAGGATACCCAAGCTCATACTATCCATGAAACATTGGAATAAATTGGATATATCATGAAATCTTTGACTTTTCCATTCTTGTTATGCGCTCTAATTTTTTTCCTCAAAGATGCTCGAAAGGCAAGGCTTGGAGGTTGCTAGAACCGCAAATAGTTGCCTCACATCGTTAAAGTTGCTCAAAAAGTTGCCGTGCACAAACGACACTGACCCACCCTCCTCCCCCTTTGGGACCCTGAGTGAGTGAAGGGAGGAAGATCCTAGTAACAGGAAGATCCTAGAAGGTGGAATAACTTTACGTTGGGTTTACATGCAGAACACGGGTACAGAAACGTTTCCGCTTTCCGTTTTCGTCTTTATTGACTTTTTAGTTGTCTCTGCTTTACAAGACGTCGGTGGCTATGCGATTTTCAGCCAAAATAACCTCGAGTTGCATTTGGGTTGCCATGCCTGTTGATTGAGTTATTTTACATTGGTATGCCTGTGGTGAGGACGGACGGTCGCTCGGGCGGTCGGTGTATGGTCACTTGATTACCAAATTTTCTCGGATGGTTAGATTAGTTCATTTTCTTACCCATGGTGTTCCGCTGGCGCGTTTCGCGCGCTAGAGCTCCGCTATGAACAAGGAACGTCTTGAAACGCAGCTTACTATTTTGAAAAGGCATGCTCGAGAAAGTGCCATAGTCTCTCATCCATAATAGAATTTCTTAATGCAAATGGCCCTGCTTCATTCATTGAGACTGCAACAGTTTTAGTGAAACTGATATTAGTTATGCCTGCCACAAAATGCTTTGAGTGAAAGGCCTTTCAGTGCCTAAAAAAGGATCAAGAATTACCCTAGGTCTACCATGGCGCAAAAAACGGATGAACAATTTTCGCGCTGATGTCGGTATATAAGGAAGAGCGAACAAATTGATGTTGCTTATTGATGTTGCTAACGACTTTCACACTGAAAACTCTCGCAGGTTGTCAAAATTTGGACCCTTTCAGAAGTCGACCTACGTTGAACATTTAGCTAATTAATTAGTACTGATGGAAACCACTTTATTTTCAACTACGGTGGTCATACTGGTTTATATAAATTCCATGGCCTCCACTGTCACAGTAATCTAGTAATTTTGAGTGGATACTCGGTGCGCGGATACCGGTCCCTTTTTTTCTATCATCTGGTACAGCCTGTCTATAACATCTGTACTACACACGGCTAATTGTCGTCATTTCAGTCTAGGTATTCAAATGTTACATAGCAGTTTATATTTTTTTTTACTAAACATTGCTTGAAGATAGCTTGAAAGTGGAGATAAACTATATCTAAAAGTGCTAAATAAATGGCCCAGTCTTCATTAGAGCGAAACCCCGACATCCGCTTTATACGGACACCCCGTCAATACGGACATTTTCTACATATTGCCCCCTCAGTGTCTGTATTAATGGGGTTTAACTGGTTAGACTTTCAAGATTTGGCAGGGGTGAAGGGGTGTCGGCCCACAACAGACGTGCCCTCTCACTTTCAACTTCAATCCTACGGGCCTGAATTTTTGATTGTAAAGCGCATTTGATCATATATCATATGTAAATTTTCCCTATTTTTGTCGTCAAATTGAGAGCCTAAGAAATAACGGAATTACGTCTCGATCCAATACCTTACAAAATAAATTTGGACCACAAAGGTACAAAGCTATCCCTTTCCTTTGTCTTTTTATGCTTGAAAAGTTTGGAACGTTAGACAGTCAAGTCTATAAGGCTTTGGTAGGTTCATACCATAATCCAAATCCAAATCCTGCTCCTCCCACACCACTCTAAATCAAAATTGTGTGCCTTGATAAAATATGATATATATATATGTTGTAAGCTCGGCCTTTTTTACATTTAGTTAATGAAAGAGATGAAGCATTAAGATAAAGCATTTTAGTGGGCAAATAAAAGCATAAAGCACCAAAGCCTGTTGTAAGCTCAAGCGTTTTGCTGTATATAAATTTTCGCGAGTTGTAGAATTCTTTGTCTTGTTTTTTAGGCTCATTAACTAAAGCACGGCAATCGCTTATCACAAAGTAAACCAGCAAGCTAGTAGTATCTCAGATTTTTATTCACAAATGAATGATTTATTTTTTACCGCTATCTGCGACATTGTTTTTCATAACCGACACAGGCACCCTATGTTGACGTATTAAATCGTGCCCTACCTTGTGGTCACTGCGAAGATAGGCATCTTACAACGCCTTCTCGCGTTAAGATACCAGGGCGGATATAAAGGTTACCTTTATCCACAAAGTAAGAGAAGTAACAAAGTATCAAGGGTAACAAAGTAACAGAGGTAACAATGTAACAGAGGTAACAAGGTAACTGAGCTAACCAGGTAACTGAAGTAACAATTAAGGTAACAAAGTAACAGAGGTAACACGGCAACAGAATTAACAAAGTCACAGAGGTAACAAGGTAACAGAGGTAACAAGGTAGCAGAAGTAACAAGGTAACTGAAGTAACAGAGGTAACAAAGTAACAGAGGTAACAGAAGGAACAAAGTAACAGAGGTAACAAGGTAAAAGAAGTAACAAGGTAACAGAGGTAACAAAGTAACAGATCGAGGTAACAAGGTAACAGAAGTAACAAAGTAGCAGAGGTAACAAAGTATCAGAAGCAATAAAGTAACAGAGGTAACAAGGAAACAGAGGTAACAAGATAACAGAGGTAACAAGGAAACAGAGGTAATAAGGTAACAGAAGTAACAAAGTAACAGAGGTTACGAAGTAACATAGCCAACAAAGTAACAGGGGTAACAAAGTAATAAGGTAACAGAAGTAACAGAGGTAAAAAGGCAACAAAAGTAACAAAGTAACAGAGCTAACAAGGTAACAGAAGTAACAAAATAACAGAAGTAACAAGGTAACAGAGGTAACAAAGTAACAAAGTGAAAGAGTTAGTAAGGTAACAGAGGTAACAACAAGGTGGCACAGGTAACAAGACATCAGGGCAAACAAAGAATCAAGAGTAACAAAGTAGCAAGGTAACAGAAGTGGCGAAATAACAGAACTGACAGAAGTGACAAAGTACAGAGTATAAAAGTACAAAAACATTATATAAGGGGGATTATCTGTCGTTATAAAAAATGTGAACTGTGTAGCCTCAACAGAAGAAACGAATTAGCAAGTTCATGCCCCCACAGAAATCGATATGTACTTGGAAACTTTAGAGTAACGTAGATTAAAGGCCGCTTATATCACATTTTTTATAACGACAGATAATCCCCCTTATATAATGTTTTTGTTACCTAGCAACCCTCTCAACAGTTTCATATAACCTGAATGTAACGCATCTACCATAGCAACCATTTAAATTTTCGCATTTAACTGCCAGCCTTCCAATTCCAACAATTCAGTCGTCAAAATTGCCTGATGAGTGTGGTCCTTGCACCATACGAAACAGTTCTGTAGCAATAAAACGATGATTACTCGTGAAACCTGAACTTCTGTGAAGTTATAGCTGATGCTCCTCAATCAATTGAGTCGAGCGCTCTACGAAATACGTTCTACTCAGAAAACGAATTTATATATATATATATATATATCTATCTATATTGGTATGGGGTCGGTTAGGCTTTATAAATATATATATATATCTAAATGCTGCTTCGTACTCCAGACGTCTCTCTCTCTTGGTGAACATTTGCGCGCAAAGGAAGGCGGGAGGGAGAAAACGGGCTTTTCTTCTTCCCATAGTCCCTTGTGCTTCATCACCAGTCACTCGCTTGTCAATCCGGTTTTTGCTCGCCTCTGTGCGAAAAACAAAGCTCCTGCATGGGGAGAAGGCTGTATCTAAATGAGGGTGGAAATCTGAATTTATTCAATGACTATTAACCCAGCTGGACGGTGCCCTGAAAAAATTATTACGCTATTTAAATCAAGTTAGAATTTAAAAAAAAAAAACTTAGCTTAAAATTCAGCCTAATCCTGGGTTTCTAAGCCATAATCTTCTGAAGAACCGGGCCCCTGGCGTTTGTATTTTATCTTGAAAGCCTTCTATTTTGTAACATTTGAAATCGGTTGCTTTGTTTCTTGTACTTTGAGGTCTCTAAAACTTAAAAAGCGCTTTTGGAGCTAATATCGACTCGAAAGGCAAAGTATTTTTGTTAGTTTCACTTGAATACAAAGTCAGTAATTAGTAACCTTAACTTTAATTTCTTGAGTCTTTTTCTCTTCGTTCAATGCAAAAGTGAGTTAGTGCGCTGTGTTTTCAAAGGAGATAGCAACTCCTTGTTTTTTCTTTTTAGCTTCGAACGTTTGTTTTTTTTGCGATCATTATAGTTGTTTTCTTGTATCCGTTTACATCCTTGTAAAACACAAACAAAATATAGAGATTTTTTTATCAGTTTGACAGTTAAATTTGCTTGGCGTTTCAGGCTAAAGATCGAAAAGTCGTTAAGTTTATTCAGCCTTCAATCTACCAAATAAAATCCTAAAAAAATAAACATTAATAAAAATATGAAAAATAACCTAAGTAACATGTATGTCTACATCTCTCAATAGACCACTTTATAATTGTTTGCTTAGTGCCCTAGCCTTCGAGTGAATCCTTTGTTTTCTTATGGAAATTATGCTTGAAAAATACGAGCTAGCATAAGATCAACATGCTTTACATAAGAAAGCAGAAAGGGTTGCGAGTCAAAACAAGGTCACTCCAGCCTCGTTTCCATCCATTACTGTAAAATGATCTATTCTCCCTCTCGTGTTTCTACATTCACTGCATCTCATCACTCCAATATCCGGTTTATCCGGCACCCAAAGTCGTTTTTCGAGGCTTGTCCAGCCTCCTTAGTAGGCCACCATGTTGAATAATTTGTTCTAACAAACCCTAATCTGAAGTTAGGCTCTATTTTCGTTTTTCCTTGGTGAAAGAATTCGACGAGAAGTTGCTAAAATTGGGCCTAATGTCAGGTTAAACAAGTCCGACCTCATTAACTCAGGGCGCGCGGTACATCTCCCGGCCCCGGGCCTGTCTAATCCTCTTGCGTATGCTGGTCGAGTGGCCGCCATCAGTTTGAATACAGTCGAACCTCCATGTGCGACCACCTCTCGTAAGCGACCAGCTGTCATAAACGACGCCAATCCAAAACACCAAAACTTTCCCAGTCAAAGCCTTACAGTTGGAATCTCTAGTAAACGACCACCTCCTGTAAGCAACCGGGACCACTTTTTGGGCCTAACCGTTAATCATTTTCTATTTTTTTTAACCTCTGGTAACCGACCACTTGACGCATTCTCTGATCTCTATGTTCGTTGTGTGTACTGTGCTACTTAGAATACAGCTATTTCGAGAAAGGTTGTCGGAAAAAATGTGCACGCGACAACCGTCCCGAAAGGTAATATGGGATATGATCCATACCCTGTTCGTGACGATTGTAGCTGTCGAACATAGTTTTGATGCTTTCCTTTAGCACTCGCAAGCATATGTCCGCGGCCTCCTGTGCAATTTTTTCAAATTTCTTTGAAGAACAGAGCACTCAAAACCACCCACAATACCTTTCGGGATTGTCGAGTGCACTTTTTCCGACAACATTTCTCGAAATAGCTGTATACGAAGAACTTTGGTGACAATTTGGAACTACACATGTCGTAACTTAGACATTGAATGCAATAAATTATCTTCCATAAAGTAAATGTGCCTGGACCTCTTCTCGGAAAAGGCTCCCTGTGGTTCGATTCTTGCGGACCACCTCCTGGTAAGCGACCACTCAGTCTTTTGTAAAATTTTGGGTATAAAGTATACCGTGGGTTTCTTAATTTTGGTATTTTACACGAGTTTTGGCATAATTTTTTGGTATATTAGAAGGTTTATTTCGGGTATTTTGGTATTCCACTACCCGCCACCCAGCCGCCCCTGGAAACTGCGTATGGCAATCCGGGACTCCTAAAGCAGAGTCATTTGACAATAGAAATTGGAACACATCCGTCATCGTAGCACATCAAAGTTTTACCAGATAAATTAAATAATAAGTTGTAAAAGACACAATCAAACTGCATCATAGGCACAGCCAGACCGGACCTTCACTCTATGTGCTCATACATGACGTACGTTTAAACACATTTGACAGAGAGTGATCTGGGGCCAAAAAGAAATCAAGATGGCGACCGTTGTTGGCGCCAGTGTGAAGCAAGATCATTGGGCACTTTGGCTTCCTTATTCAGTTTGATGGTTTGTTCTTGAATGTCTGGATCATTTAACTGGTTAAATATAAGGTGCCCTATTGAAAGCGCGTTGGAAGAGGATCAAACTCTAAAGGCTTAAATTCGATCCGACCTTGTTACAGGTAAGATAAAACGATAAATCTTAGTCTGTGCAGCAATTCTAAGGCTGTAAACGCAGAAAAAGAAACTATTTTTAGAGATAAGGAACTTGAGGAAGTTTGTTGTTGCATGAAGTAGGCCTTGTTTACACACTGTAGGTCAGTTCTTGGGATATAAGAGGGTGGACTGGAATGAGTGTTATTGCATGTCGACACTGTTGAAAGTGCCATACTTTTGTTAAACACGATGTTTTTTTTTAATGCATTTTATTTGAGTGTCACTGTATAGAGTACTAATTGGGGACACTATTTTTACGTCTCCTACTGGAGACAGGACTGCCATTTTATGTGGACTGCCACATGAGGGTCTAGCCGTTTGCAGGGCAAAAGCAGTACCTTCATTTCTCAGTTATTTTAAGACCCTGAGTATTGGTCTGGCCCTAGGAATCGAACCCCCAACCTTCCACTCTGCAGTCAAGTGCTCTGCCGACTGAGCTACACGTAATCCAGCTCTGAGTAGGTCTACATGTACAATGCTAAAAGGCTGGTTGTGTATTACCTGTGAGGACGTGCTGGCCATTTTGCTGTGGGGTCATTTTCAGATGAGGGAGATTTACCTGGGGGGCAGGGGGTCATCTGATAAAAAACTTCCATCTCACACCTGTGTTCCAATTTCTCACACCTGACAGAAAGTTTGAGCCATTACAGCATTAACTGACACATTTTGAAAATTAATTATTTAAAGAAACTTGATCCAAATTAAATGAGAGAAAAGAAAAGCCTAGTGAATGATCGACTTTCTCCAAATTCTCTCATTTTAGTAAGGAAAGTCACTGGAAATGAGTTTGTTTTCCTTTGTGTTCCATGTTCATGTTAGACAGAACTTTTTGGAACGTCTTTGGAACTCTTTTGAACGTCTTCGGACATTCTTTGTTTTATTATCGGACCCCTATGAAAAATCCTGGCACTCTCAGGATCAAAATGTCATGCCTATAAATTTAAAAAAGTTGGTAGACAGTACACATTTACATTCACTGGTCTCATTCAATTCCACTTATTTCCCAGTTATTAACACAAGATGACGGAAATTTAGCACCTTAAAGCTTTGAAGTATGTCTCCTATGCTGAGGAACACCATGGCAAGCAGAAATACTTTTTCATCCAGGACAGAAACAAAACTACTCAACCTTTTCATCAAGGTAATTTTATTGTCACATTTTTGTAGCATTTAATAGGAGTTATAGTGGTTCAGATAAAAGCTAGGGCCTTCTATAATATGTAGTGTCATTTTGTGTATGTGATTCTATTTGCCCACAGTCCCAACTCTGTGACATCCCTTGATCCCTCTTTGCAACATCCCTGTCTTCCTGTTTCCCTTGTTTATTTGTCCGTTGTTCCAAGTTTCACCAGCTCTCTCGATAGTTTGCCATACCCCTGTCTTCCTTATTCTCCCCCTCCCCTATTTTGTCTCTGTTATTCTGTTTGCCTCCCTCCCCCACCTGTTATGTATGGCTTCACACCCTCTACACCAACATCCTGTTTTCAGGTTTTTCCCCTCACCTATTGTACATCTGTTATTATTCTATTTTCCAACTCTCCCACTTGTATTATTCCACCCCCCCCCCCCCCGGCTCTATACCACAACCCCGTCTTCGTTCTTCTCTCCCTCCCCTATTTTGTGTCTATGATTCTATTTGCCACCCACCACCACCTGTATTACTCCCTTCCCTCTACAACAGTGCCCTGTCTTTGCTCTTATCCTCTTCCCCAATTTTGTGTCTGTTATTATTGTGACTGATGTTTCTGTGTGGTAGTTGATCTCAGAGACAAAGTGAATTTTATTGTTGCTGACCACCCGCCTTATAACTCCTCTCTCTCTCAATACATGCACTACACCCCTGTCTTCTCTCTTGTCCCCCTCCCCTCTTTTGTGTCTGTCATTCCTTTCACCAACACTTCCACCTGTATCTCCCCTCCCTCTGTGCCACTCCTTGTCTTGTCTCTAACCCCTCCCCTTTTTTGTGTCAGTTATTCCTTTCACGAACACTTCAACCTGTATCTCCCCTCCCTCTCTGCGACTCCTTGTCTTCTCTCTAACCCCTCCGCTCTTTTGTGTTAGTTATCCCTGTCTTCCCTATTTCTCTTCCCCCACTTTGTCCCTTTGATTGCTATCATTAAAACTCCCACCTTAATGTCCCTTCCCCCTGTGCCACATCCCTGCCTTCCCTATTGCCCTTCCCCCACTCTGTCCCTTTGATTCCTATTCTGATCGCTAAAACACCAACCTCAATGTCCCCTCTCCCTGTGCCACAAAAAGGTTCAAAAACGAATTTTCAAAGCTGAACAACGTATCACTAGGGGTATGTGTTTCCAAGGTGGGGGAACACATATCACTAGGGATATGTGTTTCCCAGGTAGGGGAACACATATCACTATGGATTTGTGTTTCCCAGGTGGGGGAACACATATCACTAGTGATATGTGTTTCCCCTGTGGGGGAACACATATCACTAGGAATATGTGTTTCCCCTGTGGGGGAACACATATCACTAGGGGTATGTGTTTCCCAGGTGGGGGAACACATATCACTAGGGGTATGTGTTTCCCAGGTGGGGGAACGCATATCACTAGAGATATGTGTTTCCCAGGTGGGGGAACACATATCACTAGGGGTATGTAATTTCCCTGTAGGGGAACACACATCACTAGGGATATGTGTTTCCCAGGTGGAGGAACAAATATCACTAGGGATATGTCTTTCCTAGGTTGAGGAACACATATCACTAGGAGTGTGTGTTTCCCCTGTGGGGGAACACATATCTCAAGGGATATGAGTTTCCCAGCTGGGGGAATACATATCACTAGGGGTATGTGTTTCCCCTGTGGGGGAACTCATACCAATAGGGATATGTGTTTCCCAGGTGAGGGAACACATATCACTAGGGATATGTGTTTCCCAGGTGGGGGAACACATATCACCAGGGGTATGTGTTTCCCAGGTGGGGGAACACATATCACTCGGAATATGTGTTTCCCAAATGGGGGAACACATATCACTAGGGATATGTGTTTCCCCTGTGGGGGAACACATATCACTAGGGATTTGTTTTCCCAGGTGGGGGAACACATATGACTAGGGGTATGTGTTTCCCATGTGGGGGAAAGTATATCACTAGGGGTATGTGTTTCCCCTGTGGGGGAACACATATCACAAGGGATATGAGTTTCCCAGGTAGGGGAACACATATCAATAGGGGTATGTGTTTCCCAGGTGGGGGAACACATATCACTAGGGATATGTGTTTCCCAGGTTGGGGAACACATATCACTAGGTTTATGTGTTTCCCAGGTGGGGAAACTTTATTCAAGATATATGGAAACAGCGAGGGTGGGTAACGCAGCATCAATAACTTATTGAAATAAGAAATAATAGTCCAAAAAACTTGGGTAAAATCTCAGCGTGCAAAGAAAGTAGTGTCCGATAGCCCGGGGCTAGTGGATTTTGCTATCGGGCTACTGAATTCTGTTTTTAACTTGCCCGATGGGCAAGTGATGTTTTCTGAGGAATATGATTAACAGAAGAACTGTGAAATCAATTCTGCTAGTCAAAAAGTTGAAATGACGTCTGGGCTAGTAAATGCTAGCTTTAGCTTGCGCGAATGGCAAGCTGTAAAAGTGATTTTCTTTGCACCCTGAATCTCTTGAACAAATGAGATACTCTCAGCAATTCAGGGCTCGAAATTAAAGAAAATTCTCCATCGCAATTTGCGAGTAATTCCTAAAATTTAGTCGCAAGTTCGAAAATTTTAGTCGCAAAAGTAACCAATCCAAACAAAATAATTATAATACAAGACAAGTTAACATCATTTAATTTTATTACTCCAACAGCTTCTGTGAATTACCATCGAAAGGGGGGTAAACATTTACTTGCTGAATAAACAAATGAAATCTTCTGAATCGTTCACAGTTCAACAGGAACAGAAGTTAAAATATCCAGTACCGGAAACACTATTGTCTCTAAAATATAACATCCACAAATGCCGTCCGCAGCTTAATAACATCATATAATCCAAACTACTAACTTTTGTAAAAAAAAGATAAGAATATGATTCAGTAGTTAGAGAATTGGAACATTTTAAACCTACATGATGCTTTACCACCAGGATCACAACGCCATCGCGCGAAGCTAAGCATACAAGCTTGTTTTAATAATACCAACAAAGTCTCACGGTGCAAAAATGATGGACTTAGTCTTTCTTTGAAAATTTGGCCCTAGAAAACTAATTATTTACAGCATGATAATATGTTGCGCAAATTTTGTACCTGTCAAAGTCAGGATATCCTACAACTTCGACTTAGCGCTCTCGCAGCGCCATGTTTGTCTTCGTTTCATACCGTCAGAAGCATCATGGTCACAATAAAACTGCGCATTAAATGTAAGAGGGGCAACAATATTGCGAGAGATTCATTCCCGTGTAGAAGAATTGAACTGGAGTTAAACAAGCAGTCTCCGTCAGCCGTAGCTTTGATCGCAGAAAAACATTCGCCTTTGACCTGGTTGACATCTGCTGCGATCAAACACGTGGCGAAGTCATCGCGAGAAAGATTTTGAAGAATAAGATCACTTGCAGTTCTAATCTCGTTTCTGAATACGTCTAGCTTTCTCGTGAATATTCTCTTTATCTCTTCTAAATTTACATTAATAAGAAGAACCTTAAAAGCGGATAATTCCTGGTCATTTGCATACATTGTGAAGCAAAGACAAGTACTTCTACCGGAACCGGAAATTAGAAACGAAGATTTCCTAGAAATTTCATGAGCGTTGCACGACGTAGTTTGAAAAAGTGCGCCCGCGATACGTTTCTCAGCGAGACATCAACGATAAAAGTCATGCAACATTTAACTTGAATTTCGCAGGATTTTTCGGATAAAACTACAGTAATAAGTAAGACACAAGGCTGTTAAATATAATTTATTTATAAGCTAGGCTGTAAACGGTCGCAAAATCGCTACCAATGGAGAAATTTTAGTCGCAAAGCGAAATCTTTATTCGCAAATGCGCCCGATACAGGCGCAATTTCGAGCCCTGCAATTGTTTTGATCTCGTTTGCAATTATAGGAGATGCTTTTCCGACGAACCTGCAAGATGGTGGAATTTGAGAATGTTACAAAAGCACTGGAGAAAGCAAAACCAAAGAATCAAGAAGCAGTAAGTGCCTTATTCGCGATATAAAGTTAATATCTTTGGACGAATAAGCCTTTGTTAAGAATACTATATGCGTAAAAGCTTTTCTTTAGGATTTCTAAATTCCCAGTACTTCGTAACGAGGATTATTATGAAAAGCCAAGTTTCTCTAAATTCTTCCTTTTAATTGTCAATGGCGTCTATTTAGTCATTTTTTCTTTTTGTTTTCTGATATGTCAAAATCCGCATATAACATTGGTTTGGTTATGTTAATGTGTTTTTTTTTTTCAGCTCAAGAAAGCTAAAGAAGAGGCTGAAGAAGCCTTCACTAATATTTCTGAAGTTTCTAAGAAAGAGGTGAGGTCACTGATCGAAGTTTAGTAAACATTTTGTGATGGAGTACAGAGTGCACGTATCTCCTTATTTTTGCGAGGTAGCGGTTCAGTGCGTTCATTAAAATGGTGGATAGACACCGAAAGCTTTGAATAACTGGGATCAATTGAGGATTCTGGGAAACTGCCCACTTACCCCTCCCCTAAGCCATCATTTTGCCTTAAGTGAGAAGTAAAAGTTAACTTTAGCTTAGGGGAGGGGTAGGTGGGCAGTTTCCCAGAAACCTAAATTTATCAAAGATCTGATAGGCTGCTGGCGGATAGGAGGGAACTTAAGCAACTTTCATAGCGACGGCAGTGAAAACGTTACTTATAAAGTGCATTCACTTTTTTTATAAACTTTATTAATGATTAGCGATTATTATAACTTGGCGAATTTGTCACATGTAGGCAAAGGTTCCCTTAGTATTCTTAGCGACCGTCTCCAAGTGCAGAAAGACAAGATAAGTTTGTCGTTGTGTGTAAAATACTCCGATGTGAACAGGCTTTCTGTTCGGGGGAAGAGGGCTAAAAATCGCGAGGAGACAGCTAGGAAAACCGTGGAAGAGAGGAAGTTAAACGACGGCGAAGAAGTGCGCATGTCATTGTTAAGAAATAAAGGCTTGGCTTCTGCGGTTTAAATAACGTCTGCTTTTCCATTTATTGAAAGTAATAAGTATGGCACCAAGTGTGGTGGTTTCATTTCGCTGATAATAACTTTTGCGTCTTACAGTTGAGTCGTTACAACAGACAGAGAGTGTTGAGCCTGCAGGCAAGTCTTATCCAATACGCGGAGTCTCGACTGAAAAATGGAAGAGATACGTACGCCATATTAGCTAAACTATTGAATGATCTTAAGAAATCTTCCTAACTCACTAGGTAATTGAATGCTTAATGGTTTGGTTAGAAATTATTTTTTTAATGGGAAATCACAAATGATGTGAGATAATATTAAGCTTTGCTGGCACAATTGATTTCCATCTTATTTGTAGTAATGTTCCAATCGCGGCAAATTTTAAATTGACAAAATGGCACTAAAAGTTTATAAAATAACGATCACTTAAAGAGTATAGGTAAAAAAAATATTCTTTTAGAACTGTCATCATTAGTAATTGATTACACAAGAAAAGTGGTAGAAAAATGTGAAAATTATGTATTTTTTGACAACCAAATTTTAAACATATAAAAGAACCTCGTTTACAGTGACGTGTCGGCAACAAGAGTACGGTAAATCATCATTCACCACTTAAAAAATGAGAAATTAACTTTCGCAAAGACTTTTGGGACTGTTACTGGAGACATAGAATACACTGGCCAATAACTGACCGGCGCGTCCCCAGTAGCGATCCCGCAAGTCTTTGCAAAAGCTAACTCGGCTCAGTTTCCTTCTCGTTTCTCAAGTGGCGAATGGTAGTGAATAGGCAGGTTAAGCAGCAACGTTTTCTAGCAACGCACGTCAACCAGAAATGAGCTTTTTTCTCTTTTAATATACCTTGAAGCCACCAAATTTGTATGGCTAAGTATCTTTATTCTCATAGAGACTATTTGCCTAAAAGTTTGTTCAAAATTAAGGCTTAAATGTGCAAAAAGTAAATTTCCGGTTGACGTGAGCGCTGAAAAACGTCCAGTTGTTAACCGTAATTAGTTGCCTCCATCTTGTTGGGGCTTTTGATAAAAGCTGGCCTCTATAGGGCTCTCAGATTCCAATTTGCCACTTACGTTGTTAGTTTCAAATGATAGTTGATTGATTACGAAAACGCCATGCTATTCGCAGTAATCGCTGATCCCTGCGAGGCATTATTATTATTATTGTTTGCATTTTTTTCTGAAGCTGACATTTTGTCGACAACTTACCTATCTTTTACATATCCGGGCCCGTTCTCTTTATAAATGTAGATTAAAACCAATTTTGATATAACTTTGTTCCCAAAGTTATTGTTTCTGGGGTTGTTTATAAGATGGCTGCTGTTAATCTCGGACGTGACAAAACTGAAGACAAGGCAAAGCATTACTGCATGGTTTGAGATGAACAAGGAATTACGCAAAAGATATCAAGATTGGCTTTGATTCAGGGTGTTTGCCACCGATTAGACAATTCCTCCCCACACCGCCCACACTTGATAATCTTGATAATAATGGTCAGCGGATATACAATTTGACAGGTATGAATTAACTGTGATGTGGCCACCCATGTAAGTCCCTTGTGCTTACACATGGAATTGAGAATACGCTCTCGTTCTTTTGTAGAATAATATGCGTTACGGACGGTCGTACGGACGTCCATGTGACAACCACAATTTCTCGCATAGCGCGCGCTGGAGCTCCGCATTGTCTTTTGAGACTTATCTGGATTCTTCTTCTAGTATTACTGTTGGGGCTTAAAGCGGGGTCAGAGGGTATCTACTCAGTGTAAAATCATTTAAAAAATCTGTAACAGCGAGAAACCGACTGGGGATCCTACAACTTACGCAGTTTTTTCGTATTTCTGGGCCGGAATAAATGGATTAATGCTCTGCTGTTGTGTCAGATCCTTCCAAAAGGGACGTCGAGAAAATACAGCTTGTACACAATTTCGCTTCCAGCATGTACTCCTGGGAAGTATAAGTTCGATTATATCTCGAAAAAAAGTTGAATGCGCGATAAATCGTGCAGCAGTTACGCGCCTAACTTTAAAAAGCACAACACTCTCTGTTTCAATAAGAAGAGTGTTTATTAGCACCTTTCATGCAAAGGGAATTGTTAGCAGCGCATCAGCCTTAAATACTACGTCTTATTCTATAGCATTCTCTCATTCTAAGCGTTCTTTCGACTCTAAATTTTGGAGGAACAAGCTATGTTTATCCAAGTCTAAATTTAGCCATTACAAAACTTAGCCATTAACCCTTTAAGTCCCAGTATCAACAAACAAATTCTCCAAACTGATATCCATACATTTCCTTTAAGAATCAGGTGAGAGAATTCAATAACAGATCAAGGTATTTTCTCTTTGATGATCATTTGTTAATTCTCATAACTATATCTCTTGACAATTACTGGATATTGTTATGAGAAAATTGATGTTGGTCACTATCGGGACTTAAAGGGTTAAATACACCGTACTCGTGACAAATAAAAGAAGAATTAGGACCTGTTTACATGAAAGTGGAGGATCACCCCACTTATCGTGGAAACGTGATCAAATTACAATGAGAAATTATATGGACAGGCGGGTTACCCCACCCACCAGGGGTAAAATCATAAAAAACAAGCAAAACAATAACTTAAAATATAACAAACACAGGTATGTGTAATGTTTCAGAATCAGAAATCGCCTCGAGCTACCGCAACGTCTACAGAGTACGATACTGTGTGTGTGAATGAAATCTGACAAAATCTTTGCTTTGATAGAAAACTAGAGGAGCTGTGCATGAAATTCATTGAAATGAAGTGCAAATGAAGTTTGCTTTGACAGCAAATTAAAGGGAGCTGTGCAAATTCAAACCGTGTGATCCAAAGAACCAATAAAAGTAATGTATTTCTTTCCACTTTGGATGACATCATTTAGCCTAGTCTGAGGAGGGGTAGGTGATCTACTTGCAAAAAGTAGCTTCAAGTAAAACTGTGAATTCCCGGCATTTTTGACCTTGTGCGATTAACTCTTGCCTCAAGGTCTATCTTAAAGTATATTCTTGTGGCGTCAGAAAAAAGTTTCATGTCATTCTACTTTGGAAGCCAGTTCAATTTTGAACGTGTTGTAGGTGTTATTTGATACGCTTAAAGAATTTTTAGGCTACTAACTACTGTTTGAGGATTAGTCTTTGATAAGACCTTTCCATACTCGATTACATATTGGTGTTGTCTGTTATAACACGTGTTATACTACAATTTAGGGTGCTTAGAAATGCCTTGGGTTTTGGCTGCAGAGAATATCCTCTCTTCCTATTTATGTTCACGACTAAGAGACGGGAATGGGTGTGCAGCTCGAACTGTGGACCCTGAGTGTTAAATGCCGCCCAAATAACATACGAAGTTCAACATCATAACTAAAGAATGGTGTACGAATATTCCTAAATAAAGTCACTCAGGCTAAACTATTCACGTGCGCCGCCTGATACGAAAACCCAACAACCCGCTGGGAAAAATTGGGAACGTATTCCCAACCGATGCGGTCGTTCAACCTCTGGGGGTTAAAGGTAAAAAATCAATCGATAGATGAATAAAGTAAGATATAAAAACAGAAGTTGACAGTTCAAGAGCTAAGATGAATACATTACAACTGTCAAAACCTTATATTATACCTAATAACAATAGAGTCAATTAACGCCATAGTGGCTCACGTGCGTTCATACCAATAGGAAAGTATTTACATTCTCTGTATGCTCACTGCCACTACGTTTAGCTCCGCCGAATGTAAATACGTTTCCTTGCAACGGAAAACCGTAAAAAAAGGCTGAAGTGCAAATGAAGTTTGCTTTGAAAGAAAATTAGTGGAGCTGTGCACGAAATTCATAAAAATGAAGTGCAAATGAAGTTTGCTTGATAGAAAATTAAAGGGAGCTGTGCACGAATTCATCAAAATGCAAACAGTGGGATCCAAAGAAATGTATTTCTTTCCACCTCGATGGCATGATTTAGCCTAGTCTGTAGGAGGGGTAGGTGTTCTACTTGCAAAACGTAGCTTCAAGTAAATCTGTGAATTCTCATTTTAGACCCTGTACGATTAACTCTTGCCTCAAGGTCTCTGTTAAGGAATTTAAGCGTCGACTATCTTGGAGTATATTTTTTTGGCGTGAAAAAGAAGTTTTTATGTCGTTCTACTTTGGAAAAGGCAATTCAACTTTGAACCGTGTTGTAAGTGTTATTTGATTCGACTAAAGATTTTTTTACGCTACTATCTACTCAATTTAAATGTTCTTAAAACATAGCCAGTCTTAACGTCTTAATGATGCTGACAGTTTCGATGACTGTCAGCCATCTTTATCAAAACTTCAAAAACATTAATAGTGTCAGAAGCCTTAAATAGGCTTCTGAAGGTGTTAATTATTGCGATAAACGCGCAAAGTCACTCTGTAGACGCCCCCTCCCCCCTGGTTTGGGGGTGGAGATCACTTGTGTCCATATGGGAGAAAGCTGATAGGCTCCCTCGTCCGTGTTCATAGTAGGAGTGTTCGATCTAATACATATGCTTTCCTTGATCCATCGCTTAAACTTGTCGCTTTCCTGCTCAACTATTTCACTTGCTTCCCAATTCATAATATGATTGCTCTGACAGACGTGGTCTGTTATGGCTGATTCATGGTGTTCATTGGTAGAAGCTCTGCGGGTGGATCTTGTGAAATTTCTGTCAGAGATATTTTCTGCTTCCTTTCTGTGTTCTGTGATCCTGGTTCCCAGCTGTCTCCTGTTTCACCGATATATACCTTTTCGCATTGGCTGCATGGAATTTTGTACATCACTCCAGCCTTTTTTTGCTTCTCAACTTTGTCCTTCGGGTGAACTAAAACCTGTCTGACGGTGGTTTGAGGTTTAACCACTGTGCCTACCCTGTGTTTGGTGAATATACGTTGTATTTTCTCCGTGAATGAATCTTGTGCTTTATCTTTCTTGGATTTATCTTTTCTAATAGTTTTCTTTCTACAGAGTGGCTTTGCGCGTTTATCGCAATAATTAACACCTTCAGAAACCTATTTAAGGCTTCTGACACTTTTAATGTTTTTCAAGTTTTGATAAAGATGGCTGACAGTCATCGAAACTGTCCGCATCATTAAGACGTTAAGCCTGCCTAGTTTTAAGAACATTTAAATCGACTTATCAACTTCACTAGCCTGATGAATTTCTTCAAGAAGCTACTATCTACTGTTAGAGGACTTGTCTTTGATAAGGAACTTGCCATACTCGGTTACATACTGGCGTTGTCTGTTATAACACGTGTTATACTACAATTTATGGTGCTTAGAAATGCCTTTGGGTTTTGGCTTCAGAGAATATCCTTCATTCTTCCTTTATACTTCTGTCTGATCGTCATGCTTTCCAAAGCTCGCATTAAAATATCGTGGTTCTCCTCCGATGTCTTAAGGTTTTTTTAATGGTTGGTTTCGAAGGTATTAACACGTTTTAGATCTTTATATTCCTGATTGGTTTTACAGTCGTTTGTGCTCCTAGGAGTTTTATTTTGGTCTCTTGGTAACTCGCTTGGTTCTTTCTGATGTTCTTTAATAGAATTTTTGCCTGATGTTTCACTGCATAGGTGTTCACGTTCTCCGTCTTTGCTAGTACCGGTCACCTCACCGGTTTCTTCAACCCCAATCATCGTATGTCTTTTTTCTAGCTCGAATCCTTCATTGTCTTGGCAGGGGTGGCGTGCTTCATCTTTCTTGAGTAGGCATCGAGTAAGATGACCCCTGAGTTACAAAAAATAAACAGAGAAAAACCATCTATATCTTATTTACTAGCGTAGCTTAGAAAAAACAAAAGAAAAATGGCTGTGAAGGCTAGCCTGTTGTCCGTTGGAGAGGAGAGATTGCGTGACGATCCTTAATAATGTTTAATATGAATGAATGAGTTTAGAATATTTATAACAGTTTTACATGTTTGTAGAGGTGTGGTTTGTCTAACCTACAGGGGTGCCAGATGACAAGGTTTTACGCTATTTATGGTGGGATAAATGCCAGCGACTATTTTCGTTACAAAACTGTTCGAAAAAGCGAATATTGTCTAGGAATCTCTAAAGCTCGAGAAATGCTTTAAAACTCTGTATAACTGTTTCGTATTGGACGAAAAAGCCACCTAAAACTTTCGAGAGACCAAAGTTGCCCTAAGAAAAACGGACAAATAATTGGGTTATTCCAGAAAAAATCCACACCCCACGACGGAAGGCACGGTTTTTTGACCCCCCCCCCCCCCCATCCACCTGGATTTCCAAAACTGCTTCAGCCCCCCTCCCCTCAGGGATTTCCAAGTTCAAAGACCCCCCCACCCATCTGGATTTCCATAAAATTGTTAGACACCGTGATTTTACTTTACACTCAATGTAGAAGAATCCTTTTAGGCACTTAGTTGAACTTTTTACTAAACAAGTCTCAATTTTCTGTGAATTCTGTGTTTGTTGTGAACGTTAAGATTCCATTTTCACATCTTCTTAAACAGGCCTACACTTTTTGTAAATAAGCTCATATTTGAGTGAACTTCTCTTTTTTTCTAGAACAGGCAAAATATACAACAATATATACTACAATAAAGCGCAAAACTATGTTCTCGAATAAATGGTTCTCTTCTTTGTTGATAAAAAACGACTGCGAAAGAAAGAAAAAGGACACTTAACGGGATATTACATGACCCGCTATACCAATTGCCACAGCACTTGCCTTTCAAAATGGCCGCCTAACAATCACGAACAACCACGCTTACAAAATGTACTTGTAAGGCCTGTTTAGTGGTAAATCACCGTGAAATAGCATTAACCTTGGAAGAATTTATAATTCAAGGTAAAATCATTGTTTGCTTTACTTGAACTGAGTGCTTTTTTATAAATTATGCGATTTTTCTTAATATCTTCGATTCAAGTTATCGCACGTCGCTTGTACAAAAGTAACGAGGGCGAGCCTATGGATGGAAACTTAAAATAAATGTGGTAAGAGGTCTGTAATTTGAAATAATAATAAAATTTGAAAAGGCAAGGCAATTTTTTGAAAACTTATAGATTGAAGCAATTGAAACATAGAAAACCTACCCCCGAGGATGTATTTTTGGGTTCAGAGCCCCCCTCCCATCTGGATTTCCAGAGCCGTTAACCCCCCCCCCCCCCTTCCGTGAGATTTTCCAGCATGCCTTGCGTCGTGGGGGTGTGGATTTTTTCTGGAATAACCCATTTTTATTTAGGGCAGATCCAAATTAACCAAATAGGCTTCTACAGGATAGAGAAAACCGTTTGAAACATTCCTGACGTATTTGGAAACATTCGGTCACTGGGTGCCTCGGACAACTGAATAAGCTATACCACTCGCTCTTATCGCCTGTGCCATCACCACGTACCTGCAGTAGAACAACATTCCGAGGATAAAAACCACGACAACTACAAATACCACTACCACTGGTACGATGATTTTGATAAGACTTGCACCATCCGTAGATTTTGTTGGAACTAAAACAAACAAACATTATTAAGCAAGTTTTTCTTTACAGTCTCTTTTTATATATATTTAACTGCATTTGCAATTTGCTCAGAGTCAGTGGGAGAAAGTTTAATTGACGCATTGAGTGCCTCAGCCAAGCGTTATTCGGGCAGCGTGGCCGAGCGGTTCTCTGAGAGTCGTATTCGGGGGCCCGGAGTTCAAGTCCCGCTCTGACCGCTAGCTGGATTTGTTTCCGTAGTCCCGAGTTCAAATCCTCGGCCACGCTTGTAAAATAGCCAACTGGTTCCTACCAATTGGGATTCTTAACGATGTTATGTTCGATTTAAATTATTTGTTTCATTATCCCTGAAAAGCCCCATAAGGGGAGAGGATAAAAAGATGATTATCTATATTACCTTTATCTTATCTATTCTTAAAAAGGTTGAGTTTGATCTTCCGGGTGAACGTAGTCCTGAATAGGACTGTTGTTGTTGACAGTGACTGACATTTCGACAACCTGTGTGGTAGTCATCTTCAGAGTCAAAGTGAGTAGTATCACGTCAGTTGATGGTATTATACTCTGGTTATTGATCTGATTGGTCAATTATGTCGCGATGTTATTGGTCGTCTGTCAGTTAAGCCGTGATGTTATTGGCTATGAAGACTCGTAATCAGTGACTGGTGCGTTTAGATCCGTCTATTGTCACAGTTAAACAGTCGTCTATTGTTAGTCAAATTGTCAGTTCTCCAGCTCACTTTGACTCCAACTCACTTTGACTCTGAAGATGACTCAACTTCAACTTCAACTTCAACTTTATTTCATAAGACTATTGGTTACAATAGACTGGCCCGCAAAATAGCAATTGCTAATCTAGGCGGACCAGTTAAAAGAAAAATAAATTGAAAGGAAAAGAAAGGAAAGGAAAAGGAAGGAAAAACTTCAATTTTAAGTTACAATAAATAATATTCTATCACAGTTTTATTTTAATTACATTAAATCTGAACAAGGAAACAAACAAATACTGTTGATGTTTCCGTTTTGCGCAGACAGACAGCTCCGTTTTTCGCCCAACAGAATTTGAAGTTATTGGCGTTCTTGTATTTCATGCTCTCGAAGAGAAGCTCTTGTAGTCGAGGAGTTAGATGATCATACAAGCTAATATGACTCATATCAAAATCGTCAGGGAAGCCTAACTGTGACGCCTCGAGGTTCTCCAATCTCCTTCTCGCAGCCATAACTTTTCCCTTTGCCAGTCTTCGAGTAAATTTGCAAACGATAGCATTCGGCCTGTTCGAGGCAGAACGGCTCGGTATCCGATGAGCAATATCTATGTCGTTAAGCGAAACATCTCCAACTCCAAGGGCTTCAAGCAGCCTAAGGCAGAGAGCTACAGTTTGATCGGAGGTTTCATTTTGCGTTGTAGCTGGCATACCCACAATTTTAACATTAAACTGGTAACTGTATGCTTCAAGAGTGTCGATGGATTTAGCAATTCGGTCGCAGAGAATGGAGATTTCGGCGACTCTAGTAAACAGTTGTTTGATTTGCTTCACCGCTTCGTCTTTGAAGGCGACAAGGTCGTCATATTTACTGGAGACGAATTCAAGCGAATGAGCACATTCTGACGACATTTTCTTCTCGGCGTCCGGCTTCGTCAGCTCCGCTTTCTTTGACAAAAATTCTTCGGAAATTTTCTGGAGTTTTTCTTTCAATTCAGCTATCTCATTTCGTAAAGATTGATTTTCCTTCCTCAGCTTTTCATTACCGGTCATAATTGGCAGAAGAAAGACTCAAATTCTAATCTTAGCTCGGAGAGCTCTTAAACACACGTCCGACCAGTACAAGCACCGCACCAGTCACCGAAACATCAGTCACTGGCAACAACAACAGTCCTATTCAGGACTACGTTCACCCGGACGATCAAACTCAACCTTTTGAAATGACTCCTGAGTTCAAACCTTTCACAGTTTTATCTATTCTTACTTGGCTCACAGTCGTTTGCTGATTCAGCTCCCTTTTTGTCCGTTGTCTCTCCATCGCTGCAAGGTTTGCAGCTACTGTGTCCTTCTTTATCTTGATACGTGCCTTTGGGGCAGGCTGTACAGTTGGAAGATTCTTGGTGGAAGAACGTTCCCACAGGACAGGCCACTATTGAAGAACAAAAGGTAACACGGGTTTTGCTTAAAACTCAGATCTCCAATTGTTTTATGTCACACTGATATAATAATAATAATAATAATAATAATAATAATAATAATAATAATAATAATAATATTATTTATTATTATATGGCTGAGTCTGTGTTCGCCATGCGATTGGTCAATTTGCGGTCCGTAACTTGCTATACGGACCAAAATTTTTAAAGAAAATGCTCGTTTCGGAGCTCTAAATCTCTTTTCCTCGGAAAAAAGGTTTAGATAAAGTTATAAGACCGCCTGTGAACCTTGAGGACTTGGATGTTGACTTTGGCCTACAACATTTTAAACTGGAAACGAAGGCGATGAAGAAACTAACTCCTAATCTTATCGAAAAGGATTCTAGTCAGTGTTTGAAAATTTTATCGTAGCACACAGTTAAGAAGACGAAAATCGACTAGCAGAGATTCGAGATATTTTGCCTAAGAGAAAATGAGTAATTTCTTCGACAAATATGATAACAAACATACCTGCACCCGATCATCTTGACAAGCTTCTTTGCCATTTGCAGTGGTTTTTCAAAGACCAACGAAAGAAAGATAGAAGCAAGTTCGAGCCAGACACAATGTTTAGTTTTCAAAAGCCCCCAGCGTCACATTAACGAGTGAATACTTACAGTGCTCTTAGTTTTGACCCAAGGCAGTAAAGTAAACTTTAAAATATGTCTGTAAACCCTGAGGACTGGGATGTTGACTTTGCCTTTCCAAATTTTAACCTAGCTTTGTTTTAATAAGAACGAGGCTGATGTAGAAACTGACTCGTAACCTTACCGAGGAAGAGAATTCTAGTCAATGTTTGAAAATTTTAACGCAGATCACAGTTGAAGACGAGAATGAACTGGCAGAAAGAGAGGTTTTCCCAAAAACAATTAACGAGCGAGTCCTTCGACAATGACAACAAACTTACCTTGAAAAGCTTCTTTGCCTTTTGCAGTGTTTTTTTTTTTTACAAGAACAAACGGAGGAAAGATGGAAACGACTTCTAGACAGACACAGTGTCTGGTTTCCAAAATACTTTATCGTTACATTAAAGAGCTAAAACTTACAGTGCTCTTAGTTTTGACCGAATAAACTTTTTCAACATGGCGAATTTGTTTTTACTTTCTCGGAAAGCCTTTGTTATGTGCTATTGTTTTCGTGCTCCAATAAAAACTTTCTTTTTTGACGCCTGTCAAATGACTGTCAAATCGTGCGGCCTGCACTTGTTTCCGGTCCCCAAACAGGAAGAAGCCATATAATAAACATCTTATTAGCCTCGTTTTTTCGGTCGGTACTGTAAATTATGGATCCTCGTTTTTTAAAAAAACTCATTTACAGTACGGACCGAAAACTCAGCTAATAAGAGGTATATATTTATATAGCGCAAATTAACATACAGGAGGATATAATCAGATGCGCTTGACATATTAAAAGTTAATCCAAAATTACTATGTTTATTTACAATTTTGAATTTACAATAAAAAGAGAAAGTATCATATGAAACACTGAAAAGAAATTATATCAGCCTGTGTCGCAGACGTACTCTAACCCCGCCTAGTGACGTCTGCGAAGCAGTGCCGTCATCTCGTGCTGGGCCCCCGGCAACGGAATCAACGAATTACTAGAAGTACGTTCCGAATTTTCTTTTATCCTGATTGGCAAATTGCCAATGCCTTTGCTAACAGGCCAATCATGCGCGTACTCAAATCCTGGTGCACAGGTAGGGGCCCAGAACAAGGATTTCGGGGCTGTTTTGCAGACGGATTTAACCAGAGTTTAGTTTCGAGTGTTGCGCAGTCGCTATACTGATACTAATATATGCTGGCGTTTATTATTTGCTGCTTACCACATCCTGTCTTGTCACTGCTCTCAACAAGTCCGGAATTACATGTGATCTCAGACGAGAGATGTTTAAAAGAAGACCTGTCTGCGGTGCGGTTAACACCTTGTAAACTGATCATAAACTGTCCAGTGGAGATGGCGTATTGCATCTGAAATAGCACAGCTTCACTTTTCTCGTCAACATCATCCATCATCGAAGCTGACTCGACCGCTTTGAGTAACAATGAAAACAATAGTTCCATTTCATCCACGATTGCTCTTTTTGTCATTTCATGAGCTGTCCAACCACATCCGGGAACTGAGATTCTAGTCAGCTTGCAGGCGTCAGCGTCGAGACACCCTGGTATTGTTGAAAGAGTGTTGGCCAGTTCTTGCTTCAAAGCTGAATGAAATTCACTAAGACCTAGACTGATCTGACACCCAATTCCAGTAAACTTCATTGAAAGGTGATGTTCGATCTTCTTTGGCTTAGCCTTGCCTGATAAGAAAAATCATTTTTTAAAATGATTTGTTAAGTTGGAAAATACTATTGTTGACAAGGAAGTTAGGTTTATCACTGTCCGAAAGCTGTTATTACACCTCGGAGCCCTGTGCATTGTTACAGGGCAAGGAGAGTCAATTTCGTGGAGAAATATTACCACAGGGAATTGCATCTTACAGTGCGACTACAATAGGCGGGACCACCTAGACAAAGTTGACCAATCAGATTACAGGAGAATAACAATACATTCGGAGAAAGATAGTTGTCAATCATAATTACCACGAAACGAAGTAAACAACATAGATAGAAATCAACCAATTACAACCTACAGACGTGATCTTTTGAACCCGCTGAAGAATGCCTGTTTCTCCTGAGAGGTCCTTTAGAGTGATGACGGAGGCAAAAAACGTAAACGTTAGTTACATTTTTGACTTGAGGTCGTGATGTTATTGCAAAGCCCGGCAATGGTAGCGAAGAAATTGCCGGTAGATGACAAAATAACAGCTTGTGTCGAACATATATGTCTCCTGGGTGTTTTACTTTCTTGAAAAACGTTTGCTATCAATATTTAAATTTTGTGCTTCGAGTAACTTATTGTTTTTTTACGAACAGTTGATTGGCCCACAACCAACTTTCTTGGGATGTATTGTTATTTTGCTGTAATCCGTTTTGTCAACTTTTAATACTAAAGGAAGGAGTTTCATTGCTACCAATAATTTTCGCACCTTCTGGACGAATGATAGGACGTCAACGAGGTACACGTACTTCTCCTGTAGAGAGCTTTGTCTCGCTATTGACTTTCTTATCGACAACATCTACGTTCGTTTCGGAAGCTCTGTTTTCCGGCAGGTTATTGGTATACCAATGGGCACCAACAGTGCACCTTTATTGGCTGATCTCTTCCTTCATACCTTCGAGCACGATTTCATGGTCAAAACAATGAAACAGGATATTACAAAAGCCATCTAATTCAGCAACACTCTCGGTACATCGACGATTTATTCAGTGTTAACAATGTGGACTTTGGAAATTACATCAGCGCAATTTACCCATCGGAATTGGAACTTAAGGACACTTCCACACCGTAATTTTTAGGGAGTTATTATAACTCCAAAAATGGAGTAAAAATTTTAGGTACAGGATAACCCCATTTTTGGGGTTATTTTAACTCCTAATTTAACTCCGAATTTGGGGTCATTTTTACTCCTGAAAGAGAGTTCTTTTTACTCCCACTCTGGAGTTAAAATTACTCCGAAATGGGGTTATTTGTACTCCTTACATGGGTTGTTTTTACTCTTTTTGGAGTTAATTTAACTCTGAAAGTGGAGTAAAAATTTTAGGTACAGGATAACTCCGTTTTTGGGGTTATTTTAACTCCTCAATATCTGGGGTCACTTTTACTCCTGAAAAAGAGTTCTTTAAACTCCTTTTTGGAGTTAAAGTAACTCCACGAAAAATAACTCCACTGTAAGGAGTTAAATTAGCCCCACTAGAGGAGTTATTATAACTCCCTGAAAATTACAGTGTATAGTTTTCACTAAGTCTCTAATTGCCCCCAATACAACAAAAACAATCCAAATCAGTATTTTATTTCATCTGAAAAATACTGTACAGTGAAACATGGACGTGTCACTCATTATTATGTCAGGTTAGTGACACAGAGGAGAGGCGCAGATAAGAACCAGAATTCTTCAGGCTAAGATTTTGAAAGAACCTGATGAAGTAGAAATGTTAAAACAGATCGCTATGGAGTTCTTAAAGTCAACTAATCATTCTAATGGCAAAAAAAGTTTCTATTGGCCTAAATTGCAGTCATTTAGACATAACAACATGCATATTTTGTACAAACATTTAAAACCACCAACATTCTTCCAAAAAGTCTTTTTTTCCTTAAGAAAATAAGAACCTCGAATGTTTGAGAACCTAAACAGCTTAATTTCCAAGAAACAGAAAATTTATAAGAGCCTTTCGAGGCTAACTTCGAAAAGCACCTGTTACTTAGTTTTTACTGTATACTACTAAATGTAAGAGCAGGGGGGGGGGGGGAGGGGGAGGAAGAGTTAGGGTTAGGGTTAAGGTTAAGGTTGGGGTTAGGGTTAGGTTAGGGTAAGGACTAGCGATAGGTTAGGGTTAGAAATCAGATTAGGTCGAGGTTGGGGTTAGGGTTAGGAATAGGTTAGGGTTAGAAATCAGATTAGGTCGAGGTTGGGGTTAGGGTTAGGAATAGGTTAGGGTTAGAAATCAGATTAGGTCGAGGTTGCGGTTAGGGTTAGGAATAGGTTAGGGTTAGGTTGGAGGGTTAGGGTTAGACGAGCAGTCTCCACTGATTTCAATGGTCATAATGATCCACTGAGTTAAACGTTCGCCTTGTCAGGAAAAGGGTGTTGCGTTAAGCTGGTTAGGGTGGATAGCTAAAGTTGAGCCAAGGCTTAGGGTTAAATAAGGATAAAGGTTAAAAGAAGTACGGTTTGTTGAGGGTTAACGTTTGAGGGGCTTCTGGGCAGGATACCAAATTACGTTGCGTTACATACATATCAATTACATCGCCGTACTGAGCGTAGGATTAAATTTCAAAAGACGGGTCAGGAGGTGAGAAATACAGAGATGTAGTTTCAATACAGGCGATTTTCGAAGACTAATCACTGGTCAAGCAAATAGTTTTAAATTAACGTTATCTTACAAGACGTTTCGCTTCGCTTTCTTCGTGTTTGACCACAGCAGAGCACAGATAATATAAACATTTCAGAGAGTAAATATTCCAGCTCCGAGGGGGCCGGTAAAACCAACGGCCACATCTGAAAGAAAAGGACAAAAGGAAAACCTTGTTTAAAGAAAATTCCTCAACACGTGTTTAAAAAGTAATATATCTCTTCTACATCATTTTCCCTAGATCAGTTTCATCCTGCAATGGTTTTATAATCGCCGTACCGGTGCATAAAGCAGATTAAAAACATTGTACCGAACATTCCGGAGAATCAAGCATAAATGGCGCTCGTCGTCGCGACGGTGCTATAGCGCGGGAACTTTAACATCCTTTGAGGAAAAATAGTTACTCTTCCGCGATCCGATCAGCATTTAGCTTGCAATGCCAACAATAAACTGAAAATGAACGACAATTCAGCCTGTGCAGTAGGACGGCGGCTCTTTTTAAACACAGTAAATTTCCAGAGTCGCTCGACACATGACCAAAATTAAACCTTCGCTATACGAAACCACAGACTTTGATTTGAACTACACTTTCACGACTTTGTAACATAACCTTTCCTGGCAAAAAGCCTGCTACTCACCGTTGTTGCTCGCTTATTCAAAGATCAGCACGTCCGTCGTAGAAACTGAAACACAACAACAGAACAGTCTCACTGTAATGGTCAAATATTAAACATGTTTTTAGCCTTTCTCGCAGTGCATTCTGGGAAATCCGTGTTCAACTCGTGCGGGACACATTACATCCTGGCAATAACAAGACAATGTATAAGTCTCCAGCAAGGCAAAAATCACAGCCAAAAACTCCGTTGGCCCTCTTTTCTTATGTCCAAACTAACCAATTTGCCCCTTATTGCCTGCTGGAGACTTCTTCACGGTGTGCAGAGCTAGGCAGAGACGGTATACACCATCCACCGGATGGTCTCTCGGATTGTGCCCGAAGCTCGGTTCTTTGAGCAACGAGCGCCCATTTAAGCCTTCCCGGACTTAATGATGTCCCAGGCACTTTGCAAACCGTGGAAATAGAATTTCTTGCCAAACTCGGCTCATATTAGTCCCCGTTTCGCACACGCTCCGATCAAAACCTCTCCACTCACGAAGAGAGCCGTTGAAAGGAGAAAGATACCGCGCAAACTCGAACCTTTCAAAACTAGAACCGGTTCCTCTCGGACAAAAAAAAACCGGAAGTCCTTCCTAACGCGAGTGAAAAGAAAACAAGAAATAAAATAAATAATAAACTTACTTCTGTTGACTTCCACGCTGCTCCTCCCTGGTTTTCTTTACTGAAAAATATCTATGATAAAAAATGGCATTTCATAAAATTAATTTACATATATAATATATACACCGTAATTTTTAGGGAGTTATTATAACTCCAAAAATGGAGTAAAAATTTTAGGTACAGGATAACCCCATTTTTGGGGTTATTTTAACTCCTAATTTAACTCCGAATTTGGGGTCATTTTTACTCCTGAAAGAGAGTTCTTTTTACTCCCACTCTGGAGTTAAAATTACTCCGAAATGGGGTTATTTGTACTCCTTACATGGGTTGTTTTTACTCTTTTTGGAGTTAATTTAACTCTGAAAGTGGAGTAAAAATTTTAGGTACAGGATAACTCCGTTTTTGGGGTTATTTTAACTCCTCAATATCTGGGGTCACTTTTACTCCTGAAAAAGAGTTCTTTAAACTCCTTTTTGGAGTTAAAGTAACTCCACGAAAAATAACTCCACTGTAAGGAGTTAAATTAGCCCCACTAGAGGAGTTATTATAACTCCCTGAAAATTACAGTGCACATCATCTACTGAAGTGTGTTATCTCGACACTAATATCAAGACTGGCGACAACACACCTTTCCGTATCAGCATCTACGATAAGAGAGAGGACTTTGCATTTCGGATTGTCAACTTTCCTCATATGGACAGCAACATTCCCGCCAATTCAGCTTACGGTGTTTATATATCTCAACTGGTGAGATATGCTAGAATTTGCACGTCCAAAGTTGACTTCATAAATAGACTCCGTGGACTTTCATTTCGTCTCAGACAGCAAGACTTTGAAACCAACCTACTTCAGAAATCATTTAATAAATTCTTCAGACGCCATGGTCTTATCGTCGAGAAGTATGGTGCAGCCCCGCGGGCGATGAGATTAGCAATCCAGGCTTGAATTGAACCATCGTATCCTTACATTACTTATTTATTGCTTAGTGTTGTATTTTAGTTGTATCTCGGTACGTGTGCGCGTACAATTTTATTTTGAGCACGCGCATTATTTGTTTATTTATTTTGTTCGTTTATTAACGTCTTAATTTTACTTTGCGTTATTTTCCTCACTTATATGTGTTGTCCGTGACTGTGCTCACATGGTGGGTGGCTCCTCCTAAAATGTTCTGCAACTGGTATAGGATTTAATGGAGCCGAAACCAATTGTGGAATTGCACGCATTTTAGGTGAACAGTTGCGACACGTAGATATATATTTTTTAGCAAGTAATATAATTTGTAGTCTGTCTACTTTGAATTGTGTAAGTTGCCCCGGTCATAGTAATCGCACTGTAAAATTACCAGGGTCACAGTGTAAATATTTTACTCAAGGATTGGCCGACTATTTTCTGGTAAAGCTGCATCAGAAAGGTACTGTTACTCCTCGTTCCTCTAAGCTGTAATAAGACTCCTTAATGCCAGAAAAACAGCCTAGTTTGTACATGGTTACAACACGTAGGTTTCCTCTTGAAGGATTTTCTGTGCCAAAACATATCACTTCCATATAAGGAGACAAGATCAACTGACACAAATATACATACTTGTGCAGGTTGGAACGTCAATGTCCACCTTTCCATTCCATTTCCAGTCAGTGTCAGGACCACAGCCGAATGTTATTGTTGCCTCAGATCTGAATGAGTAATCGTCGTTGCATGTTATAGTACAGAGCTCTTTCCCGGAACGTTTTTTGCATGATATCTTGCCATTTCTAGGCTGTTGAAGGCTTGGGCATTCTGTGGAGGCGATAAGAAGTAAACAAACACATTCCCCTAGAGAAGCTTAAATACTACTTATCTTGCAGCAAACGCCGGCAGTTAGTGAGAATAGCATTTTTCTTTATACTACAAACGTGTCTTAAAAAAGCCCTTCATTTTGGCTACTGGGAAGCGGTGGTCAGTAAGTATACCAGCCCATCTTTGGAACTCTGAAAGATAATGATGATGTGCCTTTATGTTCTCTTTTCTTTTTTCACTGACCTCTTTCTTCATTGACCTTCTTTTCACAGTTTGTTCCCCAGTAGCCTTTGTTGCACATACACTCATACTGATTTACACCATCTATACACTTTCCATTGACACAAGGACTGGACTTGCATTCATTTATGTTAATGTTGCAATGTGGTCCAGAGAATCCAGGGACGCAGTTGCAGTGGTACATTCCCTGGCGAGACTCGCAGTTCAGGAAGTGAGAACAGTTGGTGGTGCACATGGCCAAGGCTGAAAGTTTCAAAATATTAAGATTAATGGCTAAAATGAAGGTGTGGGTAAAAATAACTGTCCACTAAATTCTACCGCATGGTCAAGCGAAAAACGAGTCAAAAAATCATTGCACTGGACACTTAAATATCTTTCCGCCTCAAAACGGTGAAACGGTGAAAGGTCTGAGCCCAGGAGTCATAAAACGGTTTTGTTATAATCTCGCGCTCTCATTGGTTACTTCGAGGTCACATGACATCTAACATTGAAACTCGAATCTCAATGTTTCCCTTGGCTCCGCCTCGGGAAACACTGAAATTGTCGGAAAACAAAATTATTTATTTCCCTTGGGACCAGTCATTAAGTGTTTATTGTTGTGTAGCCCTAGTTTCCCTCCCGGACCGTGGATTCCGCTAATCTTATTCACTCGCAGCTGGCACTGACGTTTGCAGCGCTTTCTGATGCTAACTCTGATTACCTTGACATTGCGTCTTGAATCGCTTTTGCACTTTGCCTTCAATTCCTTGAAGAAAACTGCTCCACGCTCGCACACTTCCAGCAACGGGCCAAGTACAGTTGTGTGCTGCATTCCACATGTGATCAGCAGTAGCAGGCACATCCCAAAAGCTGACTTGATGTAATGTACCAACAAAAGCATTCGATAACGAGGACGCTTGTTTTTCAGCGAGGAACTCCTGGCCAAGAACCATCCATCCCCCTCCAGTGATGGTGTCACCTGGAATTTTACAGTAAAATTGAACTCGTGATTTTGATCGTTGATTTCAGTGTTATCATGGACAATTCGCAGTACAGTTCAGGTTATCGATTTAGCGATCAGCTCTTAAAACGTTCAGAATACTATTATTATATCTGATTGATCTTTTGTGGTTAAGTTTGGCTGCAATAGATTGATAAAGTGATAAGATTTCAAAGGATTCAATAAAATCTCACCTTTGAGAATATTCCTGGCCCTTTTTATTTCAGGGCCGTTAATGTACACGGAAACATCTCCTGTCGTTCCGTTCCAAACTACCCCCACGTAGTTCCAACGATTGTCTGGTAATTTGAAATCAGCTGCCACAACTTCAGTTTTAATCGTCAGCTTAACCTGTGACTCAGTGAATGAGAGAATTATCACGTCTTGTGGTACATCAGGCACACTGTAGCTGAAGAGCGTTCCTGAGTTGTACTCGGAGTCTGCTCGGACAAACAGGGCGATGGTAAAAAACCTCATTGTAGGGATGCTTTCACCGTCTGATAATAGAACCATGTCGCTTGCCGTACTGCGCTTGAAAATCAAATCAAAATTGCTGCCAAGGACTGAAAAAGGAATGTAAGAGGTTTAGTTTATATTAAGTAATTTCTTTGAAGTGTCGCTTTTATTCATTCTGTAAACGTAACGCAACGATTTATAGCTTGGAATGGATCTTCTCGATGACAACACGATCAACGAACATTTTGATGCGATTCATCGAAGTGGAGTTATCGCAGGTCTTAACCATCTTTGAATTTAAAATATTCTGTAAATTTAAAAGTATTGATCAGCTGGCCTTTTTATCACCACAAAATTACAGAGATAGCGGTGCATAAATATTAAGCGGTAACAGTTTCACTACTATTAATAGGCATAATTTTGATTGTCATTACTATAATCAACATACGGCTCACATCAACTTGGTCTGTATGACGTTGTATTACATAAGTCATTTCAATCCCTCGATTAAGTTGAGGAATAGACCATTTCCGAGTTCCAAACAATCTCACTTTTAAAAGAGCTGAAAGAGAGAGTTGAGACTAACTGCAAAACATTTTTTGTAAAAGTGAATTTTATTTGCTGGTAATGAAAATTCATTTTTGTAGCGATAGCTTCGCAAGCATCGCTTTAAAACAGAGGCTTGGGTCAACTCGGAAATGGTCCACGAGGACATCGTTACTTACATATGTCACAGTGATCTCCTGTGTAAGATGGGTAACACCTGCATTCATATTCGTTTACCAAATCAACGCAAAAGGAGTTGGCCATGCAGGGCTCCGATGCACAATCATCAATGTTCACATCACAGGTGCTTCCTGTAAAACCTGTTTTACATAAACAAGAGACCGTTCCCGTGGCGTTGTCAGAGTGACACGTGCCGCGATTCTGACATGGTGACGATAAGCAGGGGTCAGTAAAGTTCTCGCAGTCTACTCCTGCAAACTGATCCGGGCAAATGCATATGTACCCAGGCCTTTCAACTACGCATGTCCCATTGTTTTGACACGGAGAGGAGTCACATTTGTTGATCTCTGCTTCACAAAATGTTCCATTATAATCTTCAGCACAGAGGCAAGAGTAACCCAGTGTGTGGTCAACACACCTGGCGTTATTTTGACAGGAGTTATTGACACAATCGTCAATGTTCTGCTCACAGTACCTCCCCGTGAACCCGGCGGAGCAAGAACAAGTGAAATTGTTGATGGTATCATGACATGTTGCATTGTTGAAACAAGGTTTTGCTGAACATTCATCAGTTTCAAACTCGCAGTACTCGCCGAAGTAACCACCGTTGCATTTACAGTTATAGCCTGTATGTAAGAAAGCGAAAAAACACCTTAAGTGTGTTACTGTTTATGACGATGGCTCCGTAAAGGAATAAGCGAGACAACTACATACCAGTGCTCAAAGTTCCGACTGTTGTCGCTTTTTAACAATTTTGGCTTATGCACATGCGCCAAAAACAACATGAAACTTATTTACATCCAATAAGTGGGAAATTTTACTTTCCGTTTCGCCATATCTCATGTTACGCCAATTCCATGCAAATTGGCGGAAAACCGGTGCAAAAAGAAAACATTGGTAAAAAAAAATGAGGTTGTTTCGCTACTAAAATGCCTTCGCCAAAGGGTTAATAAAATTATCATTTTCTTGACGCAGAAGTTTCAATATTGGCAGCCACGCAGTTCGTCAAGTTCTTTTGAGGCTGGTTTCCATGTAATTGTTCTAGTCGTATCGATCACACGAGTCGTCACAAAATGTGTTCAGGCGATCAAGGCCTTCATATGGAAACGCCTCAAACGAATGCGAGACGATCCCGGCGATGGGCCCTTTGCAGCTTAACGCTCGCGTGAGACAAAAACGCCTTGCCAGAAAGTATGGAAGGCAATGGGGCAAGAAAATAAAATACGATTACATCATTTAAAATGCGACTTTCCTTTCTTTCAAGTGGATCCCACTGCGCGTTTATCTCTCGTGCAAGGTGGGTGTTTTGTACCATGTGACTGTTAAGCTGCCAAGTGCTAATTGGAGCGATCGAGCTTCTAAGATCCCATTGGAGTGATGGAAATAGTCTGAATAGAACTACGTCTGTATATAGACTGGAATCGAAGCGGCAAGACGATATGAACGATTGGATAGAATCCAGGCTTTACTATGACTTTTACCTGTGAATAGATTAACACAAACTCCATTCTGAGTGCAGTTTGCCTCCCCACAGTAATCAATGCGACTCTCGCAACGGAGCCCAGTAAAACCACTTGGACAGGAACATGTGTAGTTAGCTATCAGGTCTACGCAAGTAGCGTTGTTTAAACACGGCAATGATTTGCAGTCATCAATGTTTATTTCGCACTCGTGTCCAGCAAAGCCCGCCTGGCAGGTGCATTCAAACGCGTTTACCTAGGGAGAAATAAAGGAATCTATAAGCAAAAGACGTATTCATACCGTTGCTATGAATTATACTCGTCAAACCGGACTATGTTTGACATCTGTGCATTCTGTCCTTTTAACTATACATTAGTTTTATTTATATGATTGTCATATCAATACCATCTCTGAAAATGGGACTGCTGGTATATTTGGTGGTGGTGGTGTTGTACTAAGCAAAACCCGACAAGAAATCCAGTTTTCTTGCCGTTAGACTTAGAGGCCCTGTTCTGCATTATAACAAAATCTATAGCTTAGGGGTTCTCGCTTATAGAAACCGCTTGCTAGTAAGTGTGTCTCCAACCTCCGAAAGAGAGGTTTCTTAATAAGACAATGTCAGATCTATAAAGAGAAAGTTTAAATTCTTGCCATCCATCAAACTTTCATAATCAGAAGTCATAGAGAAGTCCTAAAAACATTTCATTTTGGTCTTCAGTCATTTGAAAACTACTTATCTTCTGGCCATATCACATAATAGTTTAACGTTATTGGGGCGTGTGCTTTAACGTCTGAAAGTTAATGATGCGGGACAAGCGTTTATAAACAGTACACTTAACAGTGTGTTGTAGAGGGCATTTATTAGAAGAAGTACTGGCATTGCAAGGTACCTGATCGTTACAAGTTCCACCATTATTACATGGAAAGGACTCGCACTCGTCTACTTCAGATTCACAGAACCTTCCCCAGAACCCAGGAGGACAGTCACAAGTGTAGCTGTTAACCCCATCCCTGCAGGTGGAACCGTTAGCGCAACCGTGACCCAAACAGTCATCAATATTCCTTTCGCAGTGTATTCCACTGAAGCCATCAACGCAACTACAAGTGTAGCCGTCAACTTTATCATTGCATGTTCCATTGTTCTGACAAGGAGAACTGAAACATTCGTTAATGTCGACGCTGCAGTTCTTCCCTGTGTAACCTCTCCTACAGGTACATTTAAAGTCATTTATCAAGTCCTTACAAGTCCCATCGTTTAAGCACGGATTATGCTTGCAGTCATCAATATTTAATTCACAGTTGAATCCGGTAAATCCCGCTTGGCAGGCGCATGTGTATTCATCAATGCCGTCGATACATGTTCCGCCATCGAAACATGTTGCATTCTCGCATTCGTCGATGTTGTACTGACATTGGTCTCCATTGAATCCATCAGGGCACCGACAAGTAAAGGAAGTGCGTCCATCAAAGCAGGAGGCATTATTCAGGCACGGCGTTGATGAGCAATAGTCGATGTCTAAACTACAGGTATTTCCTGTGAAACCTGGTGGGCAAGCGCAGGTGAAATTATTGATGCCATCGTGACAGGTACCATTGTTTGAACAAGGATTCGAGGCGCATTCATCAATGTTGTTTTCACAGTGGAGGCCATCGAAACCATCTTTGCATTCACACCGATAAGTGTTAATTATATCCACACACCTAACGAGATGGAGGTAACAGCGCTTTAGCTATATAGTTTGGTAGCGTTCTTTGAAAAGTCTGCGTTTTTTCTTCTCTTCTCTACTTTCTTTCTTTACTTAATTTACCAGTTAAATTGGGGCCCCTGATTAGAAATTACTTAAAATCCGTTGAAGACCGTTAAATCAGATGTAGTACTGAGGTAAGATATACTTCTCCTTCGAGCTCTTGGAACACTGGAAGTAGGAATTTGTTTTTGTTCTTCGTTAAAAACTAACCTATGGTAGATTGACTGATAACGTCATCTTTGAATAATGCAGAATGTCTCGGGAAAGTTAGTTGGAAGCAATTTCAATAACAAAGTTTAACTTTAAAGTAAATACATACAAACCTAGCCTGGTTCTTGCAAGGATTGGAAGCGCATTCGTCAATGTTCACCTCGCATTTATTTCCTGTGAATCCGTTCCGGCATGCGCAATAAAACCCATTGATTTTGTCAATACATGTTGCATTGTTCTTACAGTCTACATTGACACATTCATCAATGTTGTGCTCACAATTGGTTCCATTAAATCCTGCAGGGCAGATGCAGTGGTGTGTTCCAACTCCATCCACACATTTGCCTTCATTCTGACAAGGGTCCGATGCACAGTCATCGATATTCTCTTCGCAATCGTTTCCTTGGTAGCCTGCGATATAATACACGTTGTTAATATTACACTACATCGTTGTATTATATTACTCACTTTGTCTTACCTGTTGCACAGAGGCAGGTGTAGTTGTTTATTCCATCCCTACAAGATGCTCCATTTAGACACGGTGATAACTCGCATTCGTCTACGTCTGTTTCGCACAACTTTCCGGTGAACCCCGATCGGCATTGACAGTTGTATCCTCCTGGATAATTGCTGCACGAAGCATTATTGGAACAAGGGGATGTCGTGCACTCATTAACATCATCTTCACAATTAGATCCCTGGTATCCCTGTCTGCATGTGCAGGTGTAATTGTTAACCAGGTCATGGCAGGTGCCGTTATTAAAACAAGGTTGGTCCTGACAGTCGTCAATGTTGGTTTCACATTGTTTACCAGTAAAACCAGGTTGGCAGGAGCACAGATAGTCAGCAATGAGGTCTGTACAGTTAGAGTTACCGTGACAGGGATTGGAATCGCATTCGTCAATTTCTGAGGATTGAAAAGGAGAGATAAAATAAGTATTTTTGTCTATGCAAACTTCGCCCCATGCAAGGGAATCCAAGACAGTCGTGGATTCTGGACTCCACACCATGGATTTCAGATTCCAGGTATTGAATTCCGGATTCTTTGTCAGTGGAACTTGGATTCCGGATTACAATCGTTAGTGGAATACCGGATTCCTTGAACTGTATTGTGGATTCCAAAGCCCAGGATTCCGGGTTCCAATCGTTAGTGGAATACTGAATTCCTTGAACTGTATTCTGGATTCCAAAGCTCAGGATTCCGGATTCCAGAGGCAAAAATTTCTCGGATTTACGAACCCGGATTCCCTACCATGGGGCGACAAACTATTCTTCTTACATTACATTTTCAGCTGACAGTCTTCTGCAGAAGCAAGAGAGGATATCCAGCATAGTGACCCTTCAATGGCGGAACAACTGAGTTGATGTCCAAAGGTGTTCCGTGCCACTTACCCATGCAATCTTGTGGACTCTTTGACCCTGGCAGGACGGTTGCAGTTGTTCCTGGGCATGGGACGCAGATGCGGCTCTCGTTGTGGGGCTGAAAGGAGCGCCGGTTGCACAAAGTACATGGAGCCAGGCCAGTTGGAGAGAAAGAACCAGAAGGACAGGGGACTGGAGGAAAGAACAACCAAAAATACAAGTAAGACAAACTTTTATGTAGTACTTGTGGTGAATCTATTATATTAATAATAACCTAACTTTTCAAATAAATAGCTGATAATTCCTTGTCTGCAGTATGTCAACAAGTAGTAGATAAAATATGAACAGGAGATCTGTGTTGGGCGTTTACGGCGAGCCATTGTTAACGCCCCTGCACGCTAGCTTACCCTGTTCTGTGGTCTGGCCCAGTCAATAAATAGTTTGGCGGTCTGGTCTCGGTTGTTCAAAAGTTGGATAGCGCTACGTATACCCATCGGATAAATCGCTATCCAATGAATAAGTATTACAAAGAATAATTGTTTATCCACCGGATAATGATTTATCCAATTGATATCACTATCCACCTTTTGAACAATTGGGGCCTGGAAAATAGGTTTTCTTGAAAATCGATTGGGATAGTCTAATCCTATGCTACATCAGACACCCATCTCTAGGCTCGCAGATAATGTATTTTAATGAATACTTTAATCTATGAATGCACTTCTGTACATTTAAAAGTTTTGTCTGTGCGTTTTATTTGTTCATAAAATGCAAACTGTCATTATTACCTGCACATTGCATTGAACTGTTTGATCCCTCCTCTGGGGTTGTTGTGTTAACACCGCATTTTACGCAGAGACGCTGTCCCTCTGTTGCCTGATAAAACCCCTTTTCGCACTGAATACAAGGCTCTAATCCGGTGGGTGAATATGACCCAGGTTTACACAACGCTATTTTGTGTAAGAAATGAAAAGAAGTTATTTTTTTCTTGTACGTAATCTAGTTTCTTGAATAGCCTGTCGGAGATATATCAATGTTGATGAGTGTTAAGCCTTAACTAGGTATAGCAATATAGTCATATATACAGCTGTACAAAACATTATCTTATACAAGCTTTCAGCTTAACTTTACTTTGAGTATATAGCTAGGTGGGCAAAATAGTGGTGGAAAACAGCATTGAAGATAATAGAATACGTATAGGCTTAACAAGCTACCTGTTGTATAGGGTGATACTTATGTAGTCTGTTTATGGAGAGGGGGCAAAGAGTGGTTAAGGTTGGGGGCGGGGGTTCTGTTATTTATGTTATTTATTATTTATTATTTTTATTAGTTCTTGGGGCAAGATATCAACAGGGACATTGTCCTGATTTCTGCTCCAGTTGCAATTTTTGTTTTTTACTTTGTTTTTCTTTGTCTAACGTATTATATACATTTTAATCTACACATTACCCGATAACATGCAACAAATTCAATAAAGTATAGTCAGGTATTATTACTACAACAGGCTGCTTTTACCTGTACAATTAGATCGATCTTCAGATCTTGTTTCTTCCGTTGAAGTTCTTGGTGGACATGTTACGCATGTTTCTTGTGACTCTTCTTCTTGATATGATCCAACAGGGCAGTCTTCGCATGTACCAAGGGTTTTGTTTAGGTACGTTCCTGGTGAACAGCTTACTGAGCAATGCAAAATATATCATAGTGAGAAATGAAAGAAGAATATATGTACTAATATTGGTGGCGATGCTGCTGCTGCTGTTGTTTTTTGCTGGTGCTGATGATAATGGTGATGATGATAATCATAGTGGTGGTGGTGGTGGTGATTATGATGATGGCGATATTGGTAATAAAGATAATGCTGCTTGAGTGTCAGGTTAAATTAAATGAATTATATTTGGCTTGCTGGAGGTGGTTTTCACGAAAGATTTTGCAAGGGCCACCTAAAGCCACTTGAGGGCAACTCCTCTACTTTTCTCAGTTTCCCGTTTTTCGCGTTTTCAGTTTTATTTCGATGAATTGTTTTTCTTTGTATGCAATTTGCTTAGAGCAGCATTAGACCTTTAATTTTAATGAAATAATGACAGAAAAACGCGGAGACAATATCATAAACAGAAGTCCATGTCAAAGCTCCTTAATTTTCACTGCTTTACGTGAATGTGTGTGATAAAAATATATAAATTACCACAGAATCCATCTCTAAAGGATTGTCCTTTTGCACAAAGTATCACAGGATCTGAGAAGTTCAGCGACTGCTCATCAGGAACAAACACCGTGCCGTTTATGGTCAGATTGAAGACACCAATCTCAACTGCTTTTCTGATCTCACTGCTAAGGTTTTTGGCAGCCTCCACTCCTGCCAAACCTGCCTCGATCTTGCTTTGTTTGTCGTCATCTACTACGGTACTAATGCCAAGGATTACTGCGAAAGGTGAATTGTTACATGACAAGCTAGTGGCAAAAGCTCGTAGTAAGAAACAAAGGGCCTACACGAGAGCAATAATTTCATCCCAAAAGAACGATCGAGGTCCTTCAAAAGATTTACCCGTCCTAAGTATTGGAGTTGAATTTTATTAAAAAATAAATCTTCGCGGATCTTTTTGCAAAATTGCACTAGCTCCTGCCTGTGTGCCAAACAATTAAGGGAAATTGTTGTAATCTTTATCACTGGAATCTTCCTTTCAGCTGATGGCCAACTTCATCCATGAGATGTTAAACGATCTTTTCTTTTCTTCGAGAATAGTAGTAAATGTAGCCCCGGAAGTAGGTGTGGGTTTTGAATTTGAGTGTATAACTTACTGCACAAATACCATCCGAGACTGAGATCAAATGAATTTGTAAAACTTGTTACGTCCTGTTTATCCATCGGAACATAGTCTCATGTTCGTTTCCTCGTGATTTTAATCACTATTGTGGCAAGAACTACTCACGTACATTTAATGAATGTAGAAAGGCGTGTACAAAAAAAAGCCTCAAGTAGCGGACGTTCTATTGTATTTTCTAAATGGAATTGGTTTGAGTTTCCCGGAGATTTTCATTTCATTACATATTAGAACCCTCATGACTGGTTGTAAGACACAATAACCCAATACGAGGTCCTGAAACTAGGTCGGGGGGTTTCAAAACATTAAACGTCTGTGAAGGACGTTTTTGGGTGTGACCTTGGCTGTACAGAACTTACCAACAATATCAAGATGGACTTTTGTCACAATGCGATCACCACCACCATCTGAAGAATAAAAAGCACCCCAAAATAAACACATACACTTTGTAAACATCGCTTTGAGACGGTCTTTTAATAGTTCAAATATTTTGCATAAAGTCAGAGCTATAGTTAATCGATTGTCCGCTGTCACCATACCCAAATTATTTCCCGAAGGATCGAGACTCTGGACCTGGAGGACCAGAGAGTCGTATTTCTTGAACTATATTTCTGAGGTCCATAAGGTCTTTATCGTTGAGCGACAGATGCTATTACTCAAAGCATCGCCAGGTAAAAATTTTTCACTGAGTAAAAAATAACCCTGTTTTGGAAAAAATAGCCCTAAAAATCTCCCCAATTACATTATGACCGATTGTCTTCGATCCTGCGTCATTCGTCCTTCCAAGAAGAACAGTCAACTTAGTTAAGTTCACCGCAAAAACGAGTCCATTGGTTTTTGCCCCAGCTAGTGGCTGGAAGTACCGCTATGATACTCAACCAATATCACACCAACCTGATGAACGTCTTTTCCGTCTTGCCCTCGTCACCTCATCGCATGTTACCACTACGTTCTCAGCCGTGCAGCTATCTCTGAACACAGGGTCGCGGCACATCACTTGAAACAGGGACCCGTTTAAAATCCGAATGAAGTTCTGTCTTATTTGCGCTTGGGCTTCCGGTGTACTGCAATCTCCGTCGAAATAGTACAAATCCATCGCCATTCTAGCTTCACCTGCTTGGTATACCTCTGCAGTGATTTATTGCAAATATATTAATAAACACTTAATGACTGCTCCCGAGGGAAACGGTTAATTTTGTTTCCCGAGAATCTCAATGTTTCCGGAAACATTGATATTCGACACAGCTCTTGTTAGCGATACGATGTTCTACGTCGGAGTTGTGTTTCCACTTACGTTAGCTGAGGGTTGATACGGCGGGTCAGCCATTCAATCGTCTCCGTGAAAGAAACTTGCACATTTACTTGGAGTACATGAAATAATTATCAATTATTGGTTGTGGCTGAGTAGGATCTGAAGAATTATGGAGTTCGAGGAGGATATTATCGGCCAAGGTGGATAACAGCCCCCCTACTTAGTTATGGTCGGATAACACCCTCTTTAGTAATACGCTGGTCTATGTTAATTGTGGTTTAATTTCATCCTTGCTTTACATTTTATTGCCTTTAGTTTTTAGGAAGGGAAATAAACGATAATGGGTTTGAAACAAATTTCACCCCGACATGTATACTAGTTATAAAACTTGAGCAACTTACTTGAGCAATCTGGCCACCGGGTTGATGGAGACCATGTCCCTGATGCTCCACATACCCACACTACAAATGGAGGCAGTACTTGAGCAAAATCCCATTTGCTGTTACAAGAGGGAGCACATTGTCTTCCGGCTGCCCAATCATCACATGCCTTTGCCCCATTCTTAGGAGGCGGCAGGTCAATGCAGTCTTTCGCTGTATGAAGGCAGATTATAACAAAATTATGACAGATCGATGTTAAATCAACCGTGTTCCTCTCGTTAAATTTAAACTTATTCTACTTATAACCGTAAAGATTAAGTTGATCTATGCATCCATAATTCCAGAGCTAGTGAAAACGTAGGATTATTCTGTTTTCAGCTAATTGTGGCTGCATGTGTGATTTTGAGATTGCGAGTTTGCAGATTGGCAGACCAGCATGATGATCTACAGGCGTATTTCTCATTTCAAAGACAAATTAACGGAGGGCTGCTGTATGCATGATGCCAAGGATTTCAAATTATTTCATGCTACCCAAATCACTTGTAAAACTAGCATAGTCTTGTGATTGTGAATTACCTTATGAGATGAACGTTGATGCCATGAAAATTGATTAGTAAGCAATTGGGGGGCTGTGAAAGTGTTCCGAAATTGGGTAATAAGTATAGATTTTAACTGTCTGGGATTCTGTCATAATGAGGTTTTGTGCTATCTGGTACCTGTATCTGGAATTTCGTGTGTCTTTTCTTTGTCATTCGTCTCTTGAGAACAGCTGTTCAGGTATGAAACAGGGTACGGAAAGTCACGCACTTTATAGCGTGGTTGTCAAGAGGTATGCCACACACCTCCAACCGAATTTCCCAGGGGTATCCCCTGGCCCTGGGTGATAACGTCACTAACTACCTACTTACGTTTTAACGTGATGGTAAACTGGCAGACGGCAGGATTATTATTTTGATTGTTATCAAATGCCGTGCAATACACGTTCCAGGTTCCCCAGTAAAACTGTGCCCCACTTTGATGGCTGCATCTAATGACCAAAGGACTGTTACTATTGTCTTTGAACTCCGGGGAGATCCATGTTACAGCTGTCCTCATCTTTGTTGCAGTTATGTTTTGGTCTGGTGGGCAATATACAACCTCGGGGCCTGAATTGTCTGCAAATAAAATGAATTCTTACAATAGGGTGGTTCAGATTTTTGTCATAAATTAAAACATGCGATTGATTTGGAGGTTGAGATTAGACACAAATGCATACTTAGGTACATATGGTCCATTTCCGACGAGGAATGGGAATGGGTAAAACTTATTTAAGCAAGCATTATGTTTAATACATTATAAATTACTGTTTATGAGTGGACAAGATAAAGCGAATCCTGTTCTTTGACTGGCTACTCCAGCTGCAAAATGGGTCTATCTGGCCCGCTCTTGATTGCTCGCGTTGTCTTTATGAATAATAACAATAATAATAATAGTAATAATAATCTTTATTTCTTAAGATAAAATCACATATCCTAAGTTACAATATAAACTCAAACAACTATTTACATATCATATCTAAAAATTATTCTGTTACTAAAAACGTTCTTTAACCTTTCAGTGTAGATTCTAGGGACAGAGACTGACGTATTTCTAAGATTGTACCTTGTGTTCTTTTCCTTAGGTAAAAACTGGAAGAACGGACATTCGGGGTCATTCGATCTTTTTTTGTAGAGTGTCTTGTCCGCCTTCTCTAGCAAGTCCCTGATATTTACATTCTTGGACATAAACTTTCTTTTCATACACCGGTCTAAAAAATTCTGTATTACAGAAAGGTCAGAATCTGAGGCACCATAAACCGGCAGAGCGTAAGAAAAATTTGGTAAAACTATTGCGTTAAAAAGGTGATCTACTTCCCCCTGGGACATTCCATCCTTACGTAAGGATCCTAATACGAATAATGACTTGTTCGCCTTAATTACCTTCGCGCGCACGTGACTACTGTATTTACAATTTTGTTGGAAAGTAACACCTAATATGGATAACTCTGCGCACTGCGGTATATTACTAACTGGCGCGATGTCCTGACTGAAACCTTTCTTACGGAAAATAATCTCCTTGCATTTTGTCGGATTGCATGTCATGCGATTGCGGCTGGACCAGCTAAGAAGCTGATCCACCAAGTCAGTGCGACACTGGCCGTTTCCCCAAAAAGGGACGATAATTGTAGAATCATCAGCATATTTAAACAAGGCTAGGCGACCTTCTAGATCGAATTTTATGAGTAAATTCAATCTTTTTGCCTTATTATTAATCGTTTATATTCCAAGAAAGTTTGGTCTTGCCGACTAGAGTGTGGAATTTTTACGTCTATATGGACCTCGATTTCCTCTCGGTCCATTAAATGTCCAACCAATATCCTGGCCAAAATCCGGCCATCTTGACCTCAGCAATGCTTTTTCAGTAAGGAATATTTTCAGTATTTCTGACCTTGCAAAGCGACTTTAAAGGAGCACTCATCCTTGTTTCCACTCGCATCAGTGGCAGTGTAGGTAATGACGGTAGGGGAGTAAAACGTGTAAGGTGAAGTGACTCCAGCTGGTGATACAGTGATCTGCGGTGATTGGTTGCTGTTGTCAATAGCTACAGGAAAAGTCCAGTTTACCGTTGCCGACGAATTTTCAGTGATACTGGCGAAAATATCGGATGGGCAGCTCATGAATACGGGAGGAAAAATGTCTGCAATGCAAAATATGAGAAAATGCAACCCTTAATACTGTCACATCAGGCGACTTGAACCAAAGTACATTCTGTCAAGCTCATGGCTTAAAGGTGGACAGGATCTACCTAAGCACCTTATTTTAGAAAAACAACATTGTTTCATTTTCTGTTTTGCTTCAAACAGACGAAAAAGCCAAAGAAATGACGTACCTTTGCACTGTAAAGCAGAAGATACATTTTGGTTCCAATTTCCGTTCTTCCCACATTGCAACACGTTTACACCTCCATTACTTTGGAATCCGTGTCTGCATTCCAAATAACAAACAGTTCCACTGATTGGATATGACAAGCACATGTGAGGATAAATATAGCCAAACTGCGGCACCTTTAATGAAGAACATCTACGGACTAAGCAAACAAAAACAAAACAAAAGATGGACAAAGATAAGACGACCAGAGTACCGTTATTCCTTAGTCGATTCTCTGTTAATCGTTGGAGGAAAGATCATCATAGGTTGTTTTACAAACATATATCGATAATACAATGATGATGACATGGTGGTAACATTAATGATGTCGATGATGGTGGAGATGATGGTAGTGATAGTGATAATGGAAGAAAAAAACAGTGACCAAGATAATTATACATCCAGTTCATTTCGTTCTCACCGAAAAAAAGTGGCTGTGGGCACTTGCAGGGACTGCCATTTGCCAGCCATGATAGCGGTTCTCTGTCCAGATGCCGGTTGGGCACAATGGAGGTGTCCAGACATCTCATGCACCCATTTTTTTCGTCAGAAATGAAAAAAGTCGTTCCTTGATATTTAGCATCAATAGGTAAAATGGCCACTCGATTAACCACTTTGTACTTGTTGTCCTTATTGTTTACAGCTATTTCGAGAAAGGTTGGCGGAAAAAATGCACGCGACAATCCCGAAAGGTATCGTGGGTGGCTTTGAGGGCACTGTTCTTCAAAGAAATTTGAAAGAATGGCACGGGAGGCCATGGACATATGTTCGCGAGTACTAAAGGAAAGCAACAAAAGTAGATTCGACAGCTTCAGTCGTTACGAACAGTGTATTGATCATATCCCGTATTACCTTTCGGGAATGTCGCGTGCGTATTTCTTCCGACAACCTTTCTCGAAACAGTTGTATACAAAAAAATGTCTTACACCTTTCTGTGTTTACCTTTGCAGACAGGAACTGGATTGTCCCAGTAACCCGTGATGTGACCAGGGCGTGCTTCACATGATATATTTTCCGCACCAAGTAAGTTGTATCCATCGTCACACCCAAATGTACAGGTTGATCCAAAAGTATTCTCACATTTGCCCAACAAAAAACCGTTCAACGGAGGGAGCAATGCTTGGCATCGCAAAACTGTAACAGGAAGCAGGAATTAGTTTAGCTTTTGCCGCTGAATATTGTTTAGTACATGCAAAGGTGTTTAGTGGGAAACCAAAACGTGGCCACTGGACAGCCTCATCGAAAACTAGAGAATAATGTGTCTAGTTTTCAGTTTAGCGAAATATTTGTTGCGTCGTCTTTGCAGATTGCGTGTAGTTGAAAGTCGCATCTTACCTTCAATAATGACGTAAAACTTGCAAATGCCAGAATTCCCAGCTTCATCGCTGGCGTTGTATGTAACAGTATGCCTTCCTGTGTAGTATATGCTTGTTACACCAGTAGAAACGACATTTGGGGTAACACCCGAGTTATCAGTAGGTATAATGGGAGGCCAGCTTACTGCTGTGTAGTTCTTCGCCCTGTCGGCGTAGCGTTTAATATCATAGGGGCACGTTGAGCCAAACGAAGGCCTTTCCACGTCTAAAATAAAAGGTTTTAATAGATTAGATATCTTATCAATTTAAGTAATCGTAATGACCGGTTAGTTGGGCATGATAGTATTGGGTATCGTTCAGTTGCAACAATCGGCGACAAAATTGTTGAGACATTGTACTTAACTAGGGTAACTTCCGCACCCCTCCCCTGTCCTCTCCATTCAAAGTTGGGGTGTTTGTTGTTTTCTATAGGTAGCTAGAACAAGGGCACAACATTGCACGGAGTGGATGGGGGAGGAAAGCAACATTTCCTCCTTTTGAAGTTAATAAAACGTAAAAAAGCCCAGTTTTGGGCGAAGTGTCTCAACTCATTTTGTCGCCGATTGTCTGAATCGAAATCTACGCGCTGTTGTCTTATCAGCATCAGTTAGGAGACGTTAACTAGTTGAGATTACTATATTCACCGGGTCGTTTTTCAGATGATATATAAAATACCCATATAATCCCTTTCCTGTGTTTTTCGAGGGAAAATTAGTTTTGACAATCTTTCTACTCGGTAATGTTTTCAAGTAATTACGGAGCATACCCACGTACCGAATGGTTGATTTTCCTCTGGTAACTAAGTGTGATCGGTAGGAATCGATGCCAGATAATATATTGTATTGGAATATATCCCTAGTAAGTTCAAAGTGTTTATTCGAGGTTTGGCTATTTGATAAGGGTGTGATGGACGATAAAATAGCCACGATTGCTATGCGCAGGAGAATTTTCAGGAAAAATGTTCCAACTTCAAACGCACAGCAAAGCTGCATAGCATCGCTAAATCTGTGCAGCAGATTCGTTGCTCATATACCCATAAGGGTCTTTGAAGAATGTACTTTACAGTAGAAACTATGAGGTCAGGAGGAGACTGGCCACGAGTAACCACGAGTAACCAACTTTGTTCTTAAAAGAGAATCAGATTAAATTTCTTTTATACTCATCGTGGTTACTCGTGGTTACTCGTGGAAATTCCTCCTAATGGGCAATTTTAGCCATTATAACTACTTTAATGCCTAGAAATCTATTAAGTTTTCTATCCTTTTCACTTTTTTCTTTGTTTCGATGCGCTTCGATAAAGGAGAGAATAAGAAATCGTGCGCGACGCGCCACATTGCACGACGTTAAGGCACGGTTAAGCGTGACACGAAATGTCACGCACTGAAAATAACGAAATCGCCTTATTCTAATTGTTCTAAAATAGGTATGATGAAGTGGAACACAACAAATAAAAAGCCACCGGGGGTCTTACATCACAGCATAAAGAAATAAATCCAATTAACTTTCTAAAGGACGTACGGCCACTTTTGAGATTCAGACAATCGGCGACAAAATTGTTGAGAGATTGTACTTAACTAGGTTAACTTCGGAGAACAAAAGAATCCGCACCCCTCCCCTGTCCCCTCCATTCAAAGTTGGGGTGTTTATTGTTTTCTATAGGTAGCTAGAACAAGGGCACAACATTGCACGGAGTGGATGGGGGAGGAAAGCAATATTTCCTCCTTTCGAAGTCAATAAAGCGTAAAAAAAGCCCAGTTTTGGGCGAAGTGTCTCAACTCATTTTGTCGCCGATTGAAGGTTATTTTTCTTTGCTCAGACAAACAGATGGACTGGAGTGACCACAGAAAATGAATCTGCATGTAGCGTATAAATTATTGAAATATTATACAAACCTTCACAAAAAGCACTGGTGCTTTTGGACCATTGTCCGCTGCTAAGGCAGAAAGTTAATGGCTCCCCATTCAGTCTGTAGCCTCTCGCACATGAGAAGTAACACGTTTTACCGTATTCTGGAGAGGCTGTGCACGAATTTGGTGTTACGGACCCGTTCTTTGGTGGCTCCAGGGAACTACAACGAATGACTAAAGAAACATAGTGCAATAGTATTAATTTTTAAATGCTCATTCATTTCATGTAAGCGTTTGTCTATTCTCTTCAATGACAAAAGCTTTACGGAGAGCTATCTAATCCGAATGGCAAGGGAATTTTGTCAGCAAAAACCCCACAAACTGATGGCCCAAGGGCCAAACCGTGAAATTGGGAAAGTGCGTTCTAATACCGAGAGTGATTTCGCTTTGATATCTGTAAAAAGAAAAGCAGTTGAATAAACCATTTAACGCTTTGTTTATGCTCACACCTTGACAGTCGAGTGGTTGCCCTGACCATGTCCCATCTGCCTGACAAACTCTCTCGTTTGAACCGTTTATTTTACGATATCCAATGTCGCAATAGTAAAGGCATCTGTCACCAAAGTCGTTATACATGGAACCGAACCCACAGCCAGACTGGACGCTGTGAGAAGGAAGAGAAAGGCGAGGGCACCTGACCACTGCAGACAGAGATAACAAAGGACATGTGTCAAAGGTCAAATTCCTTGATATTCAACTTTGCGAGAGAACAAACCATTATCAAACGTTTGTTACTATTCGAAGCAAACAGAAGATTGGAATTCATTCGAACAACAACAAGAAGATGATGCTGTTGGGAATTTTGTTGATGATGATAATGATGATGGTGATGGTGATGGTGATGGTGATGATGACTATGATGGTGATGATGATGATGATGATGATGATGATGGTGATGGTGATGGTGATGATAATGATAATGATGATGATGATTGATGATGATGATGATAATGGTGACGGTGATGGTGATGATGGTGATGGTGATGGTGATGGTGATCGTGACGGTGATGATGATGATGATGATGGTGATGGTGATGGTGATGATGGTGATGGTGATGGTGATGGTGATGATGATGATGATGAGGATGATGATGATGATGATGATGATGATTGATGATGATGATGATAATGGTGACGGTGATGGTGATGATGGTGATGGTGATGGGATCGTGACGGTGATGATGATGATGATGATGGTGATGGTGATGATGGTGATGGTGATGGTGATGATGATGATGGTGATGGCGATGATGGTGATGGGGATGGTAATGGTGATGGTGAGGATGATGATGATGGTGATGGTGATGATGATGGTGATGATGATGATCGTGATGGTGATGGTGATGATGATGATGGTGATGGTGATGGTGATGGTGATGATAATGATGATGATGATGATGAGGATGATGATGATGATGAGGAGGATGATGATGATGATGATGATGATGATGATGATGGTGATGGTGATGGTGATGGTGATGATGATGGTGATGATGATGATGGTAATGATGATGGTGGTGGTGATATTGGTGATGATAATGATGATGGTGGTTGTGAAAATGGAGAAGATGATGATGATGAAACTGATGTGAAAATCTCTCCAGAGTGATAAGAATTTTATATTAAGTGAAACTGGTATAACTTACATTCACACTTCGTTTCATTTCCAGTCCAGAAGCCGAAAGAACTCATCTGATTTTTTTCACAACTTCTTTTTGCCGAACCCCTCAGGATGTGACCAGGTTGGCATGTGAAAGAACACTCTGAACCATACATGTTATCCATGGTGCAACGTTTGCTGCCTCCAGCCGGTGCATATAATCTGGGCTGACATCGGATAACTGAATAATAGGAACAGAACTGCCTTAAGAGGTAATGTTCCTTTGCATTATTTTCTAATACACCCAGAATAAGATAAGGTTAAGGGGTTTAAGAAGGTGGTAGGTATGTAGCATGAGTTATCAGCGTGACTTAAACGCAGGTAAGTTACAAATCTTTTGGATGTACAATCTCCGAATTTCAAGATTTGGACATAGAGAATATCGAAATTTAAGATTTAACGGGCCGAATATTAGATTCAAGATTTTACATTAAGAATAATGAATTTGTTAATTCACCAGTAATTAATACATCATCATCACTCACGCTAAATAACTCACTATATAACTCGCTGAGGTCTCGTTACAGCGAGAAACTAGTAATAGTTATATCTTAAATATGGACATTTAACAGTATGGGAAACAAATGGTTGTTGACTTTACATCTTTATTGCAATTTATCGAATTAGTTTAAGCTACAATTGCCAAATTAAGATAGCTACCTGAAACGAAGACTTTAAAGGTGCATCCGCCAATATTCCCCGCTCTGTCAATGGCTCTGTAACGTATGATGTGCTCCCCGGCAGAGAATCTCCCCCCAGGTTCTTTTCCTGTACGTGTTATGTTGGGAGCGAAGCCGGAATTATCTGTAGCCGTTGGAGTTTTCCATGTTACGGTTGCCGACGTAGTGCCCCGATCAGCATTTGCAGCAAAATTTAGAGGACAGTTTACGAATGTCGGCCTCGAAATGTCTTGGACAAAATTAATAGACAAATAAATAATTGTATTACTAAATAGCTAAATGATTCGTCGCAAAATATGACACACATACGTATAGTAGGAACCCTATTTACTATATAACAAAGCCAAGTACTCGATGCAATGAATAAATTGATGTATCAGTTAATTTTATTAATACTAAGAATAAAGACTTTTTTAAAAGAGAGAAGAAGGCAGAAACTTTAAGCCTTAACTTGCGTTATTTTCAGTGTATGGGATGGCCCGTACGCGCATTCTTACACTGGAGAGAAATAAGACTGATTTAAGAAGCGGGATTTGCCATATACATTTATATTGCCTGGCAGGGTTAGAAATTATAGTATATAGTACCATGCCTACCTGAACAAAAGGGATTTCCTATTGGGGTCCAAGTCTTACTATGTCTACAAATCTTGAGCCCAGGGCCTTGGAGCTGATACCCGCTCTTACAAGTGAAGCGACACTCTGTTGCATAACCGAGGGCAGCACTTGAGTTTGAGCAGACTGGTGGGCTAATGAGAAGTCCTTCTGGTCTTATAGTTATGGCAGGGCATGTCACGGCTGAAACACATTATTATGTCTGTTACTACTGAATTATTGCCGAGCATTTTTCATCGTTTTACTAGTAGAAATTCGTGTCTTAGCGTGCGGTTTATTGAAGCACCTTCAGTTAGAGTTTTGTTCGTATAATTTGTCATATTTTATTTTTGAATATGCAGCATTATTTCTTCTTACTTGCAATCATTTTGGGTGATACGTTCGTCGAGTTGGATCAAGTTTAATTCAGTCACTTCACAGATTTTGCTCGTGTTCTTAGACGATAACGATAACAATTATGATGGCGGTTATTATTATTATTTTCATTATCAAAATTGGTTGTTCTCATCAACTTCATTGTCTGGGTAAATACAAGAATTACACTGGCGTTTGCTTTGATTGAATATATGCCTGGTCAAACAGAGAGTCCTGTGAAGATTTCAACTTATCCATTATTGTCCTTACCCTGGCACAGAAGAGGTGTTCCACTCCATTGTTGGTTCTCCTGACATGTTCTTTGTGCAGATCCATTCACTAACTCGTATCCCAGATTGCACCCGAAAAAGCAGGTAGTTCCATAGCTAGCGGTTGGAGTGTTGCATTCTTGCCCAGTCTTAACTGCGTCATCAGGGGTATCCAAAGAGGGGCACTTGATGACTGTAACAAAAAGAAAGAAAAGGGGGAATGAAAGAAAGAAACGGAAAAAACCGTGGTCTGCAATGAACAATATAAGCAATCACCGCCTCATCATGGATATCTAACGATGGGCGTTATTATAATATAAATGTACTATTACTACTACTACTACTACTACTACTACTACTACTACTACTACTACTACTACTACTACTACTACTACTACTACTACTACTACTACTACTACTACTACTACTACTACTACTACTACTACTACTACTACTACTACTAATAATAATAATAATAATAATAATAATAATTATTATTATTATTATTATTATTGATAACTGTAAAGGAATGGTACAAAAAGGAAAGATAAAAATTTCAACAGTTCGCCTATCAAGACTACAATATTATATGGCCAGCAAAGTAGAGGGACATAGAGAGGGATATCTTAGCTTACTTTTTTTACTTACCCTCGCATTGAGTGGCGTTTCCTGTCCAATATACTTGGTTTGCTCCAGAAGTCTTGTTGCAGCTTTTAACCACAGATCCCTTCAGCTTAAATCCCTTGTTGCACTGAAAGTGACAAATGCTTCCGTACACATTGTTGCACGCGACTGACCTCAGCCTTCCATTGGCAGGAGGAAGAAGAACAGGACATCTAAGAACTGGATGAGGAAACATTGTTATTGGTTTGAACAAGGAGTCACGTGCGAGGTAATGTGAAAGGTATGTTAAATGTTGATGGTATTATAACTAGAAATACTTATGTCGCAGAACCTCTGCGAGCTCGGAGGGAGGCCCATTAAATGTCAGGGATGGAAGGGGGAGAGAATTTGAGTAACTTGTGTACCCTGGGAGGGCGGGTTTCAACACTGGCTCTAATATTGGAAGGTGAGATTTAGTTAATCTCCTTTTGGCTGGAGAAAATTTGATCCCAGTGCTCTGTCGTTAAAACTATTTTCTGGGATTTAAATGGGGTTGGTGTTGTTAAGGAAGGGTAGCCAATGTTTCATAATTGATGGTGTTATAATAATTAACTAACGATACTCAAATCTCTTTGAACCTAAATGATAACTTCCGCCAGGTTGTCAAAGCGTAAGTCTCAGTCTGTCCGGCAAAGCATAACAAGCAGTCCTATTCAGGACTTCTCTCACTCGGACAACTATAAGTTAATTTTCTTGCAAAACTTGTTCATTTCACTTGTTGCGTTGGGTGTACTTGAATCATTTCCAGTCCCGGTTAACAAGGAATTGCTTGGTTCATAACATTTCCCCTTTAACTTTAATTCTATTTTGGTCCTATTATAATTATTCCTTTTGTTGTTGTTGGCTTCCTAGAAGTTGTAAAACAATATGCTGCTTGACACTGCTTT